>JANRMT010062837.1:8574139-8600446 GCA_026402145.1 Polypterus bichir lapradei
AGTCAGTCAGTCAGTCAGTCAGTCAGTCAGTCAGTCAGTCAGTCAGTCAGTGAGGGCTTTGCCTTTTATTAGTATAGATACATATATATATATATAATTTTTAACTAAGGTAGATCATTTCAACCTGGTCATTTTAAAAGTAGCTCGCAAGCTGAAAAAGTGTGGACACCCCTGCAATAACCCAATATTTTGAGAACCATTCCCAGTGCACAAGTCCTTACTTGAACGCCTTTTCCTGCTTTTACCTTCTCAACTCATATTGTATGCCATTATTTGGGGAACAAGTTTTCTAAAATAGCGTACAATAAAATAACCTTTTCACGTAAATCTGGAGAAAGGGGTAAAAGGTCCGGTAAGGCACTTTGAAAATCCAGCAGAACTCGGTCGATTTCAGCATTCAGCTCGGCAGCCTTAGCTCTGGCATTAAGTCTTTCGGATTCGCTGACTATTTGGGTGAGAAATCCGGGTGATGATACAAACTGTGGTGAATCCACGAGTATCTGAGTCAGTAATCCTGGCGACGAAGGTTCTGAAAAAGCAAACAAGACTAAGTTTTCTTCAAAAACAAACATTTGCAACACACTCGCACAATTAGTTCAACTTACCGGGCTGCGTGAAAGAGATGTTCAGTAATAAGGGCCAAGGGCCTTTGCACCAATACTAGAGGCTGATTGGAATCTTTGGAAGAATAACCACTCTTCGGAAGCATTGAGGTTTCTGTTAAGAATTATATAATCAACTACCAACACCTTATTTTTCATACATCCGAACCCTCAGGTGAAAGTAGTACTTATGGGGCTCTGGGGATGCTTTAGTTTTTTTGTCTGAGACAGGATTTTTAGTCTCAAAAAGACAATCTGTGGTAGATATTAATTCTTCCAATTGCGTACTTGTTAGATGTAAAGAAGAATACAGGTCGGCCTCTGATTCTTCTACAATTAAAATATAAAGTACTAAGTTTGTACGTACGTAAAGACATTTCCATTATAAAGTAATAAGTTTGTACATTTCCATTAAAAAGTAATAAGTTTGTACATACTTAAAGACATCTCCATTAAAAGTAATGTCTGAATGTAAAGTATTAAGTTTGTTCATTTCTATTAAAAAGTAATAAGTTTGTACATACTTAAAGACATTTCCATTAAAAGTAATAAGTGTAAATGTACAGGTAGTCCCCAGGTTACGGACATCCGACCTACAATTTACGAACAGGGCCGCAGCTGCGACGCATGCGCCTCAGTAACTGCCGCTCTGTCATCTTCGGCCTGGGGAACGCTACAAGCAGTGGCTGGACGGAGGCTGAAGGGGGACAGTTTTGCTGCCGGTGCAGTGTAGTGTCCCTTGGGTGGCTCTCGGCGGCAATTGGTTTCACTGCCCACCCACCACACAAGGCTCCCCCATTCGTTCTCAGTGGCCGGCTGGTAATGCTGCAAGCGGTGGCTGGACGGAGGCTGGAGGGGGGCGATTTCGCTGCTCACGCAGTGTAGTGTCCCTCGGGTGGGTCCCAGCGGCAAGCGGTGACCTGGTTGTGGCTGAACGGAGGCCACTGAGGGTGAACTAGGTGGCGGGGGGTAGAATTGTAGTGTGCATCGGATGGCTGCCTATTGAATGGGGGCGATTCACTACCTGCCTTTGGCCGCACAGTGTTCGTTCTCGGTGGGCGGACGCTGCAGGCAGCATACTGTAGTGGAGGCGATTGTGAGGTGGGCTGGTGATGAACCGCCTGTCGATGCCCCCATTCATTCTCAATTGCAAGCCTGCTTGTACTGTTACGTACATAGCAGGTAGTTGTCTCTTGTCAGTACATCAACAACAACAACAATATTTATTTATATAGCACATTTTCATGCAAAAAGTAGCTCAAAGTGCTTTACATAATGAAGAAAAGAAAAATAAAGACAAAATAAGAAATTAAAATAAGACAACATTAGTTAACATAGAAAAGGAGTAAGGTCCGATGGCCAAGGTGGACAGAAAAAAACTGCAGACGGCTGGAGAAAAAAAATAACATCTGCAGGGTTTCCAGGCCACGGGACCGCCCAGTCCCCTCTGGGCATTCTACCTAACATAAATGAAATAGTCCTCTTTGTAGTTAGGGTTCTCACGGAGTCACTTGATGTTGATGGTCATACAGACTTCTGGCTTTTAATCCATTCATTATTGTTGGAACATCACGGTGCTTTGAGTAGATGGTGGTGGAAACAGGAAACAGAAGAGAGAGTAGAGGTTAGTACAGATTTTAGAGCCACCATGAATAGTTATTATAATGAGTTGGATATACAGAGTATCAGGATTTTGATTACAGTGAAGTTATGAGAAGGCCATGTTAAAATAATGTGTTTTCAGCAGTTTTTTAAAGTGCTCCACCATATCAGCCCAGCGAATTCCCATTGGCAGGCTATTCCAGATTTTAGGTGCATAACAGCAGAAGGCCGCCTCACCACTTTTAAGTTTTGTTCTTGGAATTCTAATGAGATACTCATTTGAGGACATGAGGTTATGATTTGGAATATAAGGTGTCAGACATTCCGATATATAAAATGGGGCAAGATTATTTAAGGCTTTATAAACCATAAGCAGAATTTTAAATTCAATCCTGAATGACACAGGTAACCAATGTAGTGACATCAAAACTGGAGAAATGTACTCAGATTTTCTTTTCCTAGTTAGGATTCTAGCAGCTGCATTTTGCACTAGTTGCAAACGATTTATGTCTTTTTTGGGTAGTCATGAGAGGAGTGCGTTACAGTAATCTAGTCGACTGAAAACAAACGCGTGAACTAATTTCTCAGCATCTTTCAGTGATATAAGAGGTCTAACTTTAGCTATGTTTCTTAATCGAAAAAGTGCTGTCCTAGTGATCTGATTAATATGCAATTTAAATTTCAGATTACAGTCAACAATTACCCCTAAGCTTTTTACCTCCATCTTGACTTTTAATCCTAATGTAACCAGTTTATTTCCAATAGCCTTATTGTATCCATTATTGCCAATCACTAAGATTTCAGTTTTCTCTTTATTTAACTTGAGAAAGTTACTATTCATCCATTCTGAGATACAAGTCAGACATTGTGTTAGTGAATCAAGAGAATCAGGGTCATCATGTGCTATTGATAAGTACAGCTGTGTGTCCTCAGCATAGCTGTAGTAGCTCACGTTGTGCCCTGAGATAATCTGACCTAACGGAAGCATGTAGATTGAGAATAACAGCGGACCCAGGATAGAGCCTTGTGGAACACCATATTGGATATCATGTGTCTTTGAGTTGTAATTACTACAACTAACAAAGAATTTTCTCCCTGCCAGGTAGGATTCAAACCAATTTAAGACACTGCCAGAGAGGCCCACCCATTGATTTAGGCGATTTCTAAGAATATTATGATCAATGGTATCAAATGCGGCACTCAGATCTAAGAGGATGAGAACAGATAAATGGCCTTTGTCTGCATTCACCCGCAAATCATTTACTACTTTAACGAGTGCAGTTTCTGTGCTGTGATTTGTTCTAAAACCCGACTGAAATTTATCAAGAATAGCATGTTTATTTAGGTGGTCATTTAACTGCATAATGACTGCCTTCTCCAGAATTTTACTTAAGAAAGGCAGGCTAGAAATGGGTCTAATATTTTCAAGAGCTGTGGGGTCGAGATTATGTTTCTTAAGTAGGGGTTTAACTACAGCAGTCTTAAGACAGTCTGGGAAGACCTCCGTATCTAATGACGAATTTACTATGTCAAGAACATTATCAATTAGCACGCCCGATACTTCTCTGAAATAATTTGTTGGTATTGGGTCAAGGACACAGGTGGAGGGTTTTAATTGAGATATTATTTTTTGTAAATCAGGTAAATCTATCTTAGTGAAAGAGTTTAATTGTTTATAATGGAATGCTAGGGTTTAGGAGGATCCTTAGTGTTGGGAAGATATACTAGGTTATTTTTAATAGCATTCATTTTTTGATTGAAAAATACAGCAATAGCCTCACAGGTTTTACTGGAAGTACTTAGGAGGAATTCCTTTGAGTTACCTGGGTTTAGCAGACGATCAATCGTCGAGAATAAAACTCTGGGATTACTAGCATTGTTATTTATAATCTTAGAGAAATAGCAGTGCCTCTCAAGACGGACAGTGTTATTGTATTCTGTTATTTTAACTTTTAATATTTCATAGTGGATAGTTAGTTTAGTCTTCCTCCATTTACGCTCAGCTCTGCGGCATGTTCTCTTTAAATCAGACACTCTTTGGGTCTTCCATGGTATAACAATGCTAGAAGATTTTTTAATTGTCTTTTCAGGTGCAACTATGTCAACAGCAGCTCTCACTTTAGTATTAAATCTTTCAACCTTACTATTTATATTATCCTCGCTATTATAGTTGGCACTATAAACGGACTGATTGCTTAGAATGTTTGTAAAGTTTTAATCAGACATGTTGACGACTGGTGCCTTCCTGCTGTGATAGCGTATACAGTACTGTGCAGAAGAGCTCATCTTAATCTTTTTTCTTCACCCTTCAACAATGTCTCTGAAACACAAATCCGATGCAAGTGCAGGTGGTACAGCAAAGAAGAGAAAAACCATCACCATTGAAAATAAAGTAGAAATAATAAAAAGGTCAGAGAGGGGTGAAACTCCATCATTCATTGGCAGAGCACTTGGTTACAGTCGGTCAACAACAGCATTTATTAAATTTATGTACCTGTTCCGACTTACATACAAATTCAACTTAAGTACAAACCTACAGCCCCTATCTCGTACGTATCCCGGGGATTGCCTGTACTTTTAAAGTATTAAATCTGTATGGTCTTATAAACAACATTTCAATTTAAAAGTATTAGAATTGTCTCACTTTTTGAGCAACCAACGGGTCAGAAACTGCAACCTTCTGAAATAAGAAAAATACCTCATTTCTAAAATCTGAACATTACAAATACTTAGTTTCTTTTAAATTTAAAAATCAGAAAGCCCACCCCCTGGTGAGATGGTTCTTGGAGATTTATAAAAGATGATCATTTCAGTAGTTTGAAGAGAGAGTATCGTTAACAGCACATATTTTGATAATCTATGCTTACCAACAATAACAAAATTATTTTTTCCATTGTCGGCCATTGTGGAAATTGCCTACCTTTTGGAAAGATCACAGAAGTACTTGTATGGTAAAAAAGTTAGAGTGTCGATAGACGGCAAAGCAGAGCTTTTTGTGCTGCCCGTCATGCTCTGTCCAGCCTTGGAAGTGTGGAGCGACACGCCCTGTACATTTGGTAGAAAGCTCATAGGTGATGAGTTGCTGATGTACCGCCTCCTCAAGGCGGGGGAACTTTTTGGCAGCAAAGAAACCTCATTCAAACGCTCATATCTGTAAGAGTAACATCTAGACAATAGGAAAAAGCTCCCCATTATGTTTTATTTTGATTCTCTCTGCTTGAAAATTAGCTTCATTTGTTTTACCAAGAGATTGTTGTGCTAAACGCAGATGTTTTTAAAGTTGATATAAAGGGGGGATATGTTCAAGGTAGTTTCAAACCATCTGAATGTAAAAAAAAGTCTATTTTTACATTTAACTGTTTAATGAGGCTAAAATTCAGCATCGGAAAGAGCCGTGGTTTGTATTTGGAATATAAACAGCTTTTTATCAAGTACCATAAAGAGCTGGGAGGTTCGTTCAGAATGTAAACAGAGACAGCGAGCACCCATTGATCGTTGTGCTGAAAGCAGAAGTTTTTAAGGTTGATATAAACGGAGAATACGTTAAAAGTAGTTTCAAACCATCAGAATAAAAAAAAAAGTCTTTTAACATTTAACTGATTATCGCGTTTAAAAAACAGTCTCCTGATTAAGTTCGCAGAGAGCCAGGGACCTAATTCAAACAGGTTGATGGCATTTTTACCAAGTGCTGAAAAACGTGTTAAGGATTTTTTAGTAAAAAAAACAGATTTAAGACTTGTCTTATGTAGCAAATCAGAAGGAGTATATGTTTTCTTAATTGCTTTGAATCGTGATGAGAATAAGTATTTATGTTAAAATTTTATGATATTAAAAATAGAACAAGTTCAAATTAGATTAAGTACGGCGGGGGCTCATTAAGATTTTTCTTAATTGTTTAGGTTAGTAACATGAAAACAAGGGGCTTATTATCATGAAAAAACAGAAAGGCGCTGACTTCTAGGTGCCGCCTTGTTACGGCAAGGTAATTAAATCAAAGTGTAACGAAACTGATGTGAATATAGGGTATAAACAATGGGGCACATTCAGCTTGGCGACTTCCTGTGGGAATGTAATTGCTGCAATGTCTGTGAATCTTATTGCTAAGGCTTAAAACAGCAGGTAGGCATTTTTAGTGTTAAGACTTTTCTTAATTGTTTATGTTAATATCATGAAAACAAGGGCTTATTATCATGACAACAGAAAGGCGCTGACTTCTAGGCGCCACCTTGTTACGGCAAGGTAATTAAATCAAAGTGTAACAAAACAGATCCGAATACAGGGTATAAACAATGGGACACGTTCAGCTTGGCAAATTCCTGTTGGGGTGTAATTAAAATTGCTGCAAAGTCTGTGAATCTTATTGCTAAGGCATAAAACAGCAAGTATGCATTTTTTAGCGTATTTTCTTAATTGTTTTAAATCTCTGAAGTTTAAAAAGATGCACACAGGCGTGAGAAGTGAATATTTTATATCATTTTTTAGAAAGACACACACATGCTTGGTTTTGTATTACATGCAAGATAAGGGTATATTTCACTTAATTTTAATTTCTTAATCTAGTGTTTATAAAATGAAGCCATGTGTCATAAGTTTCATAATTTGTAAATCATATTTTCATAAATTATATTTTTATATTTTCATAAATCGTGTTTCATGTTTGCATAAATCCTGTTTCATATTTTCATAAATCATATTTTCATATTTCATACTTTCATAAATCCTATTTTGGGGGCGGGGCTTAACATCATCAATCATTCATAACACCCCCTGTGACAGTTTCTTTCTGATAGTACGACTCAGGGTTCAAATTCAACTCTTACATTAGAAAGATGTGAAATGAAACTCCGTGCGAGTGGTACTAAAAAATCAGCACTGCATACATTTTCACATTGTAATTTCAAAACCTGCAAGTAATATACAGTATATAGTGAAGCCTTCCTTATTTCTCAAGACATGTAATTCAGAGCTGTAGAATGTACGTGTTTTGACAATCCAGACAGTCTATAAATAAAGAACTGCCTGCACCCTTTTTTAAAATATATATTTTTGTACATCTTTTACAATGAAAGTAGAAACATGCAATTGATTCATGCACTATAGCCTCATTGTAAATACTGCATCACTGGGCCTGTTAATAAAAACTCCTTATATTTACAGATATTTTGCATCAGTTTCAGTAATTGACTCTTCATTTAAGTTTCTTTACCACACATTAATATACTCTTTACAAATACTATATTTAACTTCATAAAAATGAAAGGAAAGAAATATTAGAAGATCAAGTCAAGAGGCAAAGCACAGCAGAATTGTAACCTAGATGCAAGTATAATGGGAATGAAGGAAAACCTTTAAAGTGAAGAGATTATCAATGCAACATAAGAAATTAAAAAAGTATTAAAAATGCATGGCTTCGGTTTTTTAAGTGAAAAAAAAAAAATGAAGTCTGCTGGAAATTTCATTTTATGGGGCAGTGGTAGGGGAGCACATAAATAGATACTCAAGTAGAGTAAATGACAGTAGAAGAAAATTGGTTTAGGTTCTTTTGAGGAAAAATCTTTAATCAACCAGACATGTGGTCAAAATACCCTCAGAAAATGCTTAGTGACCCATATTGATACTAGCTTGATAACATTTTGTTTTAATGAAAATACAAAAACAATTTAAACAATTATTGAGCAACAGTATTCAAGGACAATCACGCATTAGAGCATCAGACCTTTTCATATTATTTAAAATAATCATGCCCAGTGCTGCTGCTGTCATGTAAACTGGCATTCAAAGCTTTTGTTTATCATTAATCTTTCTTTTATAAATCAAAATAAATGTGCAAAAAAAAAAAAAGAAAAGAAAAAACACAAATTCAATCAAGATAAAATTATTCTCTTATTTCCAAAATAATCAAACAATGACTCCATCTGAAAGTGAACTAACCCCCTATAAAGTCTGAAATATTAGGACAGTAATATGTCAAAGGACTGGTGAATCTGTTCAGAAATTCTATTGGCCTAAAAGACATGTTGTCTAAATTAATGATCAAGCAAGAAAGAAATTACTTCCTTCATTAGAAGGAAGCTGACTCAAAAGCAAAAATCTCTGGATCGTGCCAGAATAAGGCTGACTTTGTTTCAAAGCTGAAGATCTGCTGTGTTGCTCACAAAGTTTACATTGATTGGCATAGGTATGCTACAGTTGGATGGCAGCTTTTATTGGTGCAGGCACTTGGTACATTTAGTTTTGTATGCATTTTTTATATTCACAATTTTTTGCTGTTTAGCTGTGAAGTCAATAGGTTCCAGTGGTTGACTAATTGAGTTTTGAAAGTCTAGAAAACAACAAAAATTAGGTCAGTTCTCAGTACAGAGCAATTTGTGTGGATATGAATTTGAAATCTTCCTTTTATTCTTTTTGTCCCTTTGAACAAATTACTATACTATTGACTTTTCAATGCTTCTCATTATAGGTAGCAGACCAGCATAGTGCAATAAAATCAGTGTGTCATGAAGGCTTATGGGAAATCAAAGGAACTTAGATTGCAGAATTAACAAACAATACATAGATTGAAAAGAACTTTTGATAGCATAGCATGATTACCGTTTGTTTGAATTCCACTTAGTTTTTTTTCAATAATGAGCTATCAGATTTGCAGTGATTCATAAGATTTATGCTTGGAGAGAGACATACTGTGCTTCTGTGTCATTGTAACTTACAAAAAAACAAAGCTTTTACTTGAAAGCAAATAGTACTTTCAAGCAAACAAAATAAAGTAACTGAACAGTATCTCAAAAACTATGGGCGATGGATCTAAAAATAAATATATTTCGAAGACACTTAACTTTGTATTTTTTGGTGAGTTAACAACCTTTGTACCCCGGAAGCAAATTTTCACATTCGCTGCTTCTTCATTTGAGCCTGAAAATCTGTAATATTATCTATTCACTGCCTTCAAAATATTGTAGGTGTTAACTTGTTCATCTTTAAGTTTGTTCTAAACTTTTTCATCTTTAAGTTTGTGCTATTCAAGTGTTTACTTTCACTTATACAGTTATTCTCAAACCATCATCATCTCAACAAGCTCTCTAGCTAACCATTTGAAAATGCTATGCAAAGCTGACACATTCAACAACTCATCATTGGACTATTTCAATTTCCAAATGTGCATTTTCTAAAACAGGGTCCAAGAAAGTTACACTGTTGTGCATATACTGCTTAGAAATAAATCCCCAGTATTCAGATGATGTAATTTCTTTGAATTGTTTACCTTTGTAGCAAAGAGTATATTGAAGCATACAGTTCTGCAAAGAACAAAGTTAATAGCCCATTGTGGTAAAAAAAATTTAGGCAGCAGACAGAAAAAGGTTTGGGCATGTGCACAACGTATACTGAAAAATCAGTAAAAGAAAAGAAACACTTATTTATAGAAGTGGACTTCACAACTGAACTGACTAACAAGTTTACTTTGAGCTATAAATATGGTGGATAGGAAGAACAGGTGGAGGCAGGGCGGCTTGAATAGGAACTGTTGTGGCAGGAAGGTGGATTCTGGGTGCTGGAAACAATGTCATCAGGGTTTGCCAGAAGTAACGTCAACAGTTGGTGGACTGATGGTGATGTCATTGAGAGGCAAGGTCTTCACCTGAATTGCAGAGAAACAAGAGGAGAGAGGATCAGGTGAGAGTGCTAACCCCGGTCTGGCTCATAAATAACACTATCTGAGCCTGTAACCTGCCCCCCATGTGCATGTGTGTGACACCAGCTCAAAAGTTTAAGCTAATCAAAAGTAATAACACATTCTGGTTCAAATGTCACTTTTTATAGTCACTACAATGTGTATCTTCTGCCATTTTATATTTTGACTAGCTGTGCTACCCATCTAAGATGGGTTGAAATCTGAGTAATCAACGTAGACCTCATATTTTTTATTTGATATGTGGGTTGCTAATTTGCTCTGGCACAATAATATGCACCTGATCCCCTTCTTTCACAGTGGCCTTTTTTCTCTTCTTGTTGAGGCATCCATTTTTGATGCTTCTTTCAGTGTCAGTCATTGAACTGACAACTCTTATATTTTAAGTGTTTTGCTGGGAAAATGTGGTGGTGGTTGCTAATGCATTCACCTGGTTTATAGACTATAGCCTTGTTGTTTTGGAGCATTGATTTCCTGATGTGCTCATCAATTTATCATTATTTTCACCCATCAATTGCCCACCATGTGAAGTTATCAGTCATTATCATTACAGCTATAAACGTCATTCATGTGGCTCAGGCAGGTGCAAGAAATTTGCTGCCATGTTGCTGTTGCCAGCAGATTAGACCAATAATACCAATTGTTTTACTTTTAGACCTTTATTTGGTATTTTTTACTATTTTAGATTTTTCTTATTTCTACTTCTACGTATTTTGCCTATTTTGAAAATTTTCTTCCTAACCCTACCAACCAGATGGATATACAGATACACACACACACACACAGTTGTCGTTTTATTAAGGTGGATATTCACTGACAATATTACATTAAATATGAATTAGCATTGGCTGTGAAACACATTTTACATTAATAACAGAGAATGACAGCAAAATAGATATGATGAAACTGGAGCAGTGGCCTAAAATGTGCCTTTGTACAAGATATTGTACTTTATTAAAAAAATTCATAGCAATTTCACATATTCAGCTTGTATGGAATCATTTGTCTGTAAGCCCTTCATGACTCTCTTGTTTCAGTTTATGATTGATGGGAGTCTATCCTAGCTGTACTGGACAAAATACATTAACCAGGTCTATATGGATTGAAAGTTTATGTAGTGCCAAAAATGTACTTTCCCAATATCAAGACATGGGGTGTCAGAACTGTCTGTAACATTGTACAGAAGGCTAGCCCTGACCCAAGATGGGACACGACAATTGCAGTGCAAAAATTTTAATTCAGTCATTTTCTGTCAATTCAATGTTTCCAAAAATCATAAAATTCTTATTTTTGGATTATGGGAGAAAAACTGAGCACCCAGAGAAAACCCAGCAGGCATGATAAAAGGTACCAACTACAAAAAGACAGTGACTGCCTCATAAAAAGCAGCCAGGGGCTTCATGCATAAGACCTTGCGTAGAATTTACACTAAAACATGGCGTGTGGATAAAAGTGGAAATGTGCGTATGCACAAAAAAATTCAGATGCACAAAACTGTGCTTAAGCCAACTTCTGTGCACGTCAGCTCCATAAATGCCAGTCAACGTGAAAAGTAACACACGTGCATATGCCTGCCACCACACCCTGACACCTCCCATTATTTTGCATATGTTAATATACAAATCAATATAAATATCACCTTCTGTTCAGCGTTTTGTTAAAAGACAATGGCAAAAGCATGCGAAAAAAAGAATTTCAGTGAATGTGAAGCGGAGGCATGGAAAAACATTTTTTTTGGCTTAAGCAGTGGTATAAACAACAAAAGGAAGTTGATTGAGTGATACAGAGTGCTGTAGACAGTGAAAAAAGTAGAATGTCATAAACTTAATCTTAAAATCAATGTTTAATTTATTAGTTTCTCAGATCCCATCCTAACTAAAGTAGCACGTTAAATGCTTCGTATTCTATGTGTTCTTCTATGTGCTCTATGTGTGTGAATTACTACGTGCTTCTTAAACAGGACACAGAATACATTATGTTCATTGATATTATATCTCTCTCTGAACAATTAAAATACTAAGATATATACTTGATATCATTTTCATGATGAAATGATTAAAACATGTATTAAACATGGGTGTACGGTGGTGCAGTGGTAGTGATGAGCCGGCCAGAGATTGTTCTTGCCTCCCGCAAAATGCTTGCTGGGATGTGCGTGACCCTCGATTAAATAATTTATTGCAGCATTACTGTCTTTTTCAAATGTACCAACCAATTCCTGTCCTTCCTTTTCTTTCTCCAAGTAAACAATCACCACACAATCAGCTCTTTAATAAATGTCAAGCCAAATGTAAGCTTAGAACGTTGATTTTTCAAAACTTTTAAAGAACATTGACATATCTTCGTAGTACATGTTTAATTATTCCATCCATCTATCCATCCAGGGTCATGCCAATCCCGGCAAGCATACAGCGCAAGGCAGAAACAATGCCCACATATTCAATTGTTAAAAGTATACATTATCTAAATAAAGTTAAAATATATCTGTAATCTATATCTATATGTAATATATATAATTTAATGCATTTCATTTTAAAAATGGTACCAAGAGTGCCAAGAAGATAGCTCCTGGAAATCTAAATTGACTTAGAAGCCAGTCGTCATAATCTATAAATACATGCTCTCTTCTATTGAATTGAAATCAATTACTTTATTGTTATTGTGTCGTACAATGAGATTCAATATGCAAATCTTCCATAAACATATTTTCCTATAAAATAATAATAATAACATAAAAACAATGAAAAATATACAATATGAAAGCATAAGTACAATATACATTGTGAACACGGTGAACGCAGCCCCAAGAGGATGTGGCCGTTCCTCCAAAACCCCCTCTTAAATAGTGATGCAATGGGAAACAAACACAGCTTTTTATCTCCTATTTGCGGATCAGCTGCTAGCCTGCTGCTTGCTGCCATGCCACGTGTTCTGCATGTCGTGCGTGGTTTCAAACATTTAAAAGACCACACTACAGCTCTCCTAGTGTTTCACTGTCTTCTCTCTCTTCCCCCAAACATCCATCCATCCATTATCCAACCCGCTATATCCCAACTACAGGGTCACAGGGCTCTGCTGGAGCCAATCCCAGCCAACACAGTGTGCAAGGCAAGAAACAAACCCCAGGAAGGGCACCAGCCCACCGCATCCCCCAAACATCCTCTGCTTTATTCTTTATGCTTTATTATGCTGTATTTGAATAAAGTTTATGTTTCTTGAAAACCCCGAATGAACCTGTGGAACTTTGTGACCCAAGTGTGACAACATGTACATATTGCCTGCCAATACTGATGCTCTATGCAAGAGAGGACAGAGTCGACTATACTTCCTTAGAAGGCTGGCATCCTTCAACATCTGCAGTTAGATACTGCAGATGTTCTATCAGATGGTTGTGGCGAGTGCCCTCTTCTATGCAGTGGTGTGCTGGGGTGGCAGCATAAAGAAGAGGGACGCCTCACGCCTGGACAAACTGGTGAGGAAAGCAGGCTCTATTGTAAGCACAGAGCTGGACAGTTTGACATCTGTGGCAGAGGGACGGGCACTGAGCAGGCTCCTGTCAATCATGGAGAATCCACTGCATCCACTAAACAGTATCATCTCCAGACAGAGGAGCAGCTTCAGCGACAGACTGCTGTCACTGCCCTGCCCCACTGACAGACTGAGGAGATCATTCCTCCGCCACACTATGCGACTCTTCAATTCTACCCTGGTAAACGTTAACATTATACAAAGTTATTGTCTGTTTTTCCTGCATTTTTATTACTCTTTAATTTAATATTGTTTTTTATCAGTATGCTGCTGCTGGAGTATGTGAATTTCCCCTTGGGATTAATAAAGTATCTATCTATCTATCTATCTATCTATCTATCTATCTATCTATCTATTGTGTAAATAGTGCAAATGGTTCATAAAGTGGCTCAGGTTGTGCAATATTACAGTTGAAGTGCAAGTTTACAATGAGCTAATTCTACTGTACTTATAAGTACAAACAGTTCTACCAGGAGCACTTGATGGACTGATTGACTGCGTTTATAACTCTTGGGATGAAACTGTTTCTGAACTGTGAGGTCCCTAAAGGAAAGGTTCTGAAGCGTTGCCGAATGGGGGAAATTCAAATAGACTGTGCGCATGGCTTAGGCAGTGTGTGCTATAAATGTTCTCCAGGGCTAGATGCTGTATCCCGATAATCTTCTGCGCACTCAACGCAATCTGCCATGCAGCTTTCCAATCAGCTGCTTTACAGCTGTGATTTCACTCTCAGATACAGTGGGTTAAAATACTTTGAGTGATACACTGAAAGTAACAATGCTAAAGCAGCCTTTGTATTTGGAATAGTTTGGTCATTCCATGGACCATTATATTGTTACAGGTTGAATACAATGAGATGCCTTAAATTTATAAACCATATGTGAATTTCAGTGTATTTGATAAAGCTGCGTCAGGGATGTAAATTTAAAAAAGAAAGGGAAACCACACAGGAACAGTAGCACTGCTTTGACACTGGATGCCGCCAGTTTGCAAAACCGAAACAGAAACATGCGTACACAATGGATTGTGCTGCCATGATATTGTTCGTGGCTTTACACTAAGTTTAGTTTTTATACATTGCCCTTTGAACATTTATACATGAGGCCCCAGGTCTCTACTGCATGCACTGTCATAGATAGATAGATAGATAGATAGATAGATAGATAGATAGATAGATAGATAGATAGATAGATAGATAGATAGATATTCAACAGTGAGGCATTATGCAGGCATATTGCTGTTGGTATTGCTGTTTCTTGACACACTTCTATTGAATGATTCATTGACTGAAAGTCCTCAGTGTTAGTGTGTCAGAAAGAGGATGTGCAACATGGTTTAAAATGTCACTCAGTTTTGTTTTAACTCTCTCCTTTTCTACTACCACCAGGGGTAGTAGTGTACCATAACTGAGCATTGCCTTTTAATTAGCTTGGTGATTTTGTGGGCCTCTCTCGAAGTGATGTTACCAGTCCCACACACCACAGCATAAAAAAATCACACTGGCCTTCACACTGTTATAGAAGATGTAAAGGATTTCACTACCCAGAATAAAGGAACACAGTTTCCTAAAAAAACAGCCTGCTCTGCCACCTTCTTATATAGTTCCTCGTTGTTAAGAGACCAGTCCAACCTTTCATTGATGATGACCACCAAGTTGTACTGAAAGTCAATTACCAGTTTCTTGGTTTTCTGATGTTAAGTTGCAGACAATTCTTTCTACACCAAGAAACAAACTTTTCAACCTGACTTCTATACTCTGTCTATTCCCCCTTATCGATAAACTCTCTAAGTGCAGAATCATCTACACGTTTTTGTAAGTGACATAACCTGGTTTTATATTTATAGTCTGAGGTGTACAGAGCAAAGAGAAAAGGAGACAGGACTGTTTCTTATGGTGCTCCAGTGCTGCTCACATCCACATCAAAAATACAATTTTGAGTCTCACAAACTGCTTTCTGCCTGATAGATAGTCCATTATCCAAGACACCACTTGCTCATGCACCTGCATACCCTGAGTTTACATCTTAACAGGGATGGCTGGATGGTACTGAAGGCATTGGAAATCAAAAACAATCCTCACAGTGCTACCAGCTTTGACCAGGTCAGCCTTGTGGAGCAGATAATTGCATCCTTCACTCCAATCTTTGTTCAGTAGGCAAACTGAAGTGGGTCCATTTGGTCTACTACAAGAGGACTCGTATAGTCCAGGACCAGCCTCTTTCAGATCTTCATGATGTGAGATACACAGTAAGTGACAATGCTCTGTAGATGAAGAGACGCCTGCCTTCTTTGGAACAGGAACAATTTAGGATGTTTTCCACAGCAGCAGCTCTTTATGGAGTCTTAGAGACAGACTGAAGAGGTGACAGAGGACACCACAAAGCTGGTCAGTGCAGGTCTTAAGAACCTGAGGACTGAGTCCATATGGTCCCAAGTCCATTATAAAGCTGCACACTGAAAATAACTTTTTTGTATGTATCTTTTACTCAATTCCATTGTTTTATTAACTACACTTAATGAATTATTAGTTATTTTTAGATTATAAAACCTTAGTTTTTGCAATGAAATAGGAAAACAATTCTAGCAAGTAAAAACTGAAAATGTTTCAGAAGATATTGTTGAGGGTCACAATTACACATTGTGTTAATAAATTCTGGTTTGCTCAAAACTAGGGAACTAATTGTCAGTGTTAGCTGCTTGACTGGGCCATGTTCCAATGAGCTGCCTTAGTTTTGATTAAATATGTTATGATTTTTTTTTTATTTTTGTGATAAAATCTGACAAAAAACTTGCTAAGTCAAATGTGTTTCTATAGTCTAAAATTCTTTCCCAGTATTATTATGGAGGTGTGTGTTTTACAAGCGAAAGAGAATGTTAAATAAGACTTAGTGAACTTTTGACTTACTTTACTAGATTTGGCCAATTTTATTTTGAATTCTATATTTAAAGGTATGACAGAAGTAGGTTGTGAATAAAAAATGTAGTTGATCCAATATACATGGCTGAATGACATATTTTAAGTGAATATTAACAAAGAAAGGCAGAAAACACAGTGTAGATCTTGGGTTTCAATAATCTTGTCTCTTTAAATAGACTATGTTTTGAAGAAATGAATAGCAGTAGTCAGTACCTTTAGTAGATATTCTTCCCCAAATGAAGAGTTAACTGTAAATGAAGGTTTACTGTATAACATTAACATAATTGCTAAAGAATCCTGGCAGTTGTAACCTCAGTTTTAAACTCTAAGATAAATCAATGCTTAGTTGGAAAGGAATAATTGTATCCTGGCTTTTAGCTCAATTAGTCTGGAGTCCATTTCTGTAAACCTATGGCTCCTGTGGATGGAATGGAACTGCTCAGTGTGCAGCCAGGTTTGAAATGTCTATAATAAATCAATTGATACATACATTCACACTGAGAATATGAATATTAGGAGTATCATCAGCAAGATGTTTGATGGTGCAGCTAATTAAATCAAAAACTCATCATTGTAGTTAATGAGCACACCTTTGCAGGGACCTGTTTTGCTGCAACTGCCAACTTTCTTTCTTTCTGTCTTTCTTTTTCTTAAAATATGTCAACCTATACACTAAAAATATTTTTATAAACTATATTAGTATGAAGAGAATGTTATATAGAAAATGTGAAGCCAAATAATCATCAGAAAATGATTTTGGGCCGGCAACAGTTCCCATACAAAATACCAGACAGTTCTCATTCATGGAGCATTTTAATTAAATCAGCCCAGGTGGCTGGCAATTGTACAAGGTCTTCCTCGGTAGAGAGATGTCCAAACTTTTTTGCAAATTCAACACAAGTCAATGTCATTAAACTTCACCCTTCTAATAACAACTAGTAACCACTGGGTAAGTACACTTTTTAAGTTAAAGGAACGTATATGAAGATCAAGTTTATAGATTACTTTTTTGAAGGCCTGGATTATATCACCAAATAGCATTCAAAAATAAATCTTAGTTTGATGGTGTGAGCACATCCAAATATGTCCTTCCTTATTCATTGTTTCTTGGGCTGTTATGTCTTTTTGTGGTATGGTAACCAGAACTGCAAACAATTCCCCAAATGAATTTTCTCAGTTCATAATAGTTTTTGATCATAACATTGTATTCAGTTGTTATGCGTTACTTGTTTTTGCATTATTTCCAATGAAATAATAAGAATGGAATATTACTATAAAATACCTTATATGTTTCTAAATCCTCTTCAGTATTTGCTTCTTGTATGTTAATGTTACCCAAAAAATATATTTTTTTTCTCCAAAAACATAAATGTCTGTATTGACATTGTCACAGTCTCAACAAAAGCCACAAAAAGGTTTGGGACAACCACCCATATATTGTTTCCTGGCTGCAAAATTAAATGAATAATGGTATAGAAGTGTACAGGTTGGAGTCCAGAACAGAACTAATTTGCTTGTCACAAAAATGGCTGCTTTAAGGGAGAGCGGAGGAAGTGATGTCATCAGTAGGGCCGGAACTGGAAGTGCTTTCGTTGGGGCTAGGACTGGAAGTGATGTCATCTCTGGCAGTCGAAGTGACATCATTGGGCCCAGAAGTGACGTCATCAGGGCCAGGCGGAATTTCCCATAAGTGGTCTGCAGAAAACTGAGAAAAAGAGTTAGTGCACTCCACCCAACCCAAGGGTCTGGCTTGTAATTAATCTCATTCAGGCCCTTTAGCTGCCTCCCATGTGCACATGTGTAACAACATTTATTGTACTGTTTGTGCAATTTTTAATTTTTTTGTGATCAAATTTTTATTTAAGGAAAACATAGCGGAATAACAAACATTTCTAATGGGAACTCACACCAAAAATCTGCATAACTCTGAATAAGAAAGAAATAGGAAAGAGAGAGAAATTGCAAGTCCACAGCCATCAATTCACTGACCAATTGAGCAGCAGCCGACGACTCATTAAAAGTATAATTGGACGAGCCATTAATCAGAGATGCTCAAAGTTCCAACACCATTAAATTCTAAAATATGGATTTTCACAGGTTTGACAAAAGATCATCAACAGACTTACATCTGTAGGCTAAAACCAGCTTTGCTGCTATGGTGGCTAATAATAGGAGTTTGCAATGCATAAAAGACGACTTAATGCAGACAGATCACAAAGAAGAAAAATATGAGGTAGAAGAGGAAAATTAAAAGATAAGATCTTAGACAGAGAATGGGAGATCAAATACCTGAACAAGAAACACAAGGACAGTCCCAGAACATGTGGAATAAGATACCTGGGGTGTTAAGAGAGCAAAGATTAAATTGGGGCTAGGTACAAGTCCCATGGAAAATTGCTTATGTGGGATAATGTATAGAAAGTGCACCAATTTAAAATGAACATAAGGGTGGTTTGGATTTTTGAAGACCAGAGAGATTGTATTCCAGGTCAATAGAATAGCAAAGAGAAGATCAATGGGTCAAATGAAGAGGGGACTGTAGGAGGCTTTCATAACAACAATGTAAAATGTAGGATCTGGTTTCTTAACATTAGCATGGAACGAAACAGTTCATACCAAGAATGATTAAGGGTAAGATATCAGAGCATCACATGTCTTTAAGACTAATCTGAGCTGATGATAGAAAAATAGGTAGAAGGGATATACAACTTTAAATGCAATGAGTAGAATGTAAGGAGGCTTGAGCTGTCAAAAATGTCAGCCAGTACCATGGATAATTATACCCAAGGGTGCAAGAAGGGGAAAAGATATACTATGTCCACTAATCCTTCAAAGACTTACTTTGAAAAGTAGGGGCCTGGGCATACCAAGGTGGGCAGGAACTTGGATTCCTCTCAACTGGGTGCCAGGTCTTTAGGGCGCAAGACATTAAGGGAGTATATTTGCAAATGGGAACAAGAAAGGGTAAGTGGATGGTAAACTGGGACACATTAAATTACATTCTATAGAAAAACCAAAACAGAGGATTGAAGACACAGGTAAACCAGAAGCACAGTGGTAAAAGGGTAAAGGCACAATGATGAAGCTCTTAAATCTGGACAGGACACCCCAGCATTAAACCTGTCAATGTTAAATGTTTAATTGAAGGTCTCTTTGAGTTCTAGAGAAAACAGGAAAGGAGTGTATTAACTTCTAACCAAAATTTAAATGAGTAGGAGAAAGGAAGCACAGCACTGATAAAATTAATGTTGGAACAATATTGATTTTAATAATTGCCAACAGGGATCAAAAAGACAGAGGAAGAGTACACCAGGAAGTGAAAGAGTCCTAGACACCCCTCAAAACTCTGTGGTAACTGATTATAGTAAAATCTTAACTAAGGTAGATATTTTAATACCAAGGTTTTTAAACAAAGTTGTGATCAGTATAAACAGAGTAAGAGTGGCATGCTTGCAGAAATACTGAGGGAGGGAGAACATCAAATCTGGACCAGTTGATTTTGTCAGTCATTGTCCAACCCGCTATATCCTAACACGGGGTCACGGGGGTCTGCTGGAGCCAATCCCACCCAACATAGGACACAAGGCAGGAACAAATCCCGGGCAGGGTGCCAGCCCACCACAGGGCACATACACACACACTAGGGACAATTTAGAATCGCCAGTGCACCTAACCTGCATGTTTTTGGACTGTGGGAGGAAACCGGAGCTCCCGGAGGAAACCCACGCATGGGGAGAACATGCAAACACCATGCAGGGAGGACCCGGGAAGCAAACCCTTGTCTCCTTACTGCAAGGCAGCAGCGCTACCACTGCGCCACCGTGCCGCCCTCAGTTGATTTTTTATCCAGCTAATGGCTCATAAGAAATAAAGAGTTTAATAACATGTGGTAGATCAGAAGAAAACAAGTAGGTCTTAAGCCAACTTTTAAAAACTTCGATCGAGGATGAAGACCTGATGTGCAGAGGCAAGTCATTCCAAAGCCTAGGAGCAACAACTGAAAAAGCTCTGTCTCCCCTAGACTTCAGCCGAGATCTTGGCACTACAAGGAATGGTTGTCCAGATGACCTCAGTGTTCTTGGTGGCACATAGGGGTGAAGGAGGTCACAGATATATTTTGGAACAAGACCATGCAAGGCTTTAGAAACAAACAACAAGATTTTAAAATCAATGCGTCACCTCACCAGTAGCAAGTGGAGAGAGGCTAAAATGGGGGAGATGTGATCCCATTTTCTTGACCAAATCAAAAATCTAGCTGCCACATTCTGAACCAGCTGAAGGCACGACAGAGCAGATTTTGGCAGACCCACATATAAGGAATTACAATAATCTAGTCGAGATGTTATCAAGGCATGAATGACTGTTTCCAAGTCTTTCTGTTATAGAAAGGATTTTAGTTTAGAAATTTCCCTCAGTTGATAAAAACTGGACTTTATTACAATAGAGATTAGTTTTTCAAAACTTAGTGATGACTCAAAGATGATATCTAGGTTTCTGACATCATTATAAATCATTGCTGCCAAAGGTCCTAAGTGCTTGCCAATTTCAACTGCAGATGTGGTTGGATCAAAAATAATGACTTCTGTTTTATTTTCATTCAATTGCATGAAATTATGTGCCATCCAATATTTAATATCCTCAAAGCATTTCAACAGCTTTTGGACAGATGAAGTGATGTCAGAACTAACTTTGAGGTACAGCTGCATACTGTCAGCATAACAATGATACGTGACATCATGTTTGTAAAAGATGGCCCTCAAGGGGAGCAGATAAAGGGAAAATAGAAGGGGAGCCAGGATGGAACCTTGAGGGACGCCTTGTGTGAGAGGAGCTGGCTGAGAGAAATTCCCATCTATGTTAACAGACATAGATCTGCCTTTCAGGTAGGACACGAACCAATTCAGTGCACAGCCTTGAGTGCCTACTTCATCCTCAAGCCGTTTTAACAGAACTCCATGGTCCATGGTGTCAAAATGCAGCACTGAGATCCAGCAAGACCAAGATTGCAGAAGAGCCAGAGTCCAAAGTTAATAGAATATCATTTGTTACCTTCAGCAGAGTCGATTCAGTACTATGAAGTTTTTTTAAAACCTGACTGAAACACATCACATACATTGTTATCCTCCAGATATGAAATTAACTGCAAAGAAACCACTTTCTCCATAATTTTGGACAGAAATGGTAGGCCTATAGTTTGAAAGAGCTGTAGGATCAAGTGTGGGCTTCTTCAACAAAGACTGAACAATTGCATGTTTAAAGTTGTCTGGCATTATACCGAATTTTAGACAGTTGTTAATAATAGCCAACAAAATTGGACTAAATGCTCTAAAAGTATCTTTAAATAGGCGTGCAGGTAAGATATCTAGCGGATAGTTTGAAGGTTTCATATGCAGGATTATATCAGCTAGCTGAGAAGAAGAAATAGGTTGAAAGGAAGTAAACTGGCTGTGCACTGGCCTTAGAATGACTATTGTCTTCCCACAGTAATCAATACTTAGAAGAGTAATGCTAAAATGAATGGCTTGAATTTTATTTATAAAATAATTACGAAAAAGCTCACAGGTCTCAGGTGTACTCTCAGGGAAGCCGCTGACACTTGGGCTTAAGAGAGTGTTTATGGTGCTAAACAGCACACTAGGTCTCGAGGCAGCATTCGCAATTAAACACAATAAAAACTGTTATTTTGTTGATTTCACAGCCTCTTGATAGGACTTTAAACGAGTTCTAAGAATTTCGTAAGAGACCTGCAGATTGTCCTTTTTCCACCTCCGTTCAGCCTGTCTGCATTCCTGTCTGACCGTAGAGTGGCCTAATTTTGCCAGGGCTGAACACTGGTGGAAGGAAATTGACCAAACTAATATATATGCATATATATGCATACTTTGGGTGTTTTACACTTGTTGGTGTTTTCAGATCCAATGGGGAATCCACTGCATCCCTGTGGAATGCAGAAATTGACCAAGACCTTTTCTATGCAAAACCTTGAACAATTTTTCATGGATTGCCCACTTTGATAACCAAGACACCAGACCAGCTTGATGACAGAGATACAAGCTACCTGCAATCAGGTTTGTGTGGAACAATTGGATGGAACACCTTCCCCTGTTAAATTATCACCTTATGCCATTTGGGGGGTTTGCCACAATAAACCAAAAAAAAAAAAAATTTAAACCTGCAAAATATGGAATCAAGATCTGGACTTCCAGTGAAGCTGCTTCATCATATGTCAGGAACATGCAAGGAATATAGCCTGATGGAGAAGCCCCTTGACATAACACAGGGACTCCATTGTCACAACATCACATGTGACAGTTTTTTACTTTGAACAGTTTGGGACAAAAACTCCTGAAGAGGAAGCTGACAATGGTAGGAGCAATAAGAAAAAACAAGCCAAAGCTCCAACTCAGCTAATGAGTACAAAGAACAGACCTCTCAGTTCATGTAAGTTTCTATTCATGGAGGATGCATCATTGTGTCTTACATCCCAAAAATATGAAAAAATAGGGTACTCATGAACATGATACACAGGGACTAGAGAAACTGTGGTGTGGAGTATCATAAACTGGAAATCATCATGGATTACAGTGCTAAAAAAGGAGGTGTTTATAACTTGGATAAGTTGGTAAGTGGCTACTGCTGCAAAAGAAAAACCCTACCCCTCCACTAATAATATTTTTCAATATTTTAGATACCTCATTTTACTATGCACTTTATTAATACCTGAGGAGAAATTCTCATTTCACCCTTGGAATTCCCAGTAGAGGCCAGCCATTGTACAGCACCCTGGAGCAATTTACAGATTAAAGGACTTGCTCAAGGGCCCAGTGGTGTAAGACTCCTTCTGGCACAAACATGATTTGAAAAAGTAACTTTCCAGATACCAGTGAAGATCTTTAACAAAAGAGACACTACTCCATCTACACTTTCTACATGTACTGAGCAATGAATAGATAAGATATCAAATCCAGAGAAGAGAACACATCCCAGGGACCCCTGTTTCCAGCCATTGTGAGAAGGATTCAGGAGGAGGATGCTAGAGCCGCAGGTCCACCAACTCCAGAACATGTAAATGTGAGTAATGTTGCCTGAATATATATTCACTTAGATATGTATTAGTGAACTTTTAGAAGAACCAGAATTTTCATCATTGTAGGTTGCTGCAAGTAGCTGCGAGAGGAAATGCTGTGATGTTTGTGGACACAGGAAAGACAGGAAGACACTGTTGGCATAAAGTTTGTCCATCTTTTTGTGTATAGAGGCTATGAATTTGTGTTGTAATATATTCCAACTTTGTCTTGGTTATTATTGGTTTCTACACAAAAATCACATTTTATCATAAGAATCATATAGAACTTTCATTGATAAATGTAATCTAGCAGAGGTAAATATTAATCATATTTGCTGTCTATATTATTTGTAAGTGAGATAAAGCTAGATCTTTTAAGTAGTTTAACATAAAGTGTTATGTTTTTATTGTTTTGAAAACCCAGTAATGTTGCAGTTTACCAGATCTGTAAACACCAGCTGAGTAACAAAAATATGAAAACACACAAGGGTTAATTGATGGAGAAACCAAAGTGAAATGGCATGTACTGTGAGAATATTTCTAAGTCAGGACAAAACATTGACAATATCAGAATGGAGCTTAATCAGATTAAATAGGAGTATGAGTTTATTGTTTCAATCTTGGTTTCATAGGGTGTGTGGGTCCTGTGTTATACTGACATCCTGTCCAGGGCTTATTCCTGCCTTGTGGCCTGTGCTTTCAGGACACTGACACTGAGTTGGATTAAATGGGTTAGGTAATTTTGTGTACTGTAGCTATCAAATCATGACCCACATACAGTATGTCTTAATTTTTGGGCATTGTTTCTGGGTTGTAGAAAATATGGAGTGTTTCAAAAGAATATGTAAAAACAGATAATACTAATACTATCACAATTATTTTGTATGCTTTCAACATTAATTTTATTGACTTGTGTTGGTAGAAAATGGAAATAAGGCCTTATTCCCATAGATCAAAAATGAATGCTTGCATATTGTTAAAAATGTGAAAATTTTGCTTCTGAAATCCAGTAAAATGCCACTTTTGGCAGTTGTATGAAGTATCAAGTGATTTACTTAAAATTTGTAATTCTATCAATTAGTTAATTTACGCTTTCATTGCATTCTGGATCACACAATAACTATTCTTTGTCTGTGGTGCTAAGCATCACTTTTGTGCGGGTGAACTACATTTGTGTGGTTTGTAGAACAGTAATTCTTTGGTGGGTACCAAGCATAATGGCATTAAATTTACAGGTAACTGTCTCTCTCTTGGAAAGACTGGTGCATTCTGTTCATTTTGATTATTTTTGATGGAAATCTTAGAAAGAGTTCACTCTGAAATTGAATGATCTCTTCTTTCATTTCTGTTGTACGCTATGAATTTTGTTTTATTGGGGAATAATAAATATGATGTAAGTTGTTCTTACTATGCATAGCATTACTTAACTTCACTCTCCATTGTCTTGCAAAAATCATATACAATAGTCAGACCATGAGAGAATGGGACAGCTCTCTAGTTTAGAGTAAACTCAATCACACAAGGGAGTTTCAAACTCCAATGCATTCCAGTGAATTTTAGAAATGGGTTATTAAGTCCGGATATATTTTTTGCTGTAGATTCTTTATTGAAATCTTTCTTTGTGCCATGTTCATTACAATGTACAGCAGAGATGCTGGATACAAACATCTGATTGACTGGAAATGATGGCTCAGATTGTTGGAAGAATACCTCAGGAAAACTATGCCAGCATTTGCGGCATTGACTATGCTTTTTTCAGAAACACTAGGCATTACATGACTACAACTATTCTTAGTTTTTCAAAGTTTCACCCTGTGTTTGTGTTGCTATTCATCATATTACTTTCATTTTAGCACCTCATTTTATACATTAATTAATAAATCTATAGGAAGGGCTCAGATGCATTTTTTTGCAGTGATGAAAAGAGTGATGCATAGCTGTAAATGACTTTGAACTTTAGCAGTTATGACATTGATAACAACAGCTTTTATTTGTCTTTAGGATCAAATTTCAAATATTATACTGTAGAGAAAGACTGATATACTATAATGTCTAGAATATTTAAAAATTTTGTTTTGATTTTAAATTCTTTTTCAGTTACAGTGATTATAATGTACTATTGCGCATCAAAGTAAATTTACTACTGTCATTCAAGTGATGATTTTGATCCTTGGAGATTTGATTCATACATACAGTATGTATATTGGTGCATATTAAATTTAATGTAGAATACACAAAAAGTCTTTTGAATAAATCAGACACAGTCTAAAGTGAGAATGCTGCAGGTAGATAGATAGATTGATATAGTTTATTTTCCCCGAAGGTGAAATTGAAATTTTACAGAAGCTCAGGAGAAGAAAAATACAGACACACACACACACATATACAGTATATATATATTGTGGAATATGGCCCGGACACACACAGACGGACATCTTATGTTCACCCAACACACATTTATTATACAATATTTACAAATAATAAAGTCAGTGCACTTCCCAGTGCCTCCAGCACCATTTCCCCAAATGTCCAGGCCTCACAGTCCTTGTGCCTTTCTCCTGGCCGCCTCCAATCTTCTCTCCAGCTCTGTCCACTTCCACCCGACTTCCGCTACTGACTGAAGGGAGGCAGCCCCTTAAATAGGAACCCGAAGGGGCTCCAGCTGCTCCCCGGCATTCCACCAAAGACACGCCCCAGTGTGGCAGAAATGCCGGCTGCGCACCCGGAAGCCCTACGGGTGTCCCCTGTCTTCTTCCCCCCAGCACTTCCTTGTAGTGGCAGAAGTGCTGGGCTACAGACTTCTACAGGCACCGGGGCGGCGCCTGGCGGTGGCCACGGGTCCCTACAGGGCCGGGCTTCCAAGCCCTTTACCCGTGGCCCCCAACATAACCAGGGCGGTCGCCCCCCC
>JANRMT010062837.1:8605446-8620417 GCA_026402145.1 Polypterus bichir lapradei
ATAAGAAATCAGGAAGGGGGCAAATAGTTTTTCACACCACTGTATGTACAGTATGTTACTGTGTATATAGATACAGTATATAATATCTATAGATAGATATAGATAGTTATAGATATATTTCACAATAAGGTGTAATGCAAGTGTAGGCAAAAGACTTTTATGGGGCAAAGCAGTGAAAGAGTAAAGAGAAGGCTTGATTATTTGAACAAAAGTGTGCTTTTTTCAGTGAAATCTCTAGCAAACAACACTAGACTGGACACCTTCCCTTTTATCACTGCAGATCAGTTTAAATACCTAGGGGTCAACATCACAAGTAAATATAAAGTTTTCAACTAAATTTTGCTGTTTGTATGGACAAAATTAAACAAGATGTACATAGATGGTCTACCCTTCATCTTACTTTAGGAGGGAGAATTAACATTGTCAAGATGAATATCCTCCCCAAGCTTCTGTTCCTATTACAAAACATCCCCATATACATTAACAAATCTTTGTTTAAGAAATTAGATTTAATCATAATCTCATTTATTTGGAATTCGAAAAACCCACGCATTTAAAAGGTGACCCAACAATGACCTAAATCAGAAGGCGGCATGGCTCTACCTAATTTTCAAATGTATTACTGGGCGGCAAACGTACAAGCTATAAAAACCTGGACATTGACACAAATAGATGAACAAACACTAGCTTGGTCTGCAATAAAAATGAATTTCTGCAGTACTTCTTTATATTCCTTGCTTTTACACCACTAAATACAAGGTATCATCAATATACTAACAACCCAATTGTCCTTCATTCACTCAGAATACGAAACCAATGTAGGAAGCACTTTAAGTTAGAGAATGTTTTATCTGTGGCACCACTACATTATAACCACCTTTTTCCAACCTCTTGTACTTACACGGTTTTTAGTATTTGGAAAACAAATGGGATTAAATCATTTAGAGATTTGTATATAAATAATGTCTTCACATCCTATGAACAATTACACTCCAAATTTAGTCTCCCATCAACACAATTTTTCCACTATCTCCAAATTTGAAACTTTGCTAAATGAAATCTGCCCAATTTTCCTCACCTCCTACCTCTTTATATTCCAGCAAATATATTGATCAGCCTTGGGAACTCGGACAGCATTTCTATAATATATAAAAACATTTTAAAGACTCTTCCTTTTAAAGATCCAAAGGTACAGTGTGAAAAGGATCTCTTACTCAACATTTCAGAAAATGAGTGGAAGGTAGCCCACAAAATTCACCCTAGCTCCATATGTGCAAAGCATTCAATTATTCAACTCAAAATCTTTTACCGAGCACATGTATCTCACTTAAAATTGTCCAAAATGTTTTCAGGGCAAGATCCAACCTGCAAATGTTGGAATTGAGGTGCAGCTTGACTGGACCACATGTTTTTGGATGTGTACCAAACTAACATCTTTCTGGGCAAATTTTTTTAAATGACTATCAGATAGCCTAGGTGTCACAATCACTCCTAACCCAAAAACAGTTGTGTTTGGTGAACTCCCAGATGGGCTTAAAGTGGAGAAGGACAAACAAACTATAATTGCCTTTACTTCAGTATTAGCACATAGACTTATCTTGCTCAACTGGAAGAATCCTAACCCACCTCTGTTAAGTCAGTGGGTAACTGATGTTATATACTATTTGAAATTGGAAAAAAATCTAATTCTCACTTAGATGATCTGTTCAAAACTTTTTAAAAACCTGGCAGGACATAATCAATAATATTTTAGAATAAGCATTTATATTTGGGGAAAAGACTCCTTTCATTCTTTACTACTCTCAATTGTTTTACTCTGGCTGTTGGCCTTCCTGTCTTTCTCTAATGGGTGGTGGTTGATTTGAATTTAGATTTTGACTTGATTGATTGTAATGTTATATGTTTTCAATAAATTCAATAAAAGATAAAAAAAAAAAAAAGAGAAAGACTTGGACAGACAAGATGTTACAGCAATTGTTCTGGTACTAATCATAAAAGTGCAGCTGCTCACACAGGTGACAGGCATGTGGTGCAAAATCTAACAAGCCAATAAAGTACTGAAGTATGTCAAATCTGAAAATGCTTCCAGAACTGTCTTTTATTATTATGGCTGGTATAAACAAGACACAGCTCTAGGGAAGACATTTGGCTTTATTTTTTTTTTCTTTTTGTCTGTCTGTGCCCCACAAAAATAGTTTGTACTTTAAATATAGAGAGTGCAGCATTAGAATGGTGTGACACTGATTCAAGGGTGTAGTAATTTGGGACAGTTATCTGGAGATGATTTTTTTTCACTTTTAGCATTCTTAGAATGAATAGTTTTAGATTTAACAAAAAGTACAATGAAGGACTCTTTCACACACACCTAAAATAATGAAGAGATTAAAAATGCAGAGATGGTAAGATGGTAAGATGGGAATTGAGCTGATCACAAAACAGAGTTACTTACATTGAAAAATTACTAATAATTAAACGCTGATTAGGCAAAGATTAAAGACCCAGAGTACTTAGAACTTATGGCAGAGTGGGTAGAGTGCCTGCATTTTCAGACATTGTCAAACTGATTGTTAAACCTGAATTATTTGCAACCTAGCATACTGTTCTAGAACAGAGGAAAGAGAGTGTTTATCCCCTAAGGCTCATTATTAAGAAAGGGCAACAATCAGAAGTAACAAGTTACATTTACTCCATTACATTTACTTGAGTAACTTTTTAAAATAATTGTACTTCTAAGAGTAGTTTTACTGCACCATACTTTTTACTTTTACTTGAGTACATTTGTGAAGAAGACACGCTACTCTTACTCCGCTACATTGGGCAACACTCGACTTGTTACTTTTTATACATTACACAATATTTTTGCCAGAGAGAAGTCACCAGTGGATCTACTGCATGACTATTTCATCAATCTGACGTAGCAACAATAATCACATGACAACGTTTCACCAATCAGACTTAGCAACAATAATCACATGACTCCGTTTCATCAATCAGACTTAGCTAGGCAGTCACATGACCACACACAAACTTCCTACATCTGCAGCCTGCGAGAGACTTTTTAGGCATGGAAGGCTCCTCCTGTTCACTGCTAAAAGGTCAGCTTCACTACAAGAACCTTGAGAAGCTTAACCATCACTTCACAGAGTGAAGAACAAGCATGTTTTAACCAACCATGCACAGGCAGTCATGGTAAAGTGAGACTTCTTGTACGTGCACAAGGTGCCTTCTTCTACTATTATTTTCTATCAGCTGTGCTATTTGGAGGGCAAGTTTGTGACGATGTCGGTACCCTACAGACAGCCTCTTCCCACATATGGGAGTCTGCTGAACCCACACCGTCAATAGTTATGACCGAGATGAGCTGACATAAGAGGATAATTCACTGATGAGGCCAGAGGATGGTGGAAGAAGTGCTCAAGTGCTTTTATTAAAAACCAGTCAAAACAAAAGTAAAATCAACAAAAGTGTCAATGGTGCAGTGTTCTAAAAACAGTACATATATAAATCCATAAAAATCATTATGAAAAGGATAAAAAAATAAATAAATAAATCTGTTAAAAATCCGAGGTTAAAATGCAGACTAAATCCTCCTGATCTCAGCCCACCTCCTTCTCATTCTCCTAGCTCACCCATTGCTCGCATAGCCAGCGGAGACTCAGCAACCACGAGCTCCTTTCAGCCAACCTCCGTCTTGGCTATTTCTCCTTTTCTTTGATTCACCCTTCTTTTTTTTGTATTGATCCGTATATATACACTCTTGTTTCTAACTCCCTTAATCACATGCCACAGGAAGCCAATGAAGCAATTGAGAACGATCACACCCGCACATGCAGGTGCGACTTGCTACCTCATTAATTCCCCGCGGTCGTGAATTTATGGATTTGAAACTGGCCTTTTTTTTTTTTTTTTTTTTTTTGAAGTTGCAGACCCGTTACACCACAAAGTGAATATACAGTATTATACTGTCAGTGTACAGTATATCTTGTCACTGTAAGCAGTTTGCACTGTTCAGACATACATTTTACCTACTGTAGGTATTGGCTTCAAAAGCTTTGTTGTGAAAAACTGAGATTTGGAACTTTATGTTATTTGTGCATCTTTATTTTGTAAAGAAGTTATTTATTTTTACTCTTTTTTTATTTTATTATTTGAAAATAGCAGAATTTGCACATTATTTTATATTTTTGTCTGCCTTATTACAACATTTCTAAAAAATAAATCATTTATTATGTTCAAACAGTTACTTAGTACTCGAGTAGTCTTTTCACCAAATACTTGTTTACTTTTACATGAGTAATTTTTTGGATGACTACTTTTTACTTCCACTTGAGTAATATTATTTTGAAGTAACGCTACTCTTACTTGAGTACAATTTTTGGCTACTCTACCCACCTCTGGCAACAATAGGACAGCAATCAGAATGTTATTTCTTTTTTTATTACATTTACAAATAGGTTTTATATTTTAATTGCAAAAAACATGGTGCACTTTCACATTCTTCATTTTGGTAAGAGAAGACTAAAGAGCACTACAATCATAATTTTTTAATGTTACTGAAGGAATTTCAGATCGAGGTAATGAAGACATGCATCCATAATGTAGGGCTATACGTCCACACCTAATGCAGGACTCACATATCAGTGTGCTTCATTGGCTTTATGATTAGCCTCTCACACTCCCTGAATCCATTTCAATCCTCTGAACTTGCTTCTTAAGATATTAGGATGTTAAGACATCAGAATGAAGTAGATCACAGGAGCAAAATAAAATTAAAATTTGCTTTAGAGGAAAATACCTCTGCTGTTAATCACCCTTTATGGTAATTTTTTTCAAGAAATCACTTTTTTTGTACGAAGTGGTGACCTTGTATGCACATTCCTGGGGTCTCGTGCATAACGCCGTGCATAGAATTCACATTAGAACATGGCGTACAGTCAAAAGCGGAAATGTGCGTATGCACAAAAACATCCAGATGCATAAACCAGATCTGTACATACTCCAACTTCCACGTTCTTCCGTTACATAAATCCCGGTCAGTGTGAAATGTAACGCTCATGCACACGTCTGCCGCCCCTCTCAGACTCCTCCCATACAAATAGCCACTTACTGTATGTTTTGCATTCTGTGAAAAGACAATGGCAAAAGTATGGGAGATAAAGAAGAATTTCAGCGAATACCAAGTAGAGGCAAGAAAAAAGTACTGTTTGTTGGTTTAAGCAGTGATATAAACAACAACAACAAAGGAACTTGATTGAGTAACAGAGTGGCAGAGAAACTCGAAAGTTCAAGTTCTGAAAGTCATAAAGTGCCCAAAATAAATAAGAAGTGGTCAGATATCAAAGTCTTCTTGAAAAGGCGAGATGTAGCCCACAGTCTGAGTGTCATATGGAAGACGTATTAGAGTACAGAGAAAAGAAAAACAAAATAAGGACATAGTTGAAAAAAAAATGTCCAAATGTCAATTTCAATCTCGAAATTTCCACTTTAATCATGTAGTTTATTTTGTCATTAAAGTAGAACGTCATAAACTTCATCTTAGAATCGTTTAATTTACTAGTTTCTCAGATCCCATCGTAACTAAAGTAGCACATTAAATGCATTGTACTCTGTGTGTTCTTTTATGTGCTCTATGTGTGTGAATCACTACGTGCTTCTTAAACAGTGTTTCTCTTCCACCAACAGGACACAGAATACATTACAATCATGATATTACAGCTCTCTGAACAATTTAAATATTAAGATGTATACTTGATATAATTTTCATAATGATAGGAATTAAACCATGTATTAATCATGAGGACACGGTAGCGCAGTATTAGCGATGAGCTGGCGCACTGTCTCCAGAGATTGTTCCTGCCTCCCGCAAGATGCTTGCTGCGCCGTGTGCAACCTTTGATGAAATAATTTATTGCAGCAGTACTGTCTGTCTCAAACGTACTTACCTCTAATTCCTGTCCTTCTTTTTCTTTCTCCAAGTAACCAATAACCAAATGATCATCTCTGTAACAGATGTCAAGTCATCTGTAAGCTTAGAAGGTTGATTCTTCAAAATAATTTATGGAACATTGAAATATCTTCGTAATTATTCCGTCCATCTATCCATCCAGGGTTGCACCAGTCTCAGTAAGCATTCAGCACGAGGCAGGAACAATCCCTGAATTGGGCGCCAGCTCGTCGCTACCTCTGTCCACTGTGTCCTCACATGTTTAATTATTAACAATATACATTACTTTAATTAAGTTTAAAACTTATCTGTATAATATAATAAACATGCTTTACTGCATTTCATCTTAAAAATTATATCAAGAGCTCCAAGAAGATAGCGTTTGGAAATCTAAATTGACTTAGAAGCCAGTCATCATCATATGTAAATACGCGCTTTATAAAGTGGCTCAGGTTGTGCAATATTATAACTGTAGTGCAAGTTTACAGTGAGGTGATTGTACTTATAAGTATAAACAGTTCTACCAGGAACACTTGACGGACTGATTGAGTATGTTAAGAACTCTTGGGATGAAACTGTTTCTGAAGTGCGAGGTCTCTACAGGAAAGGCTCTGAAGCATTTGCTGTACCGTATAGGTGAAATTCAAATAGACTGTGTGCGTGGCTGAGACAGCATGCGCTAGATGCTGTATCCCGATAATCCGATCATATGCTGTACAACTGTGATTCCACACTCAGATACAGTGAGTTAAATATTCTGAGTGCTGCACTGACAGTGACAACGCTAAAGCAGCTATAGTATTTAGAACATTAGAACATTCTAGACGAGAACAGGCCATTCAGGCCAACAAAGCTCGCCAGTCCTATCCACTTATTTCCTCCAAGAAAACATCAAGTCGAGTTTTGAAAGTCCCTAACGTCTTACTGTCTACCACACTACTTGGTAGCTTATTCCAAGTGTCTATCGTTCTTTGTGTAAAGAAAAACTTCCTAAAGTTTGTGCGAAATTTACCCTTAACAAGTTTCCAACTGTGTCCCTGTGTTCTTGATGAACTCATTTTAAAATACAAGTCTCGATCCACTGTACTAATTCCCTTCATAATTTTAAACACTTCAATCATGTCACCTCTTAATCTTCTTTTGCTTAAACTGTAAAGGCTCAGCTCTTTTAATCTTTCCTCATAATTCAACCCCTGTATCCCTGGAATCAGCCTAGTTGCTCTTCTCTGGACCTTTTCTAGTGCTGCTATGTCCTTTTTGTAGTCTGGAGACCAAAACTGCACACAGTACTCAAGATGAGGCCTCACCAGTGCATTATAAAGGTTGAGCATAACCTCCTTGGACTTGTACTCCACACATCATGCTATATATCCTAACATTATGTTAGTCTTCTTAATGGCTTCTGAACACTGTCGGGAAGTTGATAGCTTAGAGTCCACTATGACTCCTAAATCCTTCTCATAAGGTGTACTCTCGATTTTCCGACCGCCCATTCTGTATTCAAACCTAATATTTTTACTTCCTATGTGTAATACTTTACATTTACTGATATTAAATTTCATCTGCCACAAATCTGCCCAAGCCTGTATGCTATCCAAGTCCTTCTGTAATGATATAATGGATACCAAATTATCTGCTTATCCACCTATCTTGGTATTATCTGCAAACTTAACCAACTTGTTACTTATATTCCTATCTAAATCGTTTATATATAGTAACTAGCAAAATACCCGTGCTTCGCAGCGGAGAAGTAGTGTGTTAAAGAAGTTATGAAAAAGAAAACATTTTAAAAATAATGTAACATGATTGTCAATGTAATTGTTTTGTGTTATGAGTGTTGCTGTCATCAAGGATTTGATTATCATTATTTCTTTCAATCAGGTTCGTATTTGGAGGATGTGTTGTGTTCAAGTTACATTCCGTGTTTGTCTAGTCTATCCCTGACCATCTCATCTTTGTTGTCAACCGTTGTAAAGATAACAGGTTTCATTCATCGAAGTGATCATCACCAAAATTGGTCCTCGTGAATCTAAGATGTTTAACAGGCATTCCCGGTATTAAGTTGTGGATTTGCCTGCGAATATTTAGCGGCAGCATATCTATGAACGTAATTTAAACTTAAGCTTTACACCTTGCTTTCCTATTGATATGTCTACAAAGGCTTTTTCAGCGTCAGAGGGTTGTTCCTGTCCTACTGCATCAATAAACAGCTCATCTTCCTCTTTATCTGAGACATCACACACTGCATGCACAGGTTTACCTTTCCCAGTCCTGCAAACTTTAGCGAATTGCTTCAATTTACCACATTTTTTACACTGTCTTCCTTTAGCTGGACATTGACTTTTTCCACCGTGTGGTTTGTTTCCACAGTAGGTGAACTTATGAATATGCGTGTATGCGTCAGTCACTTCATATTCTATTGCTGTCGTCTCAAATGTGTAATGCGTTTTTTGTTCAGCGCTCTTTGGAGCTCTTGTTTTTTGCCTGCGTACTGCGTTCACAGTCAGTTCACGTGAGCTACTCGGAGTACATGCATCGAAGGTTCTCAGCTGTGCTTGTGCTATCTCGTGCGATCTTGCGATGTCCACGGCTTTATTTAATGTTAGCTCAGACCTGGCACTTAAAAGTTTCTCTTGCACTTTTGCTGAGTTTGTGCCAAACACTAGTCTATCCCTGACCATCTCATCTTCGTTTGCATAGCACAGTCCTTTACCAGCAATTTTAACTCCGTTACAAAGTGATCAAAAGTCTCGTTTATACCCTGCGTCTTCTCATTAAACTTGTATGTCACGAATATCGTATTCGTATTAGGCATGACAAACGCCAGCAGCAGCGTGTCTATGAACTTAATTTAAACTTAAGCGTTACACCTTGCTTTCCTATTCGTTTGCATAAGCACAGTCCTTCACCAGCAATTTTAACTCCGTTACAAAGTGATCAAAAGTCTCGTTTATACCCTGCATCTTCTCATTAAACTTGTATCTCGCGAATATCGTATTTGTCGTTGCTTGTATGCGTCACTCGCTTCATATTCTTTTGCTGCCTTCTCAATTGTGTAATGCATTTTTTGTTCAGCGCTCTTTGGAGCTCTTGCTTGTTCTCTGTGTACTGCGTTCACAGTCAGTTCACGTGAGCTGCTCGGAGTACATGCATTGAAGGTTCTCAGTTGTGCTTGTGCTATCTCGTGCGATCTTGCGATGTCCACGGCTTTATTTAATGTTAGCTAAGGCCCGGCACTTAAAAGTTTCTCTCGCACTTTTGCTGAGTTTGTGCCAAACACTAGTCTATCCCTGACCATCTCATCTTTGTTTGCATAAGCACAGTCCATCACCCGCGAATATTTAGCGTCAGCGTGTCTATTGGATTGCCGCTGACGAACGGCCTTATATGGGCAGGCAGTCAATTACGTGGGAGGCATGCTGATGGAGGGCGCAACTTCATCTCACACGGCGACCGAGCTGCAGGCTATGGCCGTATATATGTACATAAGTAGGTTCCAGTTATGACCGTTACGCGTAGAATTTCGAAATGAAACCTGCCTAACTTTTGTAAGTAAGCTGTAAGGGAATGAGCCTGCCAAATTTCAGCCTTCTACCTACACGGGAAGTTGGAGAATTAGTGATGAGTCAGTGAGTCAGTCAGTCAGTGAGGGCTTTGCCTTTTATTAGTATAGAAAATAGCAGCGGCCCTAGCACTGACCCCTGTGGAACACCACTCTTAACCTCGGCCAGTTCTGATTTGGTTCCTCAGACCATCACCCTCTGCTTCCTGTGCCTGAGCCAATTCTGCACCCATCTAAAAACATCACCCTGAACTCCCACTTCTTTTAACTTGATGCCCAACCTCTCGTGTAGCACCTTATCAAATGCTTTCTGAAAGTCCAGATAAATAATATAAGCTCCACTTTGATCGTATCCTTTTGTTGCCTCCTCGTAGAATTCCAGCATGTTAGTAAAACACGACCTCCCTCTTCTGAACCCATGCTGACTGTTCAGAATAACTCCTGTCCTTGCCATGTGCTGCTCAATCTTATCCTTAATAATTCCTTCCATTAATTTTCCTGTGATGCATGTTAAGCTTACTGGCCTATAGTTCCTTGGATCCGCCCTGTCACCCTTTTTATATAATGGGATGATATTTGCCATTTTCCAGTCCTTCGTCATCTCTCCAGTGCGCAGTGACTTCTTAAAAATATGTGTCAAGGGTTTATATACTGTATGTACTCACTAGCCTCCTTAAGAACACAAGGATAAATATTATCTGGTCCTGGTGATTTGTTTGATTTCATTTTATTTAATCTGAGCAGCACTTCTTCCTCTACAATTTCCAAATCCCTCAGTACCTCCTTAGTAGTTGCGTTTACCTCTAGGAGGTTGTCCACTTGCTCACTTGTAAGCACCTCAGAAAAATGTAAGTTTAGGGCATCTGCTATTTCACTGTCTGTATCTTTTAATTCCCCTTTACTATTCCTGATGAACTTGACCACCTCCTTAACTGTTCTTTTACTACTAAAATACTGAAAGAATCTCTTGGGGTCTTCTTTTGCCTTATCTGCTATATTCCTCTCCATCTGTCTTTTAGCCTCCCTGATATCCTTCTTAATGGTTGCCCTCATGTTCTCATATGCTCCACGATTCACTTTGCAGTCATTAGTCTTATAGGCCTTATACAGCAGTTTTTTTCCTTTGCAGCTTCTTTTTGAAATCTTTATTAATCCACTTTGGAGTTTTTTTTAGATTCCTATTAATTCCAAATTTAGGTATGTATCTGTCCTGTATTACATGTAAAACATTTTTTAACCTGTTCCACTGTCTCCACATTTAAAAGCTTATCCCAGTTTATCCTAAGGCTTTGTCGCATCTGCTCAAAATTAGGCCTACCAAAGTAACAATTTTAGTCTTTGCATCTGCACTCTTACAAAATACTGAGAATTGTATTACATTACGGTCACTTGGCCCTAGTGGCTCAATCACCTCTACACCCTCAATTCTATCTTGATTATTACAAAATACTAAATCCAGACAAGCTTCACCCCGTGTTGGTGCTCTAATATGCTGTGTTAAAAAACAGTCGCTGATTACTTCTAAAAATTCCTGCTCTTGTGCTCCTCCATCTGCAAGGCTATCCCAGTTAATATTTGGATAATTAAAGTCCCCCATGACTATAATATCCCCCTGTAAACTTGCCTTTTTCATATTACTAAAAAGATGTGCGTTGAAATTACTGTCTGAATTGGGTGGTCTACAACAGACTCTTAAAATAAGACCACTTTCCCTAATATTTTCCAGGCGAAGCCACATGTCCTCACTAAGATGGGGCTCATCATCCAACTGAAGCGGACTTACATTTAAACCCTGTTTGGCATAAACAGCAACCCCACCTCCTTTTCTGTTCTGTCTATCCTTCCTAAAAAATGTGTATCCCTCTATGTTACACTCATCCCCATCTTTGTTATTTAGCCAGTTTTCCGTTATTGCTATAATATCATAATTATGCTCTGCTACGTACAACTCCGACTCACTTACCTCGACTAGCCTACACATACGCCTGCCCAATAAATTGGTGCCCCTCCAGTTCAGATGTAACCCATCACGGCAGAACAGGTCCCATCTGTTCCAAAAGGAGTCCCAATGCCTCATAAACCTACACCCTTCTACCTTGCACCAAGATTTGAGCCACACGTTAAGCCTTCTAATCTCCTCAGTCTTACCTGGACTTGCGCGTGGCACAGGCAGAACTTCAGAGAAGACTACCTTGTCAGTTCTGCTCCTCAGCTTCGCATCTAACTCTTTGAATTTGGATCGCAGAACTGACAGACTACCCTTATGTATGTCATTTGTTCCAACATGGACAATGACAACTGGATCCACCCCTGCTCTGGCCAAGAGTCTATCCACCCTTCCAGGGACGTCTCCCACCTGTGCCCCCAGAAGGCAACACACCGTGCGAGACTCTCTCTCTGTGGAGCACACCTGCGCTTCAATCCCCCTAATGATTAACTCCCTAACTATCACTACCTCTCTCTTTTTGGGAACTGGTTTTGAGGTGGCCCGTTGGGGCTCCTCAACCCTGCCTACAACCGCAGAATTATCAGAGTCACCGTCCAGTTCCGCAAGGACCTGATAACGGTTAAACACTTCTAATTCTGGGGTTGATGCCCCCGGACAGTGTGCACCCTTTACCTTACGCCTTGTGACCGTGACCCACCTATTCCTACCTGTCTGTTCTGGAATCTCCTCCTGCGCCACCTTGGGGGTGCACATTATCTCTCTAAAGGACATCTGGGCCAAGTCCGCCAATTCTCTGTTACAACGCAGGTCAGCCAACTCCTCCTCCAGTTCAGCGACCCTGAGCTTGAGGTGCTGGATTAGCTGGCATCTCTTGCAGATGTAGCCCTCATAGACAACTGGCTCTTCCAAACCATCATCTAAAAAGTCCAACATCCAACAGGACTTGCATTGCACTGGCCTCATTATTAAAATTTGATTTGGGATTATTAAACTGCCTTACCTTTTTTTTTTTTCTTAAAATTAAATTTCTTCTTTTTTCAGCTGCTCCTTAACTTAAATGGTAACACTAAGATCTGCTACAGATATTTTACACCTTTTCCCCTTAAGCTTATGTACTGTTCTCCCTCTCAGCTGCCTGCTGTTTGTCTGTCTATGAGGTTAACTTTACTTTTCTCTGTCTCTCCTCCTAACTTTGCGCTCCTCTTACTTATAAGCTCTTCAGTAGCACTGTTTGTATTCCCCCATATTAATGAACCCTTACGCTGTAGCCCACTTAACTCTTCTACCTCTGGACCAAAAAGGACTGTTTAATCTTAAATAAATAAAACTTTACTACCTTATTTGCTCCTACAGCCCCTTGTGCCTGATCGGCGTCTTAACTCTGGCCGTTTACCTGTGCACTGCTGAGCCTTCCACTTTTACTGCTTTGAAGTCAACCGCGGCCTCTTTTTCTTTTCCTTTAAACTAAGGAATCGCTGTTATGAGGACACGGTTATTTACTTACAAATGCCAATATCAGTTACTGCTGCTTTCTACCCTGCCTCCTCGATGCTAATTCAAATACAGATAAAAAGAACAGGTACAAGTACAAATAACTTTTCCAAGCGCACTTCCAAATACCCAGCTACTTTTGCTCTTGTGTGGGCGAAAAAAAAAAAGCAAAAAAAAACATTCTAAAGGGAAAAAAAGCTTTAAAAATTCCCACACCGTTCCTTAGCGGCAACAAAAACCCACGTTTTTAAGAGCAAAATGTATTTTTTTTTTATTTAAATCTCACACCACAGAACAAACCAACAACTCTCAACAGACTCTAGCGTTTGCAAAGCACATGTCAGCACAAAGCACATGTCAGCCACATGATGCATAGTTGGAATAGTTTGGCAATTTTGTGCACCATTATATGGTTACGGGTTGATTACAATCAGATGCCTAAAACTAATAAACGATATGCGGTTAATTGCAGTGTATTTGATAAAGCCGTGTCAGGGATGTGAACCTAAAAAATACCACACAGGAACAGTAGCACTGCTTTGACGCTGGGTGCCACCAGTTTGCAAAACCGAGCAGAGAAGTTGTGTACACCAAGTTTAGTTTTTATATATCGCGATGTGAGCATGGAAATGGGCATACGCAACATTTTTGTGCATACACAGCATTTATACATGAGGTCCCTGGTCTTTAAATAATAAAGAAAGTTAAATTATTTCATTATGTTTTTTCGATTCCAGTATAGTAAATACTTGTGCTTAACTTGTTAGCACTCTCTTAGACTTGATTGTTGTAGGACATCTTATCACATTTCACGCCTAGGCACACTGTTTACCTGATAGTCACAGTTTGCCACGCCTTTTGCCTATTATTAATTTGATTGATTTGATGTTGCTTTGATTACTCAGCCATCACGTGAAGCCTGTACATTTGTTACTGGTTGTGTTAGTTAAAAGGATTCCTGGTTCTGACCTGTGTCCCTGCTATTGATCCTACCCAATTATTTCCTTATTTTTGCTTCTGTTGTTGTGTTTGTACTTTTCCCTTATTTTTGGACCTCCCAAACTTTGTATTATCGTCTTTGATCTTCCTTTTCATTGAATTTTATTTTTGGTTGATTGCTTTTAAAGTGTTTCTAATGTATTTTTAATGTTTTTTTTTTTTTGTCCCTCTTGGCTAATTGCATTAACATTAATTCTAAACATCACCAGACCTTCTGATTACAAGCATGTGCTGTATGTTATTCTGGGGAGGACAGATGTTTGTTTGACTTACAGTAAGTCGCTTGATTCTTGACTTTGCTTATTCAATGAACCTCAGAACCACATACATTTATATTCTGTAGGACCTCTCTTAATTTCAACTTTTATTTTTCTCCTTTTTGCTGAATTCATAAAGTTAAAGTTGACACATTTCTTTAATACTTTAGGCAAAATTACATTTTTTTCATCATTCACAGGAACAAAATACCAAAAAAGAGAAAATTATGTGAAGAAAAAGTTTGACCACCTGACATGGTTTGCACTTTAGTAACATCGCCTTTGGCAAGTATCGCAACTTTTGGTAGCCAGCTAAGAGTCTTTCATTTCTTACTTGGGGCATTTTCACTCATTCATCCTTGCAAAAGGCTTCCTCAGATTTTCAATGATGTTTAGGGGGATTGTTAAGAGCTATGACAAAACCGTCAGCTTGCACCTCTTGAGATGTGTTTCGGATCATCATGTTGTTGTAGGACACATCCTCTTTTTAACTTCAACTTTTTTTATGGATGGTGTGATGCTTGCTTCCAGAATTTGCTGGTATATATTTTAATTAATTCTTCCCTCTACCAATGACATGTCCCCTGAGCCACTGGCTGCAACACAAGCCCAAAGCATGATCGATCCACCCCTATGCTTAATACTTGGAGAGGTGTTATTTTCCTGGAATTCTACACCCTTCTGTCTCCAGACATACCTTTGCAAATTCTGGCAAAAAAGTTCTACAGTGGTGTGAAAAACTATTTGCCCCCTTCCTGATTTCTTATTCT
>JANRMT010062837.1:8630458-8699687 GCA_026402145.1 Polypterus bichir lapradei
AGATACTGAAAGCCAGCGTTCACATACTTTTGCCACTCACAAAACAAATATATAATATTCGATTATTTTCCACAATAAATAAATGGCCAAGTATAATATTTTTGTCTCATTTGTTTAACTGGTTTCTCTTTATCTACTTTTAGGACTTGAGTGAAAATCTGATGATGTTTTAGGTCATATTTATTCAGAAATATAGACAATTCTAAAGGGTTCACAAACTTTCAAACACAACTGTATAGCGATTGGTATCCTGGCCCTTTGTCAAGTAGTGTATGGAATGTGGTGCCACCTTTTACATTTTCACCAGCAGTTGATGATACCTTCATAACTATTACACGATTAGTGTAATGCTATTGCATGTGAACGCACTGGAGTTAATATAATAATTGGGGTTGCTGCTGTGGCTTGTAATCATGGCCAGTGTTTTAATAGTTCATATACTGTTTGGCTGCTAAGGTCAGAGATACAAGACAGTACAGCAGTGGACTCAGTGCCGCTATGATCAGGATTACAGCAGTTAATGTTTAGTTAAGTTTGGAAATTTTGAAAGGTAAACATAACTGTGTGTTTGCTGGGGCAACATCAGATCTGCCCCTGTGGTTGTTATAATACATTTTTCTTTAATATTTATGTCACTACATCTGGACAATATTGTTATGAGTTTCATTCACATGTGCATGCTAAGTTTGGCACACAGGGGCTCAACATTTAGAATTGCTAGCCAAGCATAGACTAGATAGCCAAAGACAACTGGAGGATTGTATAGTCAGCCTAAACACAGAATAGTGTATTTCTGTCCTCTGTCAGCACAAAATCTTCTTTCGTTGTTGGGAGAATAAGAACTGCAGTGTGAGCATGGTCCTATTCTTGTTGGAGGTGGGGGTTAAGTCTTTCCTGCCCTTGTGTGGAAACCAGAGAAGACCAGCAAGTGAAGCAGACATTATTTAAAGGCTTGGACAACAGCCAGACCCTTTGAAGCATGTGTCGGCAAAATTCCGAAAACCCTCCCAGCGTGGGGACGAAAAATGACAGACTGTGTTGATCCAGATTCCCACCCGGATAAAGTCTTTGTCATATGCTTCCCGTCTGTAACAGCATCAACCGTCAGTAAATGTAAGCTTAAGTATATTTTTCTCATGTGATTCTTGTACTGCCGTAATCACGATGGGAGGAATATCGCCTTTTCTGTCATAGTACTATATTGTTTAGTTACTTAATGTGCCACAATTTCAAAAGAACACATTTCCGGAGAGCTAATGCCTCCTAAGGAAACAGTGGTGAAACTAACATTGTACAGTATATGATGTAATAGCTAAAGTTTCAATGTGTTTTTGCTTGATAATATGCAAAAAACAGCATATACAGTACATCTTCCTAATGGAATATTAGTTTCCTTTGTTTTGACTTCACTGTAATCAATCCTGCTGTCTGTGTTCTGTGTCTGCTGCAGCAAAATCTAAGTTAAATTTAAAAAAGACAAACTTTTAAAAGAAATCACCCTTGAAACTTTAAGTGATCAAAAAAGAAAAAAAAATAGTGCAATACTTCATTTTAGTTTAATAAAGATCTATTTATCACTTAACCAAATAGCAGGGAATTAATGTTTTACTGCTCAGTAACTGAACATTAATCTCTAACATAACCCAAAACCCCAGCAACCCTCTCCTCACTACCATTCAACCAAAGCCACAACTGAAAAAATTTATTGAAAGTGTCAGAATTTGGTTACAGGATGAAAAATAGTAGTTTCACTGTTTTACAATTAAGATATGTCACCTTTCTTTTTAGTTGGTAATAAAATATACCCACTAAAAAATACATTTATTGTTAATTAACAAATCAACAGCCTTGAAAGAACTGACATATGGTAATGAGTCCACATTAAGTTAATTTGGAGATGTACACATTTTTCTGCTAACTTTGCCATCATAAAATACAATGTTTCCTGCAATTTGACTTCTCAGTTCAGATATTTCCACATTTTCTTGCAGCAGATCTTTGAGAAGAGTCCAGATGGTGACTGTTGACCTTCAAAATCTGCCCTTTTTTGTAGCTATCTTTATTCCCTTTGTTATTTCAGTCTAATGACTGAAGTGGCATGAAGTCACTTTTCCAGTTTTGTATGTGTGCATGTGTATGTGTGTATGTGCAGAAGCTCTCTAACTAGGCTTCTGTAGCTGTCTTTCAGCATTTTTGTTTGACGCAATATACAGAACTCCCAAATGCGAAGGTCACCAGATGGCCCCATTTAAAAAAAGGTACGATACAATCTCATAAGTGTTTTCAAGTGCTTAGTGTAATGAGAATGTACGTTGATTTAATTTTGCACAGTTAAATGAACCATGACAGGTCTGTATCCACAAGCTGTCTTGATATAGCATAAGAAGACATGAAATAAAAAGGGTTATAATGATGTATCAGTTAAAGTAATCATTCAGTGAATTTCTTACCAGTCAGAGTTAATTGGTTACTTGACTATAGTGGGCTGTGTATATGAAAATCAAATATGAAAAGGATTTTATTTAAAGGTTATTAAAAAATGATATTTTGAATGCATTGCTTAAAGGTGTATTTTATTTTGGGTTTTTGCCTGACTCTTTCTTTCACTCACTGCATCAACAGTCATCTCTTCATATTAGAACATTAGAAGACTCTAGACGAGAACAGGTCATTCAGCCCAACAAAGCTTGCCAGTCCTATCCACTTATTTCTTCCAAAAAAACATTGAGTCGAGTTTTGAAAGTCCCTAACATCTTACTGTCTACCACACTACTTGGTAGCTTATTCCAAGTTTCTATGGTTCTTTGTGTGAAAAAAAAGTTCTAATGTTTGTGTGAAATTTACCCTGAACAAGTTTCCAACTGTGTCACCGTGTTCTTGATGAACTCATTTTAAAATAACAGTTTCAATCCACTGTACTAATTCCCTTCATAATTTTAAACACTTCAATCATGTCACCTCTTAATCTTCTTTTGTTTAAACTGTATAGGCTCAGCTCTTTTAATCTTTCCTCATAATTCAACCCCTGTAGCCCTGGAATCAGCCTAGTTGCTCTTCTCTGGATCTTTTCTAGTGCTGCTAAGTCCTTTTTGTAGCCTGGAGACCAAAACTGCACACAGTACTCAAGATGAGGCCTCACCAGTGCATTATAAAGGTTGAGCATAACCTCCTTGGACTTGTACTCCACACATTGTGCTCTATAACCTAACATTCTGTTAGCCTTCTTAATGGCTTCTGAACACTGTCTGGAAGTCAATAGCTTAAAGTCCACTATGACTCCTAAATCCTTCTCATAAGGTGTACTCTTGATTTTCCGACCGCCCATTGTGTATTCAAACCTAACATTTTTACTTCCTATGTGCAATACTTTACATTTACTGACATTAAATTTCATCTGCTACAAATCTGCCCAAGCCTGTATGCTATCCAAGTCCTTCTGTAATGATATAACGGATTCCAAATTACCTGCTAATCCACCTATCTTGGTATCATCTGCAAACTTAACCAGCTTGTTACTTATATTCCTATCTAAACCATTTATATATATTAAAAATAGCAGAGGCCCTAGCACTAACCCCAGTCGAACACGACTCTTAATATCAGCCAGTTCTGATAAGGTTCCTCGCACCATCACCCTCTGCTTCCCATGTCTGAGCCAATTCTGCACCCATCTAAAAACATCACTCTGAACTCCCACTTCTTTTAATTTGATGCCCAACCTCTAATGTTGCACCTTATCAAATGCTTTCTGAAAGCCCAGATAAATATCATATGCTCCACTTTGATTGTATCCTTTTGTTGCCGCTTCATAAAATTCCAGCATATTAGTAAAACACGACCTCCCTCTTCTGAACCCATGCTGACTGTTCAGAATAACTCCTGTCCTTTCCATGTGTTGCTCAATCTCATCCTTAATAATTCCTTCCATTAATTTTCCTGTAATGCATGTTAAGCTTACTGGCCTATAGTTGTTTGGATCTACCCTGTCAGCCTTTTTATATAATGGGATGATATTTCCCATTTTCCAGTCCTTCAGAATCTCTCCAGTACGCAGTGACTGACCTAAAAATATGTGCCAAGGGTTTATATATGTACTCACTAACCTCCTTAAGAACACGAGGATAAATATTATCTGTTCCTGGTGATTTGTTTGATTTCAGCTTATTTAATCTGAGCAGCTCTTCTCCCTCTACAATTTCCAAATCCCTCAGTACCTCTGAGAGGTTATCCACTTGCTCACTTGTAAACACCTCAGAAAAATGTAAGTTTAGGGCATCCGCTATTTCACTGTCTATATCTTTTAATTCCCCTTTACTATTTCTGATGCACTTGACCTCCTCCTTGACTGTTCTTTTACTACTAAAATACTGAAAGAATCTCTTAGGGTCTTCTTTTGCCTTATCTGCTATATTTCTCTCCAACTGTCTTTAAGCATCCCTGATATCCTTCTTAATGGTTGCCCTCATGTTTTCATACACTCTGCGATTCACTTTGCAGTCACTAGTCTTATATGCCTTATAAAGCGTTTTTTTCCTTTGCAATTTCTTTTTGAAATCTTTTATTAATTCACTGTGGAGTTTTTTTTTTTAGTTTCCTATTAATTCCAAATTTAGGTATGTATCTGTCCTGCATTACATGTAAAACATTTTTAAACTGTTCCACTCCTCCTCGACTTAAAAGCTTATAACACTCATAACACCCTCAATTCTATCCTGATTATTACAAAATACTAAATCCAGACAGACTTCACCCTGTGTTGGTGCTTTAACATGCTGTGTTAAAAAACAGTCGCTGATTACTTCTAAAAACTCCTGCTCTTGTGCTCTTCCATCTGCAAGGTCATCTCAGTTAATATTTGGATAATTAAAGTCCCCCATGACTATAATAACTCCCTGTAAACCTTCCTTTTTGATATTACTTAAATGATGTGTGTTGAAATTGCTGTCTGAATTGGGTAGTCTATAACACATTCCTAAAATAAGACCTCTTTTCCTAATATTTTCCAGGCAAAGCCACATGTCCTCACTAAGATGGGGCTCATCATCCAACTGAAGAGGACTTACATTTAAATCCTGTATGGCATAAGCAGCAACCCCACCTCCTTTTCTGTTTTGTCTATTCTTCCTAAAAATGTGTATCCCTCTGTGTTACACTCATCACCATCTTTGTTATTTAGCCAGGTTTCCATATTGCTATTATATCATAATTATGCTCTGCTACAACTCCAACTCACTTACCTTATTTTTGATACTTCTAGCATTAAGGCAAGCTATTTTTAATGTGTTACTCCTTCTACATTTAAATATTTGCTTAGAATTTACATTACTATGCATTTTTATTTCTACACCATTGTTTGTTCTTCCATGTATAGAACTAAACCTGGCCTGTCCTAAACTCCCTGCGCCCCCATTCCCTAGTTTAAACAATCCTCGATTAGCCTACACATACGCATCTTCAATACATTGGTACCCCTCCAATTCAGATGTAACCCGTCACAGCGGAACAGGTTCCATCTGTTCCAAAAGGAATCCCAGTGCCCCATACCCTGCACCAAGATTTGAGCCACGCGTTAAACCTTCTAATCTCCTCAGTCTTACCTGGACTGGCGCATGGCACTGACAGAACTTCGGAGAAGACTACCTTGTCAGTTCTGCTCCTCAGCTTGGCACCTAACTCTTTCTCAAAGGTTTCTCTCTCTCTCTCTGGAGCACACCTGCGCTTCAGTCCCCAACTATCACTACCTCTCTCTTTTTGGGAACTGGTTTTGAGGTGGCCCGTTGGGGCTCCTTATCCCTGCCTACCACCTCAGAATTATCAGAGACACTGTCCAGCCCCGCAAGGACATGATAACAGTTTGAGACTTCTAATTCTGGGGTTGATGCCCTCGGACAGTGTGTACTCTTTACCTTACGCCTTGTGACCGTGACCCACCTATTTCTACCTGTCTGGTCTGGAATCTCCTCCCGCGCCACCTTGGGGGTGCACACTATCTCTCTAAAGGACACCTGGGCCAAGTTCACCAATTCTCAATTACAACGCAGGTCAGCCAACTCTGAGGTGCTGGATCAGCTGGCATCTCTTGCACATGTAGCACTCATAGACAACTGGCTCTTCCAAACCATCATCTAAAAAGTGCAGCATCCAACAGGACTTGCATTGCACTGGTCTCATTATTAAAATTTGATTTGGGATTAGTAAACTGCCTTAACTTTTTTTTCTTCTTAAAATTAAATTTCTTCTTCTTTCGGCTGCTCCTTAACTTAAAAGGTAACACTAAGATCTGCTACAGATATTTTACACCTTTTCCCCTTAAGCGTATGAGGTTAACTTTACTTTTCTCTGTCTCTCCTCCTAACTTTGCGCTCCCCTTACTTATAAGCTCTTCACTAGCACTGTTTGTATTCCCCCGTATTAATGAACCCTTACGCTGTCGCCCACTTAACTCTTCTACCTCTGGACCGAAAAGGACTGTTTAATCTTAAATAAATAAAACTTTACTACCTTATTTGCTCCTACAGCCCCTTGTGCCTGATCGGCGTCTTAACGCAGGCCGCTTACCTGCGCACTGCTGAGCCGTCCACTTTTACTGCTTTGAAGTCCGCCGCGGCCTTTTTTTCTTTTCCTTTAAACTAAGGAATCGCTGTTACGACTAAGCGGTTATTTGCTTAGAAATGCCGATATCAGTTACTGCTGCTTTCTACCGTAGCTCATCTAAGCTAATTCAAATACAGATAACAAGAACAAGTACAAGTAACTTTTCCAAGCGCACCTCCAAACACCCAGGTACTTTTGCTCTTGTGCGTGCAAAAAACCCTTCTAATGGGAAAAAAAGCTTTAAAAATTCCTACACGGTTCCTTAGCGAAACCAAAACCAAAGTTGTTAAGAGCAAAATGTATTTTTTTATTTAAATCTCACACCACAGAACTGACCAAAAACTCTCAGCAGCCTCTAGCGTTTGCAAAGCACATGTTAGCTTTATGGATCTTTTATGACAGCTGTATTTTAGGAGCTGTTCATGCAGAATCCGGAACATTCAATAAACACCAAATTTTTTTTTCTCCCCAACATAAATAGCAATCTGGATCTCAGTACGTTTTTTTTTTGTTGTTGTTCATATATAACAACTCAAGCATTTTCAGTTTACCTTTTAACAGGCATATGTCGCCTTTAAACTTTTCTATACTGTCTAAATATGATTCTAGCTAAATTAGCTACTTTATTGCCATTTGACATACAGAGAATAGAATTCGTTTTCATACTTGACTTCAGTAATGCAAAAATGTAATACAAAAGCAAGTAATTACATGCTTTCCACAGCAAACACAAACTAGAAATGAATAAAATGTACATTATTCGACAGTCCTTCAATACTGGCTTCTGTGCTACTGAATATCAAGACCTCATCTAACAAGAGTGTCCAAAATGAAGCCAGCTATTATTAGCTATGGCGATTGCTGCATTATTCACAAGGACCCTGGAAGGAGTACATACACATTTCTACATCAGTGGGCCAATTGACCGCTAGGGCAGTAACAGCCAACACATGCTGCAAACGTGGCAGTTTACAGAAGGACCAGCACACTGTCTTCTGTCCTTCATATGCAATAGTAATTGGCAGCAGCTACAAATGAATGCTCAGTACCAATCTTAACTAATTTGGCCATATTTTTCAATGTATCTGTGTTTGCCAGTTTTCATATTATAGTATGCCCCGAAACTCTCTTTCTCTCTCAGTGTCTGCAATGAGCCCTTTACTCACTAAGGTTCAGGATTAGGCTGGGTGAGGCACAGACTCCTGATTAGACCAAAGAGCAAGGGAGATCCAATCATACATTTATAAACAAGGCAAAGCTAGGAAATCAAATACAGCCACTCACTCAGATACTTTAATGTATTATATATATTTTAAATATTAAAAATAATAGATATAACAAATAATTTGTAAAATAAGCAAACACTTCTGAGGAAGAAAGATGTTGTTGCCTTAAACTGGTACCATCTTGCATTTTGAATGATCATCACTTTATTGTTTAACAGGGACTATACCATGGCAGAAATGTCAATTCCACCTTTTAAGAAGTAATAAACTTAGCAGCAAATAAGTAAACATTTAGCAGTCCAAAATTGTAATGTACATGGACGCTGAGGGAGACTGAACCATAAAAATAACTAGAAATTTGTGAGTGGTCACTGTTGATTTTGGAAAAAGAAAAGCAAATGAACATTGAACATGGCAGCTAATGGCTCTGAAGAGTGATAATTCCACGCCAGACCAGGGGGTGCAAGGTGCACTGACTTTCTCTCTCAATCCTGAGCAGAGTATTCATGGGAAATCCCACCGGGTGGCGATGGTACTTCCGGTGCCCATGATGATGTCACTTCCGGTTTCTGCACCTATAATGATGTCACTTCCAGTCCCGGCCTTTAAAATCGCCATCTTTGAATCTCTAAATCCATTCTGTCTTGGACTTTGTACTAGTCACAGCACTTGAAAAATGTACCCATTTGCAGCCAGGGCATATTACATGAGTGGCTGCCTCAAACCTTTGATGTCTCCTGTATATTCTTATCAAAACATGTTATTTTAAGAAACAGCTTACAAGCATTGTTTTCATAATCATTGTTAGGGAGCTCTGAAGGCAAGCATTTTATTGCTTGATCTCATAACTGCTGTAAAATTGTGTCTTAATGCTGATTGAAAATGCCAGCATATAGTGTGCTGCAAGGATAATCAATAATTAGTATATCTTAGTTATTTATGTTTGAAATAATTAACGCAGATATATATGTGGGGATTTTTGACTGTATTTACACAGCTATGAGAGGTATTTTATGCAAAAATTAAAATGAAAGTGAAACAACCCCATTTGCAATTTGATTTTCAGCCTGAAGCGCAAAAATGAAAAGTAAAATGCAAATAAACACTGACACCACCTGCTGCTCACTGAATTTTCATTTTCCACTTTGCATTTTCTTTTTCAAGTTTTCAACATGCAAATAGCGTGGGTGAATGGGCCGGGCTTGGTGATTTTCCATAATTTTTTGTCCTTCGTAGCTGTAGAACCACTTTGATTGATAGAATACTTCTTACTTCGACTTTATGTGATTTTGATTTTTTCATCCCCGTACTGCGAGGTTCATAGCAAAACTGTCTCACAAAATCTGAAGACCATGCATAATTTTAGTTTTGAAGAAATTAATGTGCAATTTAACTACAATATTTAACATGACAGAAATTAGCCTTTATTTCATCATAGTTTACATTTACTGTATTTACACTGAAGTGGAAACAGAACGCTTTGTATTTTTGTAGTATTATATTGTACCATCAGCGCCAAGCACTGTAATGGCTCTTCGGTGAAGGTGCTGGAGAGCCTTGAGGCTCAGATCTGTAACCTGGAGTGCCATTTGCAGCAGCAGTATGGGCATGGGGACAGCTGAAGGACTGACACCTGGGCAGCTCCACCATTGCTTCTCCATCTGCTAATGTCCATTTTTCCAGGTGCACGGACGCCGGTGGAGCTTCATGCTCATGAAGCTGGAGAAAAGTGTGACAGATCAAGTTGCACCAACCCCAAGTGAGCTGTGAGAAGCAGGGCTGGTGGTAAAAATGCACAAGCAAAGGACAAGGCAGATATAGAGATGTTGTGAAGGGAGAGCCTCAAAGTTGAGGTCTAGGCCTGGAACCTGGGTTGCAGCACCTGTTCAGTATACAAAAACAGCAAAGAAACTGGTACATCTGCATCTCCATTCCAGGAGGTCCGCCTGCTTGCCTGCTTAAATTAATCAGACTGCTGATTAATCAGATTTGTTTTTAGTACTTTTTGCATCTCTCTTTGTACCAAATGACTAAGTATAATTATAAATTATTTGTTGTCTAATTTGGCAATACATTTTTATCTCTTTCTGAATTGGATGTTGTTATGAATTAAAAATTTATTGTAAAATGTTTTTTTTATCATTGCATTTCTGCCATTAATTATGAGATTGAGTACACATTTTGAGGCTTTGTGTATTCATAGATTCTGAATCTTCTTTTAGTTTTTTGACTTAAGATTTACTTCTGTTGGCATTGATTGTTTAGAATTATTTTTTCCTTCATTTTAGTTATTTATAATTAACAGCTTCCCATCATTAGAGCAGCTCCTGTGTTTTTAGGGGTAGGTCCTCAGAACTTGTGACCCACGTTAATGATGCAACAAGTGTAAAATGTTATGCATAAGATCATTTCACCATCCAAGTTATGGATTCCAAAAACCTTTTCATTCTTGATATTGTGATAGTTTTTCACTTTGCTTAGCTTCTTTTTTTGTTTATGACTCCAGCCTGGGATTTTTTTACTTCAATTTTTGCTTCTGATTTTGGCCTAGACATTGCGGCAGATATTGACAGTTTCTGACTTTGATTATGCCTCTACTGCTACCTTACATCACAATATATTGTATAATTACTATATTTATTTTTTTGTGGTATTTGTTTTTTTGTAAATACCTTTATTTTTACACTGCATGGAATTGGAATATAATACAGTGCCTATAAAAAGTATTCACCCCCATGGAAGTTTTCAAATTTTATGGATAAACATAGTTGAATCACAATGGATTTAATTTGGCATTTTTGACACTCATCAACAGCAAAAGACTCTTTAATGTCAAATATATCTGCAAAGTGATCTAAATGAATTACACATTTTAAACACAAAATAATGGACCACATAAGTATTCATCCCACTTTAAGTCAGTATTTAGTAGATGTACCTTTGTCAGCAATTACATCCTTGAATCTGTGTGGACATAACTCTATCAGCTTTGCACATCTGAACACTGCAATTTCTTTCCTTTCTTTTTCTACCTCTTGAACAATCAAGCAGATAATTTCACAGCTTCAAATCCCTGTAACAAAAAGGTTGACCTTCTACTGTTGGCCTATTAATATTTGGAGTTAGTCAGTCGTAGGGTTGATCAGAAATATTTGCCAATGCTTTGCAAGGCCAGTGTGAGATCATGGAGCTGCAGCAGCTATGTTGGATGGAGATGTCACTACCCAATCATACATGCATAGAACTTTCACACATGTGTACTATAGGCGTACTCTGTCTCATACTTTATGGTACTGCCCGATCTGCTTTGTCCATATACAGACATGTTTGATGGCATACATTAAAAAAATCCAGTATTTTCATCTGGGGGTAAATTAGCTGACCATGATGAGAATATTATGAAAATGCTTCCTTGTTCTGCATAGTACTTGCTAAAGAGATTCAGGTCTTTTGATGGGTACAGCAAAGTGTTCAAATTGTTCTACCCATCCACTGTAGCCATTGTAACGTTCTACCCTGCAGTCTCCTGAGGAAGAAACCTGACCACAAAAGAAGCACAATGCCTGAACAAACTTATCAGGAAAGCCTGCTCTATCACAGGGCAAACCCTGGACACACTGGAAACTGTTGTGGAAAAGAGGACGATGCCAAAATTGAATGTCATCATGGAAAATTCCCTCCATCCCTTCCAGGAGGTGCTCTCTTGGAGCACTCTTAGCCATAGGCTCATTTTACCATAGTGTGCTAGGAAGCACCTCTGGGGGTCATTTCTGCCCACTGCTATCAATGCAGTGCTTCCACCCAATATAATCATTATGTTTATTTTTCTATTTATCGATTGATTAATTGATTGATTGGCTGTATTATCTGCCCTTTGAGTCCGTATTTCTATTTTTTATGTCTCTGCTGCTGTATGCATTTGAATTTCCCTATGAAATTAATAAAGTTTTATCTAATCTAATCTAGACTCCAGATTTATTCGTACATTGTGTCTTCTGTGCTGGATTAAGCGTGTTATGCTTGACACTCTATAAGCAGATTGAGCAGTGACAGGAACATTCCCTTGAATATATAACATTGATCCCTTACATCAGAGACACTGTGGGTATGCCATTGCACACAGATACACATACATTTACTGTAAAACTTAAACAGGGAAGTGCTGGTTCAGATTACTGGTGTAAATCAAGCACTGCTTCTCAAATATAACACTGATTACTGTGTGTTCACTCACTTTCTGCCACATGGCTATTTGCACATGCATTCTGCCTTAAAAGAGCCAGCCATAGTTTGAAAACACATGAGACCTTGTGAAATAATAATAACGAAAGATTTACTACTATTTGCAAGGTGTTTTCATCCTGTTGAACCAGCTTCACAGATAGATTGAAAACAACACAGACACACCAACTGTTTGAAGAATGACTTGAAAAAAGGCTGCATGGCACAGTCATTCAATGCCCCAAAGACTGCAACTCTGTAAAAGCTATGTTTTTTTTTTTTTACTAATTGCTAGTTTATGGCTATTTATTTATTTGTGGTTATCGTTCCATCTGTGTCTTTTGTTGTTTCGGGCATGGTGGCTTGCACTGCTGCCTCATAGCTCAGGTCATATTTTTGGCCATAATAATTGATCCAGCATAGTTGTCAAAAGCTACCATAGCCCTCAGGGATAATTAAATAACTATTACTCCATTTTAATCCACTCAAGACTAGTTCTCCTTCTACATCACACCCACTGACTTAAGAGATTTTGCCGAACTCTCCGCAAAGCAAACACCACAGGGTTCACTCATGCCCAGTTAGTAACTGTGATCTGACAGCTGAATGTCATACATTGTGTTACACATGTATTTAGAAATTCAGGAAAGTAAGTAGGAGCCAAGCTTTATATATGAACAGAATGATTTTGAAATCAGCATTTGAAATCCAGAATGATAACATAATTTCAGCAGTCACTAAATACAGTCAATATTGTTAGAAATACATAATTACATTTTCTAATTTTAACTTGGGAAAAATAGGTTTTAGATCATGTTATAATGAGCATAATCAAAGATAGACTTATACATGAATTTCAGAGGAAATCACATGCTGTATTGTATGCAATAATGATATTGTACTTCTGTCTGACCTCTCCATGCTTTTCAACACATGCTTCATTTCAACACTTAAAAATGATTACTTTATTACTGCACTTGAAAATCTTGCTTACCTGATTTCAGTGCAAAAAGGCCCATTGGACACACAGAAGTCTTTTTGAAGTCTTCAAATCACTGAAGAAGTCCTAGCAGGCTCCTGTGGATGCCATTAAATCCAGATCCTCATACTGGGAGATGATAAAGATTTCCTTATTGAGATCTATAAGATCTCTTTATTATGTGTGTGAATACACTGAATGCCACTATGCGATATAACTTTATACAACTACAAACAGAGAACTCCATTAATAAATCAGGTCAATCTCAAATCAAAAAGTAGCTATGCTGTTTTCACTTCACTGTCTCCCATCATGGTGACAAAAGTGGAACGTTATTCAAAGAGTTTGCAATACCTATATTAAAAAGAATGGACTAAGAATAATGTGGGTGCCATAATAAATTACAAATGATATGTTTTCCTAATAACTCAGTGGAAGACAATATAAATCCTTTTTTATTGAAGTCTTGGAAGAAGTGTTTTCCAGTTTTAATTGTATTACTTTTGAAATTAAGAAGAGCCCGTACAATCTTCTCAGAAAGTTATGATCTGATCAAGCCCTGCATTCTCATTGTCTGGATCATAAGGTGCTTATTCAGATAGATAGCCCTTGCTGACCAAGGGCCATATACATCTTAATATAACCCATGAGTAAGTGCATATTGCATTTATTCCAGACTACTTTTTGTTGACATCCTAGAAAAGAAAGGTGATTACCCCAGTTATCAGGAAAATGGAAGAAGCTGGCTTATAGCTGTTTTTGTACTGAAGTTTAGCCTAGATTAAGTCCTCAGGCACTTCAGGCAGTCGATATATTCTCTTCCACTGGCACATTCTCAATGTTGTCCTTTGTCTTGATATAAACCATTAAAGCAGTAATGCTCCACTTGAGAAAGTTTCAGTCAGATTGATCCTTTTATTGAGGACACATTGCCCTCTTCTACTATAAGAGTATTGAGAATATTTGGTACAATTTATCTTTGTTAAGTACAGTTTTCTTTTATATTGTATTACTGAGAGATGCTTTGACTATGAAATGCTTTTGTTTTTTCAGCCCTAGTTATACACTTGTTAAGAGGGTTGTTCTGGATATTTACTGTAACAAGTGGTGGCAGTAGGGGGTGAGATGGACTCTTTTGAATTCTTTGTCTTCTGACATATTCATCGTGCAAGGTGACAACATAAAAATCCGGTTTGGCGGAACTTGGGGCCTTGCAGAAATGGGACGGGACACTATCATTAATTATTTCACACTTTCTTATTTGTATATTTGGTTGTTTCTGTGTGTTTATGTTTGTCTATTGGGATGATGTGGAGGAGGCAAGAAATGGATATTTCAGTGTTATCTTTATCTGACCACTGCAGTGCCACTTGTCACTTGAACCTGTTTCCTTTATGTGTGGCCCATGATCAATTTAATTCCTTCTTACTTCAGAATTCACAGGTCGGTACAAAGCTCTTCTCTATGTAGTCCATAAAATTAAATTCAGGATCATTTTAGTATTCAGTATATGTATGGATGACTGTAAAAGGAGCCCATATTTTATGAATTCAGATCATTCATCATTCATGTAATTAAGATGGATAAGTTCTTTAGCTGGTTATCAAGCTTTTCATGTTTGCACTGTGGTGTTCATTTGCTCATAGCTAGTCATGGCGTTGGCTTACCACCTTTCATACACAGTTCTCTGTGTGTGTGTGAAATGCTGCTCTGCGTTTAATTGACTAGTTTTAAGATGAGAAACTCATAACTAGAACTTATCTTTCACAAGGTTGTTATCTTTCAGTTATAGTGACACCAGTACTATAATACAATAGCAGCCTTTATCTTATCTATTAATAGTCCATAGAATCAATGTAGATATACAGTACTTACAGTTCTAGTGTAAGCAATGCTTTGGTTCCTTTCCTGGTTGGCTTCACTGAAGAATCTTCAGCGTGCTTTGTTTCTTTGTTCAGGAGCTTGTTTCCTTCCTTGCTTTGGTCGCAACTTCTGGTTGCAGGCAGGAAGTTTCTCTTTGTGGTTTTTACAGGCACAGTGTTCTCAGTTGCTAGCAAAATCATATCTTTTGAGCAACTGGTGAACAGACAGTTGCTGTTTCCATTTTTTCAGTCCAGCCCCAGTTATCCTTTTAGAAGTGAAGGGAGCAGTTCAACATCATTACAGACACTCTATAAGCACTGGTGTCTCTGCTGTATAGTAGAAGTTACAACCAGATCAAGCACTGAGCTTGTTGGAGGACATAATGAGTGAGGGTGTGCTAGGGTGTTTTAAAGGAAGGAAGAGAGGCCTTGCCATTGGTTTCTTGGGTGAACATAAGCCCATCCTGTTAGTTTGACCATTGGTGAAAAGTTCTGTCCTTTAAGGTTGTTAGTCCTTGAGTTATAGTTGTTTGTTTGAGCCAGATGTTTAACTGGTACCACAAGAAGACCATTTTATCAGATAAGCTTAGAAGGCTCTATTCTGGCAAGAGAACTCTGACATGGAAACTTCAACTTTTTAGCTGGCTAAAAGAGTATCTCACAGCTGCTTTCTAAACCAGGACTTGTGTTCATAACAGAAGATGGATAATGTCTGTCTCTCCTACACCAGTCCAGGAGTTGGATATCTTTACTGGGTTTGGAATTATAGGATATCATTGGGCATTTACACTTCATTTGACTGGAATGCATTTAGACACCCCTCCCCCCAATTAACTGTCATCCATGGCTCTCCATTAAGTCTAATATAGTTGTGCCTAGATCCCTTACTGTTCTTCTTTATATTGCTTGTTCCTATTATTTCATATGCTTTGAGGATTTCATGAAAGGTTGAATAATTTTGTGGTTCTTGTCCAGTCTGGAATTCTCTCACACCACATTCCACAATTTGGCTTTGTGTATTGGTGCAACCACATCTCTTTTCTTTCTTGGATGCATTAAGGTATTGTAACTATCAGCCACTGAGTTTCACTTATAATGTCCCCACTTCCTCTTTTTTTCTATAACTTACAACTTAGGTGTCTTTTTAAGGCGTACCACTACCCAGATAGCAAATGAGTAATACATCAGTGCTGGCTCATGCTTGCCACTTTCATTTGGCCCAGATTCTGCCGTGGAATGACAGCAATGAACTTGTCCATTTCTGGCTTTCAGATTACAGCCATATATCAGCCTTTAGTAAGCCATATCTCCAGTATAGTATGGACCAGAAATGGGCCACAACACAGCCTTCTTAAGATAATGTGTGAAGCACAACTTGGCCTTGAGCACAACTATAGCTCAACCATAATAAGACCATATATGAAACATGATTTGGGCCAGAGCACAGCCACAACTCAACCTTCATAATGCCTCATTTAATCATTCATTAAACTTTTTTATTTATCTTTAAGACAACAAATGACTTTGCATGAACTTAGAAAACAGAAGACAAAAAATGGCAGAATATATTAAAAAGTACATTTAAAGACAACATAAAAATAAAACTATATTTAACAATGACTTGACTTTTTAAAGACAGTTAAAATTCCAAACAAAATGCTTTCTCAAGGTTTTCCAGATTTAACAAAAGTATTACCTACAACTAAGCATCTTAAAAAAAATAAAAACAATAAACATAAGAACACATTCAAGAACAGTTTTAAACATGGGTCGAATATCTGCTATCCACAAGCAGGCTGGAGCCATCGCTTCTCTCAGTGTTATATTTCTTGATCGGTAGCGGAAGAAGTCAGGCAGGTTTGGTAGAAAGCACCGTAAGAAACAAATCAGACCATAAACTTGTGGGCAATTACTATTACCATGAAAATTAAAAACAGAGAATTACACAAATGCTTTACCAACAACAATGATAAAATATGCACTGCTGAACACAAAATGTTACTTTTGATTGAATTTGACAATTTTACTTTATGTATTGTATATGTATACTGTATACACAAGTAGCTAATTTGTCACAAACACACACACACACACACACATTCTCTCAATTTTGCCACATAAGTACACTTAAAAATAAAATAGCTCTGCAGTCTGAATTGTGGCCTAGGCTGGTAAACAAAACAAGTTGTTAGCTCGTGCACATTTTTTATGATCATTTTTTATTAAGCACAAAGAAATGGATATATCAATAAATGGACATAGCATACAACATAACCCAACACACCCACTAGGCTGAGCCAAGGAATTATTTAAATTAAAAAAATCAAGGATTTACAAGCTGAGATTTACACAACTGAACCACAGCAGACCAGGATTCAATTACATGGAAGCACCATTAACCTGTGATGCAGACAACTCCAAATGCATTACACTGTAGAAGGAGGACTGCCAGCTGTCGACAATGACACATTCAGGTGTCTTCCAGCAGGAAGCAATAATTAGTTTGGCTGCTAGAGTACCCAGAATGAATAACTTGCATTGAGAGAGGTTGAGCAGAAGCCTAGAAAGGCCTAAAAGAAGAAAGATTTGAGGTAACAGAGGAATACTGCAGGAAAGAATGGAAGATAGTAGGTGACACAGAAGTGCCAAAACGTGCAGAAAAGGAACATAATTGACAGAGAGAGGATCAGCAGTGTGTCCTATCAGAAACTGCTTGTGGAAAGTAGGATATAGTCTGTGTAGAATTATGAACTGGATGTACTGGTAGTTTGGGTTTCTAGAACAAAACCTTACATTGAAGAGAACTGTGTCCCATGAAAAGAGTGAAGGGAGAGGAGAAAGGTCTCTGGACCGAAGAGAAATCAAGGACAGAGGTTTATAGGATGCTTTGCAAAGTAAAGAATTAAAGGTAGTGACAGTTTTTTTCTTGGGAGAGAAAGAACAAAACAAAGAGTACAATGAGTGATTTGGTAACGGGCTAGTCAGGGAAATCTCACATGTTCTGTGCACTTATTGGAGTTGAAGGTATAAAAAGAAACTTGAACCAGGGACATTAAAATGTGCTTGTAAAGACAGGAACATCATAAGCCCTGAACTATTAAACAGATCCCCCAGCACACTCATTCCAGCAAGCTGCCTGGGAAGAAATACACAGGGCCAGTCACCTATTGAGAAAGCCTGGTTATGAAATATAGGAGTGAGGGAGTACCATTTTCCAGAGGGTGCAAATAACTTTTCCATATGATGCTAGATGTTGATGGAGTATGACAAAATTAGTCCCAAGGAAAGTTTGGTGGCTTTAGACTTTAAGAAGGCAAACAGAGCACCCTGAAGTGAAAGTGGGAAAGCAAGAGAAGATTGTATAGGAAGCCACGCTGGGGGTTGAGGAGAAGGACACAGCCATGACAAAATAAGGCAGAGGGTGAAAGCCTAATGGTATATTTCTAGGTCAGGCATTGCTGCACTTGCACTCAATCTGTCTCTAACAAGGGTTGAATGTTTAAGGTTTGATCTCTTGCCATTCCATAGAAACCTTTAGATCAATGGCCTAACTTCAGACCAATACTTAGTTAGAGATGGAAGTGGCAACATGAATTTATTGAACTTGAATCCAAACAAGATTGAAAAGAGAGGGTGATTTTGGATCAGGTGTTTATAGAAACTTTCGCGTCAACAAAGAAGGTCATGCACATTTTTAAATACAAATTTATGAATAGTACATGTTCTGTATGTACACGTATACTTTTAAACATCATATTTGCTATGTTTCAAATAGTTGGTTCCTCCTGTATAATGTGTGTAGAATGCTGTGTGTAGAATTCACACTAAAACATGGTGAATGGACAAAAAAAGAAATGTGCGTATTGTGGTAGATAGGGGTCGCTGTTGCCCCTTGAACCCTCAGACAATACACTCAGACACCAGGAAAAATAAAGAAATATTTTAATTTCTTCACTATTGTGTATAAAGCACGTCCACCACCACAATACTCAATAAATCAATACAATCACAATCCTCCACTCCCAGCAGCTCAGTCACCCTTCCTCCCAACTCGGCTCTCTGCTAGGATCTCCCACAGTCCTTTTAAAGTCCTTGACCCGGAAGTGCCTCTGTCCCTCAGTCCACGTGACTTCCTAGTACTTCCGGGTCAGATGAAAACTCTTCTTTTTCTTCAGCCCAGAAGTACTTTATTTCTTCCGTCCTCATGACGAGGTAGTACTTCCAGGCTATAGTGAAAATATAACTCCTTGTGGCTCCCTGCAGCATCTCCTGGTGGCCCCCATTGTATCCAGCAGGGCTGTGAAGGAAAACTCCAATATCCATGATGCCCTGCAGGAATTCGGGGCACCTCCATGATGCAGGGAGGACTCCACCTTGTTGCGTGGGGGTATTGGCCGGGATACACTGCTGGCCATATATCACAGTATGCACAAAAAAAATTAAGATGCATAAAACTGCATTAGCAAAGTTCCACGTACTTTCCCTTTATAAATCCCAATTAACATGTAGTTTAATACACATACATGCGCCTACAGCCCCACCTTGACTTCTCTGAGTTACACCTATTTAAATATGCAAATTAATATAAATAGCCTTTTCATTTCATTTTTTTTGTTAAAAGACAATGGTAAATGCATGTGTAAAAAAAGAGCAATTTCAGCAAAAGTGAAATGGAGTTCTTGCTTAGTAAAGTTTAGGCATGGAAAAACATACTATTTGGTGGCTTAAGCAGTGATATAAGCAATAAAAGGAAATTGATGGAGTGGTACAGAGTGGTGGAGGCACTCAAAAGTTCAAGTTCAAAAAGTCACACAGTGCTCGAAATAAAAAAAAGAAGTGGTCAAATTTCAAAGTCGACATGAAAAGGTGAGTTGCAGCCCACCGTCTGGGGGAAAAAAAAGTCTAAGTTGAAATTAAAGTCGAAATGTCAATTTTAATTTCAAAATTTCCACTTTAACGTCATAGTTTATTTTGTCATTGAAGTACAATGTTATAAACTTCATCTTAAAATCAATGTTTAATTTACTAGAGTTTCTCAAACCCCATTTTAACTAAGGTAGCGTGTTGAATGCTTCATATTTCAAGTGTTCCCCAAATAAAGTTATTATGCGCTTCTTAAACAGGCTATTTTACGCCGACAGCAGCACGCAGGCAGTGCTTGTCACACAGAATACATTACATTCATGATATTACAGCTCTCTGAACATTTTAGAACATTAAGATGTATATTTTATGTTGTTTTCATGATGAAATGCTTTAAAAGATGTATTAAACATTAATTCCTGTCCTTCATTTTCTTTCTCCATATAACCAATTGCCACACAATAAGCATCTATAATAAATATAAAACCAGCTGTAAGCTTAGAATGTAAATTCTTCAAAACTTTTAAGGATCATTGAAAAATATTTGTTATACATGTTTAATTTTTTCATCTGTCCATAGTCACGCCAGTCTCAACAAGGCAGGAACAATCCCAAGATGAGGTGCCAGCTCATCACAGGGTGAATACGAGCACACACATAAACTAGTAGCACCAATTTAGCATCATCATATCCCCTTAACCCGCATGCTTTTGAAAAAATACAAACTCTGGGCAGGAGACACCCGGATTGTGACCCCCTTACTGCGAGGCAGCAGCGCTTCTCTTGTGCCACCGTGCCCTAACATTATTAACAGTATACATTATTTAAATTAACAATTTAACTGTAAATTGTAATATACTTTAATGCATTTCATCATAAAAATTATATCAACTATACATTCTAGTATTCTAACAGCACACAACTCCAAGAGGATAGCTCTTGGGAATCTAAATCAACTTAGAAGTCAGTCATAATCATGGGACAAGAAATCAGTATGATATGTAAATATGTGCTCTCTTCTAAATTCTTCCATTTGTGATGTCTTCTAACAAGCGATGGTAGTTAGAATAGTTTGCCCATTCCATGCACCATTATATTGGTAAAGACTGATTACAATCAAGTGCCTTAAATTTAAAACCAATATGCAGTTAATTTCGGTGTATTTGATAAATCCCGCATCATGGATGCGAATATGAAAAATAAAAGGAAACCAACACAATGAGTAGCACTGCTTTGACACTGGGTGCAAAACGAAGCAGAAACGTGTATACGCATGGTCTGGGGCTGCCGTGAAAATGTACCTAGCTTTTCGCCAAGTTTGGTTTTCATGCATCTCGAAGTGAGTGTGGAAATAGGCAAATGCAACATTTTTGTGCATATGCACCATTTATACATCAGGCCCTTGGACTTTATTTTTTTACCTTATCATACAATTGTTCTAATTATTTAAATTGCCTAGGTGAGAACAAACAATATAAATTCTACGTTTTTAATCAAAAACAGGCTAAACGGGTTAACACAAACAATCAGACGCACTGTAGCCAATTAAAAATACAGTATAAAAATGACAAGCAAATAGTCAATGCACTGGCAAACAGATATGCCCAAGACAGAACTGTTTGACAATGGTAATCTAAACTATAGTTTAGATTATGGCAGTTAACTTCGTAAATGTGTCAGTATTCTATTCCTATTCTTTACTATATATTATTTTACTGTTTATATTTGGAGTGTACTACAAAGCATGAACAATCTTCCACTTGATCCCAGATCAACAGTAAATCAACAATTCCATACATCATCATCCATAAAGACTTAGTATCATAAAATTATTTCTGAGGCAAAATAAAGTTGAACTATAAAAAAAAAAGCTAGCCTATATGTTATATGTTTGTCTAGTCTTATCTGCGTCGAGTCTTGCATGTCAGTATATACTGTATATATGATACAGTATCTGCTAAAAAATACAAAGAGTACACAACACGTATTTCGCCCTTATTTGGACTCGTTTGGTGTACACACTTTTGTGTCCCCTTATGAGGATCAAATCTTTCACATCTGCACCTGAAGCGAAGCCTCTGACATTGTGCTACTGTGGCTGGTTTGCTTATTTGACTAGGTGAAGATTGGAGTACAGTATTACATTCCTAGTTCTGAATCACAATCAGATTATTCAGGTGGTTACCTACCGGGTAACGTTTGTGGTTGATCAGCCAGTCGGCAAAACATCCACCACATCCTCTGTGAGAAGCAGCTCATTTATATATGACACATGATCCCATAAGAGAATGCAAAAGTAGGTACACCTGCCGAGCCCCAATAAGGGTGAAACAAGTGTCATGTACTCTTTGTATTATTTGGCTCATACTGTATCAACAAAGAAAGGTAAGGTAAATAAAGTAGGAGCCTTACCAAATGACTTGAGTAATTACTGGTATTGCTGAAGGCAAAGCTATGGAAGCGTATTAGGGCCACGGAGAAGAAAAAAAAATACGGATATAGTGAAAAAAAAAAAGTATATGCCGAGAATAAAGTTGACATGCCGAATGTATTCTCGTAGTTTATTTTGTCATTAAAGTAGAACATTGTAAACTTCATCTTAAAATCAATGTTTAATTTACTAGATTTTCTCAAACCCTGTCATATGTAATGTAGCACATTAAATGCTTTGTGTTAAGTGTTCCCCGACCCATGTTAATTGCTACATGCTTCTTAAACTGACTTCCTCTTGCACTGAGAGGAGGCGCAGGCAGCGATCACCACACAGAATACATTAATTTCATGATATTCCTGCTCTCTGAACATTTAGAATGCTAAGATAAATACTTGATATCATTTTTAATTAAAGTGGAAATGTTGAGAATAAAGTCATCATGCTGATTTTAATCTCAAAAGAAGGATCGAGAATAAAGTGGAAATGTCAAGAATAAAGTCGGCATGTTCACTTTATTCTCGACATACACTTTTTTCTTGTGTCCGTGTCCGTATTTTTTTTTCTTCTCCGTGGCCTTAATACGCTTCCGTATAAAACTGATAATTAATTGACCAAGTTAAAATGTCTTTTTCAAGCCCCCACGTTATTATGGCATGCTCTTGGATGAGCATCTTATTGATTACTAATCATCAAAGCATCAAAACAGCTGAAGCTCCATACTCTAAGCGCACAGCAGCATGATTAGAAGTTTAAATGCCACAGTTCTAGCAACAAAATAAAAAAGTGCAAAGAAAATTGAATAGTAGCACTTCCATATCCTCACTCTTCTTGATCTTCTTTTGTTTAATGACAGTTGTAATTTCAAATTTTCCACCCAGCTTCCAGCAAATAAAGACATCTGTGAAGGTCAGAAAATAATTTTAAACATGGCGCCTCAGTCCCAATTAGTCTGCACTTGCATAAGAAATGGGAAGCGTAAAAAGGCAGTTGGAGGCGGAAGGTGCCTTTTTATTTGTATAAAGTTTTTTTAAATGGTTTACAAGTCTTGTTCAAGTTTGCTATAATATATCAGTAGAATATCTTGCAAAAGGTCAAATTTGTTATGATTTCTTCTATTTGGTTTTATTGTGTACAATTTTGTTTCGAATGAAATATGTTGCTTGTCTTCCTCTTTTTGACAGTAGTTAATTCCGTCTAGCTCCAGGGTAGTCCTGGAGGGAAATGACACGCAGTTTATAAAGGTTAAGAGATTGCCCACTATGCGTCGAATAACCTGGCTTGGAGGTAGAGAAGAAGAGGACAACGTAGAGCCCTGCACTCCCAAGAGACCCAATGCCGTTGCTTGCGACGCGGGACTGATTTTAAGTATTGCGGATGGGAGCTAGATTCGTAGCATATACTGCCTCGTCTGCAGCCTTCTGAAGATTACAGAGCCAAGATACAGCCTTATATTCACACTGGTGGAAAAAACATTAAAGAAGGAGAGTATAAGACTCAATAAAGGGAAGTCTGACATTTGGCAGTCGTTTTTAATTATTATCGATGGCGATGGCAACCAAGTGCTGTTTGCTTGCTGTGATAAATGTGCTAACATACATGTACAGTGGACACAAGTCAGGTACCTCAGGTTTAAAGCAAAGGGTCAGACTAAACTGACATTCTTTCCAAACCTGTCAAAAGTAACAACTAATGGTAAAAGTGAAGCACAGGATAAATGTGCGGATTTTGTTTGCAAGGATTCTGTGCTTTGCAATGGGGCAATATTCATCTTGAACGGTACTTTGACATGGCAGTCAAAATTGGAAATTCTGAAGTTTAAAGAGAGTCTGTCCTATCTGACGACTTTATAGAAAGAATATTTTATATGACATGCTAGAGACCGTCAATAATTACGGGTGTGCTGTCACAACTGATATTTAGAAGGAAAACTTTGAGAAAACCTCTTGCATATCTACTACCATCTATTATATTAGTGAGAGCTACAATCTTGTGTCAAGGGTGTTTTTTTTCTGCAAGCACAATTAAAATGGGTGAAAAACATCCGCGCTTTACTGTTTAAAAAAATCTCAGTTTTGAGAATTGACTGTTACTGACCAAGGAGCAAACACGATCGCTGCTTTGCGCAATTACACCATGAATAAACTGTAGTGGCCACATTCTTAACACAATTCTCTTAGTATTTTAAACATACTGGACAACAAGGTAAGCTTACGAAGTCACTCAAACAATCTGTGGAGACAAGATATAGTGCTGAATTCAGTGCTGCAGCAATTTGCCGATTGGTCAAATCAACAAAAAGATACAACTGTGATCTCTTTTCTGAAACCATTCAATGTTGCGATGACTGATTTAGAATCAGATATTATGATTTATTGAAAGAACTCATCAACAAACTGTTATGCAGCAACTCTTATCCACATGCACTACAAAGGAGCAGCATTTCTCAGCCCAAAGCTTCTGTTTCTGTATCTCTTAAGAGGATCGCAAAGGTGCAGGAGCAATAAGAGATTTCTAATAATTTGTAATAATTGCAATTTAATGCAATTGCACTAAATCAAAGAGTGCAGTGAAGTTTATTGGTCAGCTGTTAGTAATGCCCTCTTTCCTCACAGAGCTTGCAAGCAGACAAGGAGATGTTAGTTCTCTGAGAAAGCAGGGAGGGTTTGTTAACCTACCAGTAGTACAGTGACTAGAAAAGTATATGTTTTAAGCAAAACATATACAGTATGTGCGACATGTACATAGACAGCACCTACCTTTCGTGTCTGTTCCACATTTTTGTGTAATGAATAGCAATTATTAACATAGATTGTACTTTATTTCAACACAGAATATTAAGCGGTGGCCTACTTACAAAGCTTTAACAAGACATGCTCCTTAAATGCTCATTTTTGTTCCTTTTTGTGTAAAACACCTGCGTTGCTCATAAATTATTATTTAAGTCCCATTGGAAAATTTGTATTAAATACTGATGAAGTAGAATTGTTGCAAAAATTTGTAAAGGACAACTGGGCCAAAGAGGGGAAACCTACAGCCACTTCCTTGTACATGTTAAACTGGCTTATCAAACATATATAACTTTTTTCTTTATTGGAAGCAATGTGTTTCTGTGGGTTGGAGCGGAACAAAACAGTTAGGGTGTGGGCTGGAGTGGGACAAAGGAGGCCAAGTGTACGTGGGAGCGGGCGTGATGGAGTACTGTGGGTCCAGATTTAAAAAATCAGTCCCATGCAGACATCTGATATAAGGGATAGCGCCTGTTGTAGAGAGTGACTGAGTGAGTGGCTGCTTTAATGGAGTTATTCCTATTAGTCAGTGGAGGCTCCTCATTGTTCTGGGTGCAGAGGAGCTTGTTTTGCTCAAGGCCGCATAACAGCCATATTTTTATAAATAGTGATAAGGCAGATTTATGCCCTGAACTGAGGGTTATTTTTTTGGATTATTTTTCCTTTATTTTTACAGTTGAAGTGTGCCTGCAAAAGAGGGCTTTCACTGTTACAGTATATGTGGCTGCTTATAGCTTGGCCATCATTGGCCAAAAATGGAAATGACATGCATTTTTTACCTAATGGTTAATTGCAATTGGGCCACATTAGGCAAAGAATACAAATGCCATGAAAACCTCTGAATGTTTCTGGTTAACAGTTAGACCTTATCTTTGCCCAAAACTGCAATGCCAGACATACTGGACTTGTGCTTAATTGCATTTGGGCAGTGTTTTGTATAGAATCTGAAGAACATACAATCCTTAAATATGGCTGAATATAGCTGGGCCACTTTTGGTCCATAATCAAATTGCCAAAAATATTAAATATTCTTGGTTACATATGGGCCACATTTTGCCCAGTATACAAATTGCATAAAAACTCCTAAAAGTGGCTGGTTACAGTTGGGCCATATTTGGTCCATAACTATAATGCCAGACATGGTTGGGTAGCAACTGGGTGACAGTCAACTCAGAGGAAAGATAACTCGGTGAAAAGACAACTCGGTCGAAAGACAACCCGGCGAAAAGACAAGTTGGTGAAAGACAATTCGGTGAAGAAACAACTTGGCGAAATACAACTCGCCGACATCCTTTACCAGTTAGTTAATAGTTAAGTTCAAAAACATTTTTTAGTTATATTTAAATGACATGATTTAAAATGTTGAAAATAAATTTATATAATTGACGAACGAACTTTATTCTGCAGATGGAACAAACTCTATCTTACATTATCTTCTGCAACCAAAATTGCTAATCCTTTATATAAATTGTATTGATAATCGTATGATAATGATATTTAGAGTACAAAAGTTGACCTGTGAGTATAGCTTAAGGAATATCTTTACTCTCAATGTATTGGGACTCTCATAAAGCAGGTGATTCTGTGGATTTTCCGGCACCCTACGTTGTTATTTAAACATAATTAAAAAATCTCTTTGAACCTAACTTTTACCTAACTGGTAAAGGATGTCGGCGAGTTGTCTTTTCTCTGAATTGTCTTTCCCCAAGTAGTCTGTCGCCGAGTTGTCTTTTCACCAAGATGTCTGTCGCCCAGTTGTCTTTTCGCCGAGTTGTCTGTCTCCCAGTTGCCCCTGAACGGACAGACATACTTCACATGTGGCTGATTGTGTCTGGGCCATGTTTGGCCCAGAATCCATACACCATGTAAATCTCTGCTTGTGGTGGGATACATCTGGGCCGCAATACATTTGCCATTGCCATAACTGAACGTTAAGTGTCTAAAGTCAACCACATTTGGCCCAGAATAGTTGCTATCTGGCTGTCTACTCTACTTCAATCTCATTATCTCTCTTCCCCATTTCTTCTTGAACATTGTGGAAGTGCTGTGTGTGTCTCCATGTTAGGCATCCTAAAGGCCACTACCAATATTCTCAATCTAACAGTGCAGTCTTTCCTATGTTCTTCCTATCTCAAGTTTTAGAAATAATAATTTTTCCTCTAAAGACGTAAATCATCAACACATCCATTTCAGACATGTTCACCATGTATATGTTAGTCTTAGGAAGAGTTATGCCAGTCTGGTTGTGAATCCTAACTATCATCTATGTATAATGAATGCTCCAGGCATATTTTTGCACATGTCTTAGGAATACTCACTGGTTCAAGCTTTCTGGCCTGCTATCTCTGATTTTCTGTATTCCATTCTTAGTAATATACCTTTAATATCTTAAATATACTTTCTTTTAGACCTCTCTAAACCGTTTTACTGTTACCTAGCTGAGGTTATTCTGTCTAGGTTCAATCACTACAAAAACTGCTATAGCCTTTCACTGGAATTTGCCTAACTTTCTTTCTTTCACTTTATGGAAAACTTCTTTATTTTGCTTTTACTTTAACTTTCTGCAGCATGGATCAACTAGTCATCTGGGTTCAGTATGAAAAGGTTGAAGTCATTGGTGAACATGGTCTAGGATTGGATGGCAATGGGCATAGACTTTGCTTTTGATGCTTGATTCCTTTACTTTTCTCTTCCTTCTCTCTCATGGAGCCTGTGCATGTGTGGCTTCCTGTTGTCTTTGTTTGTCTTTTTCCTTACAGGACCAGATTATGGGGTTTGTTGGGTGGGTGTTTAATTTTTGTCTTTTAATTTTTCCCAGTAATTTTTATTAATGTTTGTTCTTGTACTAGGTCTGATTTCCTCTAAATGTATTTGACTTTGATGAAAATTTGATTGCAAAAAACATGTTTCCCTGAACCAGATATACAAAGGTCAGAGACAGCGCTTAAGAAAATGAAAGCAATTGAATCGCAAAAGCTCCCAGGTGCAGTGGGTGCAGTGCTGGCTTTTTTAGATGTTCTTTAGCAAAGTCCAATCCAACCTTTCTATTCTTGAGGCTTATGAGTGGCTTGCACCTTGCAGTGGACCCTCTGTATTTACTTTCATGCAGTCTTCTCTTTATGGTAGACTTGGATATCGATACACCTACCCCCTGGAGAGTGTTGTTTACTTGGTTGGCTGTTGTGAAGGGGTTTCTCTCCACCATGGAAATGATTCTGCGATCATCCACCACTGTTGTCTTCCGTGGAAGTCCAGGTCTTTTTGCATTGCTGAGTTCACCAGTGCTTGCTTTCTTTCTCAGGATGTACCAAACTGTAGATTTTGCCACTCATAATATTGTAGCAATTTCTCAGATGGGTTTTTTCTGTTTTCGCAGCTTAAAGATGGCTTCTTTCACCTGCATGGAGAGCTCCTTTGACCGCATGTTGTCTTCCACATGCAAGCACCACACCTCAAATCAACTCTAGGCCTTTTATCTCCTTAATTGATAATGACATAACGACGGACTTGCCCACACCTTCCCATGAAATAGCCTTTGAGTCAATTGTCCAATTACATTTGAGCACCTGAAATGAAGGGATTGTGTTAAAAAGTGCTTTAGTTGCCACACATTTTTATGCAATCTTTTTTGTTCAACCCACTGAATTAAAGCTGAAGGTCTGCACTTCAACTGCATCTGAGTTGTTTCATTTAAAATTTATTGTGGTAATGTACAGAACCAAAATTAGAAAAAAAGTTGTCTCTGTCCAAATATTTATGGACCTAACTGAATAACCCTATGTTTGTAGCATAGTGTTTGTCTCATAAAATTTTTTATTTATAGTACTCTACCCAAAAATGATTTTTTTATGGGGGAGGAGCGAAAGCTTTAGATTTGTCAAGCTAAGCATGTTCAGGTCCGGCTAGCTCTTGGATGTAAGACCATCTAGTAAAAGCTTGGGTTGCTGCTGGAACAGGTATTATTATTAAAGCCTCATGTAAGTAACTTTTTCAATTGAAGACTCACCTCTCCCCCTCTTTCATTAGTCGACAGTTGTGTTTTCAGTTCATTTAGATTCCTGTTTTTGATTGGTTGTGTTTATTCCTAAAGTAGCTATTGAATAATGTTTTAACAAAAAACATGTGTTTTGCATGTTTTGAGCAACAACTGGATAATGGACATGTGGAGTTACATGAGATTTTCCTTTCTTTTTCCATGGATGTTTTTCCTTTCTTTTTCCATGGATACTTTTTACATTGCTTGCCTTTTTACTTCATTGGTTACTATTGGATACTATTTTATAATAAACTTTCTTTATCTCCTTTCTCCATGAATACATATATTACATTTTTTTGCCACCAATACAAAGTGCATGGGGTAAGTAATATGTTTAAAAAGATATTATTTTGGGATGGAGTATTTGTTTAGGTTAAAGAGAATTTCAATTATGCTTTTTATCCCCTAATGCATCTATTTATTAGGAGTTGTGTTCAGCTTGCAAATAAAAACATATGTCTGCACTTTTCTTCCTCACTCATAGCCTAATATGTTTACCTCTGGAAAAACTAGCCAACAGCATTGAATTTTTTTTCATCAAGAAAAAACATTACAAATAACAGAAATATGAAAGTTTCAAAACGGCAACATAAATACTGTAAAAAAGTTATGTTTAGTGTTCAGTGCTGTACTGATGCAGATTTATTACACATCCTTTGTGTGATGTTTTGTGACAATTACCAGCACATAGCCTGATGTTACAATTGGGGCAGCAGAAGTGTGTTTCTTTGCTTACTTGTCTTATATTTTTTTCTGAGAAGGTAGACTGTCAATGCCTGAGCCCCACAATCAGTGTAGCCATTGGATTGTTGCAGGCTACCACAGCACAAGGCTTAACGACTTCCACATTTTCCTTAACACGAACATTGACAGCTGACGCATTGTAAATAATGCTTATGGGGCTAAAGTCTTGCTTGTCCTGGCAATTGATTGCAATTTGCCTTTTCGTCGCGCAGCTACTATCGCATTTCAGTGAAACTTCCTGAAACATGACCTAATTCATCAGGCATATCACAGCGGTTTGGTCATACAGTGCTATATGTGTCAGTTTAACTTCGTCCTAAAACTGCCTTTATGGCTTTTCATTTGCCTTTTTTTTAAGTGGCAGAAAGCATAGATTTTTTTTTAAATCATGATGTTATTTCTTTCACTAGATGGCATTAGAATACTGGCACAATAGTTATTCATGCTTAACACTATAAAGCATATCATTAAACTTCACCCCGCATGTGACTTGGTTTTAACCATAATTGCATAGAGCTCTGAACTCAAGGCATGCTCAGTGTTAATGCCAAGGAGGTTAACTGGAATTTATATATGTAGAATTTTTTTTGTTTTGTTTTAGTGCAGCAGGTTGGTGCAATATTTAGCACTGCTGTCTCACAGATTCAGTGCCCTGAGTTCAATACACCTGGTTTGTTGTTGTCTTTGTGAAATGTGCATGTTCTGTTCATTATTGTTTATTTCGAAAGGAGTCAGAATTTTGCTATGATTAAGATCATGGAGATAGATTTTTGTTCATCTGACCTTGCTCTTTTTATACCACTAGCTAATCTGGACAATTATGTTACCACCTCCCTAAGAAGAGAAGAATTAGGTTTAAAAAAGGAGTCTCCAAACCACAGGGAACAATCATGGATAGTGTAAATGTTCAAAACAGGAGCCATTCACGCATGCACAATCCTAGGTTATGTGCTAGCAACACCCATTCACTGACCAATGCAGATTTTTCTCACTTGCACCAGCATTTTTAAAATTCTGTTTATGAGGAACTGGCAGGTGTTCGGCACTTGTGATGATGCAGGCTTGATTCAGATCCATCAAATACCCAAGATATTTGCAGGCATTGGTAGTTTTCAAAATGAGAATCTGGGTAAAGAATAACTGGTGTGAACCTTGCCCTGGACACAGACAGGCAGACACGTTAATGTCACCCACAAACACACGTTTATTTTTCATCCTTATTTACAGATCAGCTCACCAATCCCCAATACCCCTCAGTCCTGGCCAATCCAATGCCTTCTCTTTCTTCTTCTTTCTCTCTTTCTTTCTCTCTTTCTCTTTTCTTCCGACCGCCTCCTCCCTTCTCCAGACGTTGCCACTCTTCCACCCGACTCTTGTCAATGACTGGAGGTAGGCGGCCCCTTAAATAGGAACCCGGATGGGCTCCAGCTGCTTCCCGGCAATCAATCGTAGCCACACCCCAGTGTGGCGGAAGTGCCGGCTGCGCACCCGGAAGCCGTCCGGGTGTCCCCGGTCGTCTTCCCCCCAGCACTTCCTGGTGTGGCGTTAGTGCTGGGCTCCAGGGATATTCCGGCACCGGGGCGCCGCCTGGTGGTGGCCACGGGTCCCTACAGGGCTGGGCTTCCAAGCCCTGTACCCGAGGCCCCCAACATAACCAGGACGGACGCCCCCTCACGGTCTGGAGGAGGCACAAGCCCTCCTCCGGTCCTCCTGGGCGTCCCGGCCGGGCTCCAGCCCCAGCCGGGGACCACACTGGCTTGTTAAAAAAAAAAGTTCTACTACATGATTCCTAGATTAAACAAAAATATACATTTTTTTATATGGGTCAGGGCAATTAACATATAAGCAACTCCAAAACTATGAAATATACAGCTTACAAACATGCAGCATATGCAAAAAGCCTAAAGGTTACAAAAGAGTACTCCAGTATAACATAATTTCTAAAGAAAAATAAACCAATCTTTGCATGAATAAAATGTCACAGATTTTTTGTTAGTCTGCATTCTATACAGTTTGTACACCAGATGGATCTTTTTTTTTTAATTTGTTATTTAATTTCTCTCTGTATTTTGTTTTATTTCTATTTCAATGCATTGGTGTTTCCAAATTTACTGTCAAGCCAATAAAGCTGTTTTTATTTTTTTGTGCTAGATCTAAAACAATGGAGAAAATTTAGTTTTGGGAGTTCAAGGCAGAGAATAACAGTCCTTTCACAATGATTTGTTGCTTTCAGGAGAGATCCTGTTCTTTGGAAAGAGAATAGTTGCTCCTGTCTGCAATGATTTGTCACACAAAGAAAAAATAGCACCCAGACAAAGAATAGTTCTTTTTCAATAATGATTTGTCACTTAAGGCAGAAATTCAGCCCCTTCTTAGAACACAGTTTTGTCACTTGGAATAGAGTATCAGCAGCCTGAACAACACAAAACACTTTTTGAATGATACGTTGCTTAGGTCGGAAATTCAATTGTTTCGAGTGAACTTGCATCTCCTCAGAGTGATCTTTTTTCCATACAAACAGACATTCAACAAACTGTGATATTTCTGCAAGTGACAAAAATTAAGGATTAAAAATGGTATTGCATGTTTTGGGTAGTTTTTGTCAAATGTCAGTTCAAATTTAAATGCTGTTTTACCTCAAAATTTTGAACTGATCAAAAGACATAATTTGTTCTTTCAGTTTTTCTAAAAGGTAATTTACAAGCCAATATAACTGTTCTCTCCACAGACATGTTTGCATATGCGTTTTGCTTAGATTTTTTTATTTTCCGCTTTTTTATTTTCCGCATTAACCAGTAAGTCTACATTTTATATAATGTTGTTACAATGCATTTTAGCTAGTATAAAAAGTGACTGCCCCCAGCATCTCTTCAGTCAAAGAATGGTCCCAATGTCGTTATCTTGTTAACTAAAATACCAAAGGGAAAGTGGAATAATTATGGGGGTGTGGTCAACAATGAAGATTAATGATATTTAATATGTCACTATGGTCTTGATAAAGACAAAGCTTTACTTGGCTTTACACTTATATAATTGGCCTGCTTGTAAAATAGTACAGTAATCCCTCCTCGATCGCGGGGGTTGCGTTCCAGACCCCCCCGCGATAGGTGAAAATCCGCGAAGTAGAAACCATATGTTTGTATGGTTATTTTTATATATTTTAAGCCCATATAAACTCTCCCGCACTGTTTATAAATATTCCCCGCAGAGTTATACAGCATAATCCCTTTGTATTCTCTTAGATATTAGGTAAGATTCATTGAAATTATGTATATAAACACACTGTTTATATACAGTAAAACCTAAATATTATTTTAAAGATATTGAGTGTCTCCGATATCACATATGTTACAGCCATTACGATAGACAGGTCACCAGCAATAAATACGTACAATGCAAGAAAAATAGTATACAGTAAATGTGTGTACAGTGACACTAAACATACGTACATGTACTAAGCACTGTAAGAAGAAAATTAATTATGGTTACTCACCAACAATGACACGATGACTTGTCCGATAACAATGAGTTTAATTTTACTGCACAACAAAGGAGAGCGTTACAGCCCTTGTAAAGGAGCCACTTCAGGCGATTGTGTAGCACTGCCGTTGTTCTTCTTCTGGCAGTCTTCAATCCAAATCCCTAAAGCAGATTCCATCCAGACTACTGCCTTATTACATCCACTTACAACTCGTTTTGCACCCTGGTTAAAAGGACACTGCAGCCGTAGATCTTATATTCCTTTCCTACTTTTTAAATAAAAAGAATCATAGCCTTCAACAAATCCAAAACGTTTACCTTTTCGGCAATCATTAACATCTTCTTCTTGCGCTTGGGCACGGCCCCTGAAGCAGTAGCAGATTGTTTTGGAGCCATAATGAAGGGCTTGACTATGCACAAAGATAAACACTAAAGAGCACAACTCTTTACACAGCGAAACACGTTGATGCTGAATGAGCGAGAGGAGATTTCCTGGTTAACACTGCATTCAGCACGCAGGAGCTCAACTGCGTGCTCTGATTAGTTAGCTTCTCAGTCAGGAGAACTTAACTGCGTGCTCTGATTGGTTAGCTTCTCAGCCATCCGCCAATAGCGTCCCTTGTATGAAATCAACTGGGCAAACCAACTGAGGAAGCATATACAGGAAGTAAAAAGACACATTGTCCGCAGAACCCGCGAAGCAGCGAAAAATCCGCGTTATATATTTAGTTATGCTTTCATATAAAATCCGCGATAGAGTGAAGCCGCGAAAGTCGAAGCGCGATATAGCGAGGGATTACTGTATTGTTTTATATTCAGTATATAATATATATTTTTCTTTCTGATTATTATTTTCACTATCTTGCAGTGCTCACCTTTCTTTTTACTATGCATTGCTTGTTTTTGTTTTCATTCTTTTGTTGTATAAATCTGCAAGAAGGTATTTCTTGGGCTGTAGTTTTTGGAGACATTTGGTAAAGGGGTGACAAAAATCTAAGTTATACACTGAATAGTTTATTGTACCAAAACAACTGTGGTAGATAGGGGGCGCTCTCGCTCCCTTGCACCCCTGTCCACGATTCCAAACACCAGGTAAAAGTCCAAAATCTGACTTTATTTAATCTCCACAGTGCACAAAGCACCCTCTCCTCCACTATACTCATACAAACACAATAAATCACAATAATACAATCCTCCAGCTCCCAGACGCGTTGCCACCCTTCCACCCAGCTCAGCTCGCCGTCTGGGAGCTCCCGTAGTCCTTTTATATTCCCTGACCCGGAAGTGTTCCTGATCCCCAGTCCATGTGACTCTCAATCACTTCCGGGTCAGGTACAAGTTCTTTTCTTCACCCCGGAAGCCCGTCGCTCTTCCTATGACGAACTTCCGGGTCATAGGGCACGAAGAAATCTTCAGTCCTCCCTGCAGCTCCATCTTGTGGCCCCCATGGCATCCAGCAGGGCTGTGCGTAAAAACTCCATTGTACATGATGCCCTGCTGGTCTTCTGGGGACCTCCATGCTGCAAGGAGGGCTCCACCTGGCAGCTTGGGGGTATTGGCCGGGATAAACGGCCAGCCATCCTCCACACAACATTATCTTGAAGTTACAAAAAGTATTATCACACTCTGGCATTTTGAGACCCACAAATTGCTGGACCAGGGACATACTTTGGCACCACAGCTGCTGATCTACTTAATCTTGTGACATAGGAATTGCTGCTTTCCATTACCCTACACATAGACTTCTGCACAACCCTTCAGTAATCTAGAAAGGACAACAGCAAGAACATCAAGAACACTTCAGATAAGTGCTGTCTTCATCTCTGTTGACTTTTATCTTGAGCCTCCTGACACAGCCTAACTGCTGAAAGATTATACAATGGAGCCTCGGTTCACGACCATAATTCATTCCAAAACTCTGGTTGTGAACCGAAGCAATGTCCCCCCATAGGATTGTACGTAAATACAATTAATCTGTTCCAGACCGTACGAACTGTATGTAAATATATATGTAAATATGTAAATATATGTAAAGATTAAGCACAAATATAGTTAATTACACCATAGAATGCACAGTGTAATAGTAAACTAATGTAAAAAAATTGAATAACACTGACACAAAACACCCAGGATCCCTGCTCAGCTACACGAGCAGGCTCACTTGCTCTCTCTCTCAGCAGCACACGCTCGCTCGCTCGCTCTCTTTCTCTCTCTGCAGCACTCGCTCGCTCGCTCTCTCTCTCTCTCTGCAGCGCTCACTCGCTCTCTCTCTCTGCAGCGCTCGCTCTCTCTCTCTCTCTCAGCAGCATGCGCTCACTCGCTCGCTCTCTCTCTCTCTCTCAGCAGCACGCGCTCGCTCGCTCTCTCTCTCTCAGAACAGAGAGGAACATTTGAACAAATCCGAAATTTATTTAAAAACCAACCACAAGCAACCAAAAAAGTAACATTGCAAGAGATCATGCTATTAACCTTACAGCCCAATCGCTGTAAACACTTTTTTTAAAATGAGTTTTAAGCACAGCGGAAAAAAAAGGAACATTAGAACAAATCCGAAATGTATTTAAAAACCAACCACAAGCAACCAAAAAAGTAACATTGCAAGAGATCACGCTATTAGCCTTACAGCCTGATCGCTGTACTGTACAGTAAACAATTTTTTTAAAAATAAGTTTTAAACACAGGGGATAACAAAGGAACATTTGAAAAATCTAATTTAATAAACCACCAAGAAAAGTAACATTGCAACAACTCACGCTATGAACCACTCCATGTAAACACTTTTTTTAATGAGTTTTAAGCACAGGGAAAAAAACGAACATTTGAAAAAAGAGAAAAGTAACATTGCAACAAATCACGCTACGAACTGAAAAATTTAATTTTGAAAAATCCGTAATACAAAAACTATAAACCACCAAGAAAACTAACCTTGCATGAGTTGGGTTCTGGCATGAAGTGAGGAGGAACTGGGTGGAGAGGAGGTTATAGTTTTGAGGGAGAGTCTGGCTCCGCGATGGAGGGATGTTTTCCTTCAGGTGTTTTCTCTCTTGTGATTTCTTGGGTTTCTGATGTTTTTAGCTGTTTAGCTGGTGGGAGCGAAAGCCTCATGCAGCCATTCCAAAAACAAAGTCCTTGTGACCCAACCCTTCAGGTTTGCCCTCCACATTACTGGCAGTCTGGCTTTGTTTACATTGTGCTGCTTGAAAGCACGAGGGTTCTCAAATTGGTAAATGAGTAAACTGGTAAACAGTTTTTCCACCTCTTCTAGCACTTGAAGTCTCTGCCTGGTTAACGCTGTAACTCCTTTTGCAACATCAGCTGCTTTAATAGATTCCTTCTGCTTTAGAATAGTCGAAATTGTAGATTTTGACTTCTTGTACTCGGTGGCAAGATCAGTAACACGAACGCCACGCTCAAACTTTTCAATTATTTCTTTCTTTACTTCGATTTCAATTTTCTTCAAAACTTTCTTCTCACCACTCTTCACTTGCTTAGAAGCCATGGTTAACTGCAAAAGCACACGAAACACTGTAGAGCACAAAGAGATCACAGGTAAAGCATGCACGTCTGACTGAGAACAATGAACAGGGAGCAGCTCAATACGTGCTTAAATACAGTAATTGGCGCGTATGAACCAGCAGGCCAGGCAGGCACGCACGTGCAGGCTCGCTCTCTCTCTCTCTCTCTCAGCAGCACGCACCCTCCCCCTCTCTCAGCAGCATGCACCCTCCCCCTCTCTCTCAGCAGCAGGCAGGCACGCACGTGCAGGCAGGCAGGCACGTCTGATCGAGAACAATGCAACACGTGCGGAAATCATCGGCGCGCACAAACCGAAAGGGAAATTGGCTTGTTCGTATACCGAGTGTGTGGTCGTGAACCGAGGCAAAAGTTTGGCTAACTTTTTGGTCATGAACCGAGTTGTACATGTACCGAGACGTTCGTGAACCGAGGTTCCACTGTATATTACAAGCTAAGTTTAAAATTATTTGTGTCGTAATTGACTTTGTTTTATTGTTGTAGTTATCTTGTCACCATTGCAGCTTTAAAGCAGCACTGTAAGTGGAATGAACCCTGAACACAGGGGAGAGCACATGCTAATAGAGAGTTAGATGACACATAATAGAGCTTCTTGGCTTAACACTAGAATCCCTGAAGCCTACAAAAAAAGTCATAATGCCTGGCCACCTTAAATTCCTTTGCACCTCTTCATCAGTGTCTTTGTTTTGCAAATGCGTGAATCAGTGCTGGCAGCAGGCATCCTGCTATCCCATCCCCCACCAATGCAGCTGTAGTGAGACACAAAATTCTCAGAGCTCAAGTCTGTTTACCTGGGTGTGAGATGCCTGGAATTGTATAGGGTAAATAATATATTGTTATTTGGAATACATACATTTCATGTGTGCTCCGTATCTACAACAATCTGGGTAAACTTAGGATGACAGGAAATGCTAGGCAAAAAATGTTGAACACATAACTAAAACAAGGTTTTTTCATGTTATAGTAATAATTGATAAAATGTTGACGTGAAGTATATATTGTGTGAGGTCTGAAGTCCAATTATCAAATAAACACTTTCACAAAAGGTATAACAAAACCATTTTACATTTTCTAAGAATATAACCAAAGAAAAAGAAATTGTTCAATATACATGTTGCTCTCAATATGTAAAGATCAAAGCCCATTTATCAATCACATGGCTGGGTCAGAGATAAGAAAGGCTGCTTCTAATTCGAGAGGTTGCAGGTTCAATCCCAAGTTGTCCACATATTTCCGCTTTGAGTAGTGAGCTTCTATTATTATTATTATATAATAAAAACCTACATTTGATTTGAGTCTGTAACACACATTGTAAATTTTTACTACTTGTAAAAGTGTTTTTTTTTATTCAGTTTTATTCTCTCAGGCACATTCATGTGGTACAACGAACTTGCCTCTCCCTCTCTGAGATGATGGTTTTTATCTCCATTCTTTTCATAAGAGCAGCAATGTCTGCAGTTGGTGCTGTAGTTGATGCCTGGTCCGAACTATTTGTTGTACAGGCAATCAAAGATACAGTGATCGCTATCAGACTATCATGCGGAATTTGTGCTTTGACAACAAAGACACCAGTGTATGATGTGTGAAAAACAGCAGATTTGCATGTGCATGTGCAATGCTATTTCTTGTTTAGGAAAAGATCCCAGTCGAGAAAGACTTTCTGAGACTGTGGTCATAAAGCCGATAATGGACAAAGAAAGAACCGTAACAATATACAACTTCTTCATGTCGCTTTTGTTGGGTAATAAACTACTGCACTACAACACAATTCATCTTGGCACCATAAAGTGGGACAGAAACTTCCTCCTGCTGCTAAAGTCACTTCAGTACGTATACAATTATTCACATTAGTGTTTAGATTTGGCAGTGCCATGCTGACGGTTTATGCACCCAAAAAGAAGAGGTCTGTCTGCATTCCCAGTACCAAGCACCGTAATGTGGAGATTAGGCAAGATCGAGAACAAAAAACAATGTTCAAATGACAAATCATGTTCAAATTACATAGCGTTTTCAAATAATTGCGTTTTCATGCATGGCTGTATTTGTGCGTCCATGAGAAATGCAGAGACAGATTTGATATCACTCAAGTGGTTAGTGGAATATACAATAAACACTTTTGCAAAGGTATAGTGAAGCAAGTGTGCTTTTATTCAAGAATAAAACTGAATTAAAAAAATTAAAGTAATAACAAGACACCAAGAAGACATGATTCACCAGCGCTTTTGTGTCTGCTTATATCCCTTCAGTGATATGTTTTACAAGTAGCAAAACTTTGCACTGGCTGTAACACACTGAAATTAAATGTATGTTTTTATTATATAATAGTAATAATAACAGCAGCTCACTACTCAAAACAGTAAATGTAAAGAACACCTGGAACTGAACTCTCAACCTCTTGGTTTAGAAGCAGTCATTCTTACCTCTAAACCAGCCATGCAATTGATATTTGGGGTTAGGTTTTTACATATTAACAGCAACATATAAATTGAATAATTTATTTTTCTTCAGTTATATTCGTGAATAAAGGTGCACTTGCTTTGTTATACCTTTTGTGAAAGTGTTTATTTGATATTTGGACTTCAGTCTTCAAACATTATACACTTCACATCAGCATTTTGTCATTATTATAACATGAAAAAAGTTTCTGTTTTAGATATGTGTTTAACATTTTGTGACTTGCATTTCCTGTCATCCTACATTTACCCAGATCGTTGTAGACACGGAACACACATGAGTGTATGTGTTCCAAATAGCTATATCTTTTTTACAATTCCAGGCACCTCACACCCAGAAAAACAGACTTGAGCTGGAAGAACTTTGGCTGCGTTGTTGGGGGATGGGATACCAGGCTGCTTGTGCTATCTGACACCTTTGCAAAACAAACAAGCTGATGAAGAGGTGCGAAGGAGTTTAATGTGGCCAGCATTACAACTTTTTTCATAGGCTTCAGGGATTCTAGTGTTAAATCAAAAACAAAACCAACAAAGTTAGGCTGTCTTTTGGTTACATATCATAAATTATGGTTTAGTTTTTCAAACAAGGTTCTTGTTTCACTCACTCGATAAACTGATGCCTGTCTTTGCTCTTGCCAATAAGCCTTTCCTTTGTTTCCCTGTTGATTCTGGAACATTATACCATTAGCATGAATAATGTTTTTGCATTACTGTTTTGTGATTGCTTCAGGGCAAGACCCTAGGTTAATTTATGGTATCAAAATTACAATTGCAACTGAACATTTGCTTAATAATACTAGCCCCAGGAAAAAGCAATACAACTGATTTCCGAGAGGACCTCTAAAGCAGCTCCCAGGCCTTCTATGTTTTGCTATATGGTTGCGAAACATGGACTCTGTAAAGTGACCTGGGACAAACACTGGACTCCTTTGGTAATGTGTGTCTTCAGAGAATACTTGGGTAACGCTGTTTTGAGTTGTGTTGAATAAGCTGTTGCTCGTGGAGTCCCGAATGAGGCACATTGCCAGCATTGTGAGGGAGCATCAGTTACAGCACTATGGAATGTGGCGCGATTCCCCAAGGGTGATTTGGCTTCCAGGATCCTCATTGTTGAGGACCTGAGCAACTGGACCAGGTGAATGGGACACCCACATAACACCTGGCTGCGGCAGACAGATGCTTATTTTAGGAGGGTGGAACTGGGCCACTTGTATGCCTGGGGTGTTGTCAACCAGGATCCTAAGCTGTTTTGTTGTGTGGAGGGTGCAGCAACGCGCTGTATCAGTGCATGCTCCCTGACCTGAGCTTTCACCTGATACCAATGTAAAAAATATAATCAGAAAATAAAGTCAGAGTACTTGGTGCTCACCTGAAAGAAGTTAAGTAAAGATTAACGACTCGTATTGAGGAAGTTGAACAATTGACATCTACTGCAGACAAAAGGCAACTGCTATAGAATCTGAATGCAAAGTACTTGGTAATAAATTAAATATGTTTGAAGATAGATATAGAAGGAACGATGTCAGAATCCAAGGATTTCCTAAAAACTGTGAAAGTTCAAACCCAGTGAAATTCATAGATGAAGTATATTCTAAAATAATTGGAGAGGACTTTAAATCGGTCACTGAGATATCAGCAGCTTATCACATATGTAGATTGAATGCCTCAAAACCAAGCATAATGAAATGGCTGAGTTCAAAAAGCACAGCTGCCAAAAACACTTCCAATGTTGCCTTCTAGTGGGAGAAAACACCATCAAAATACCCCGACTAGAATCCCAAAGGGCAGAGACAAATCTTGATAAAAATAAAGATTTATTTTCACAAAAACCTGTGCAGGCACAAAGTTCAGAAGAACACAAAAAGTTCCCTGAAAGGCAAGAGTAAATATAGAAAATAGAGTCCCAATACAGTATCCAAAAAAATCAAAGTCAAGATGGAATAGAGCACGGGTGTCAAACTCCAGGCCTGGAAGGCCGCAGTGGCTGTAGGTTTTTATTCTAACAATCTTCTTCATTAGTGACCAGGTTTTGCTGCTAAGTAACTTCTTTTGTCTTCATTTTAATTAACTTGACTCAGGCTGCTTAATTGTCTCTTTTTCCTTAATTAGCAGCCAAACAGTAATGAGACACAAAACAAGCCGCCACATGACCAGCTCACCTGTGCCCATCACACAATATCTGAAAATTAAGAAAAGTGATGGTATCAGCAAGATTGATCTCTTAGGTCACCAGATGGTGTTCTTAGAAAAAAAACCCAGAAAATCAACAGTCTGCTGTGGCAGGATGAGAACAGCAACAAGCCATGGAATTAAATAATGAGTTCCATTAACAACAAGAATCAGCTTCTCATTAGGGATTGGTTGGAGTGAAATTGGTTGGAGTTTGAAATCCCAGTTTAGCTGGTCATCTGTTGGCTCGTTTCATATCTCAGTTCTATTTGGCAGTCATTTAATTAAGAAAGAAATCAACTCAGAGGACTGAATCCTTAAAAACAAGGCTATTAAAATGAAGGGAAAAGAAGTTAATTAGAGTGAAAACTGGTCACTGATTAGGAAAAGAGTGAGAATGAAAACCTGCAGCCACTGCAGCCCATGAGGCCTGGAGTTTGACACCCCTGGAATAAAGGTTCAAAAAATCAGTTACACAGTCACAATATGTAAAACCAAAGATGAAACCAAGAAACACAGCACAGGTTTGATATCCAGGAAATCAAAAGGCAATAGCAAAGACACAGATAGAAGAACTTTAATGAACTGCCAGGAACCAAGAGAGGCCCTCCCTATCCCTACCCATCCCCATTTTCAACATTCAATTAGAAAGATGTGCATAATGAATAAAATAAACCTTAATGGAAAAAAATGCATAAAAAATTGAAAAACCAACAAGAAATGACATTTTGAACCCCAGCCAGGGAAAATATTCTGGTTGAAACATGACACCGAGACGTCTGTTTGTCCAATTCAATAAAATACAGGTTAAAGAAAATATGATGTTGATTCTCAGACAGAAATAAGTGATTATATTGGAAAATAACTGTATTTGTATTTTCCCTGATTTCTGTCCTTCAACAGCTGCCAAACAAGCTGCATTCTACAGCATTAAACAGCATTTATGAAGAGCTGAAATCAGATACAGCCTCTTGTTTCCAGCTAAATTGAAAGTGATTGTTGATAGCTATTTCTACATTTTTAGTTTTCCCAATGAAGCAGAAGCAGAGTTAATAAGACTGATCTTGACATCATTTCAAAAATTAACATAAGTCATATTGTGTCCTGGTAATGCAAAGAAGATTCTACTTGCAATAATGTAGCATTGGGTATAACTATACATATTATTTCCTTTTTGGCCACTTTTTCAATTACTATTTTGAAATTTATTCTATTAAATATAAACTGCTCAAAAAAATTAAAGGAACATTTTGAAAACACATCAGATCTCAATGGGAAAGAAATCATGCTGTGCAACTGTACTAATATGGATTGGGTAATGTGTTAGGAACAAAAGGATGCCACATCGTTTGATGGAAATGAAAAATATCAACCTACAGAGGGCTGAATGCAATGACACCCTGAAAATCAAAGTGAAAAAATGATGCGGCAGGTTAGTCCATTTTGCCAAAATTTAATTGCAGCAACTCAGAATCATACTCAGAAGTCTGTATGGTCCCCAAGTGCTTGTATGCAGGCCTGACAACGTCGGGGCATGCTCCTAATGAGACGACAAATGGTGTCCTGGGGGATCTCACAGATCTGGACCAGAGTCAAATGCACCGAAACATAATGTCCCAGAGGTGTTCTATTGGATTTAGGTCAGGCAAGCATGGGGGTCAATCAAATGTACAGTGATCCCTCGCTATATCGCGCTTCGACTTTCGCGGCTTCACTCCATCGCGGATTTTAAATGTAAGCATATCTAAATATATATCATGGATTTTTCGCTGGTTCGCGGATTTCTTTTTCTCCCCCACAACCATAAGTGCTAACATAATAATAATCTCCTTTCCCATAATACCTGGTAATTACATAGAATGAAGGTTAAGACTAATTTAGGAAACAATGCAGTACTTTTACTTAAGATTATAAAATGTCCTCTAAAGTTTGGAAAAAGTGTCTCTCTGACCAAACAGTGAAGATTGTAAGCTAGAATGTCAAAGGTCTCAATCATGATCTTAGGGAAAAAAAAGTATTCTCCCACCTAACAGGCCTAAATGCTAAGATAGTATTTTTACAGGAGACTCACTTAACTCACTTAACCTGTTTAGTTTCCAAAGAGATTGAATTGGCCTCATTTTTCACAATCTTAATACATAAAATAATTTTGTTTGTAATATCAAACATAGTATTCTAATCCTAAAGGGTGATATGTAATGGAGATGGGTAAGTTATTGGCATATAAAGTGATTTTGATAAATATCTATGAATTTATTGTGGTTGACAGAGATTTTATCTAAAATGTATGTGCACCTATTTCCAATATGAGCGCTCAAAATTATAATGACTGGAGACTTTATTGTGTTTTAAATCCAAAACTGGATAGGTCTTCAACTATAGTGGCGATAACATCTAATACCGCAAAAACAATCACACAGTTTGCACATCATAAGTTATTCAAGAATTGATCATTTCTTTATCGATAATAATTTATTGCCCACTATGAAATCTTACAAGTACAACGCTATTGTTATCTCCGATCATGCCCCTCTGATCTTGGAAATCAAATCATTATGCTCTACAAACTCATTTAGTAATTGGTATCTTAACCTCCTGTCATTAGCAGGTGTGAACTTTACAGAATTTATTTCCAAACAAATTGATTATTTTTCAGAGACAATTCTCTGAAACTCTGAAAGCTTTATTTAAGAGGACAGATTATTTCATACTATTCCCATAAAAATAAATTGATGACCAAGAAGATATCAGAGGTAATCAGTGAAATTACTAGAACAGATCAAGAATATGTGAGGGTCTCCAAATGATGTACTTTATAGGAAAAGACAGGTTCTCCAATCAGAATTTAACCTTTTGACAACAAAAGAAATGGAACAGCTCAACTTTGAATCATGATATCATTATTATGAGCACAGTGAGAAGGCTAATAAGATCTTAGCTTAGCAAATCCACAAACAGGAAGTTCACAACGCAATGACAGAAATTACCAGCACAGATGGAGGTAAAATCATAGACCATAAAAATATAACACCCACATTTAGGGAGTACTATAATTTGTTATATTCTACTTAGTTTAAGGAAGACAAGACACAATCTAATGATTTTTGTGATGCAGTACAAATACCACATCTAGATATACATAATGCAGTGGAACCAGCAATACAAAATCATGCGTTACAAGGTAGAAGAGCAAAGTTCCCTTTTTTCAGTTGGCTTTTTTATATTTTCTTCCTCCCTCCTCCTTCCCCTTACTTCTCAAAAAGCATAATATCGTTTACCTAAACATTTCATCTTATATTGCACAAATTGGTCAACCGTTTCTATTGTGTGTACATGTCAGATGGGACCCTAAAGAAGGAAAGGGCATCTTTCCTGTGTCTAACAGACACATTCCTAAAGAGGAACTTGTCCTAGGCCAATTTACTGCACTCTGTCTTAGACAGACGCCTGTATGAATAACCTGCCATTATAGCAAAACAGCTTTGTCAGCTTTTAACCCTTAGTAGCTTGCAAGTAGTTCATTTTTCTTTCACACTACCCAGTGGAATTTTATAAAATAATTTCAAATACATTCGATTCACTATTAGCAATGTTTATAGAAGCTAGAGAAAACAAAATTCTACCTCAGACTTTATACCATTAATTACTGCCTTTCCAAAGAAAAACAAAGACTTATTACAATGTGCATGATGCAGACCAATTTCACTTCTGAAAAATGATGTTAAGATACTCTACAAAGTTCTACCTAGAAGGATTGAGAAAGTTTTTTCTTCTGTAATATTACAAGACCAACCTAGGTTTATTAAAGGCAGGCACTTAGCTTCTAACCTTTGGCGTCTGTTTAATGTAATTTACATACTCATTAAATCTAACACAACAGAGATCTTATTATCTTTGGGCACAGAAAAAGCATTTAACATGGTTGAATGTGACTAACTATTCACCACATTACACAAATCTGGGTTTGGCCCATATATATGTGCATGGATAAAACTACTTTATACAAGTCCAGAAGCCTCTGTCTGTATTAAGAACATTATCTCAAACTGCTTCAAATTAGAATATGGCACTCAACAAGGATGCTCTCTATCACCATTGCCTTTTGCAATTGCCACTGAGCCATTAGCCATTCACTTTTGAAATGCACTGGAGATAAAGGGGATTAGTAGAGAAGGACTTGAATAGAAAATATCACTATATGCAGTTGATAATGTTCCAGTATGCATCACACACACAAACACCCTTACCAGCAATCCTTAATGCACTAGCAGAATTTCAAAAGACATCTGGACTCAATATCAATTTGAATAAAAGGGTGTTTTTTCCAGTGAACTCTCTAGCACACAATACTAGACTGGACATCTATCTATTTATTTTATCAGAGCATTTTAAATATCTAGGGTTAAACATCACAAGTAAATATAAAGATCTTTTTCAACACAATTTTTCTATCAGCATGAAAAAAAATCAAACAAGATATAAACAAACTGTCTATTCTCCATCTCATATTAGCAGGGAGAATTAATACTGTCAAAAGGAACATCCATCCCAAAAGTCTTTTTCTGTTTCAGAGCATCCCTATATACATTAACAAATCGTTCTTTAAGAAATTAGACTCAATTATGACTTCATTTATTTGAAATTTGAGACATCCGCACATTCAAAAGGTGACTCTACGAAGACCTAGAGCAGAAGATGGCAATGCACTACCTAAATTTCAATTTTATTACTGGCAAATATACAAGCTATAAAGACCTGGGGCCTCATGTATAAACGGTGCATAGGCGCAAAAATGTTGTGTACCCCCATTTCCTCACACACTTTGACATGTATTAAAAGTAAACTTGGTCTAAAGCCACGCACTTTTTCACGGTAGCCCCCTACCGTGGAAAACTGGCGGCACCCAGTGCCAAAGCAGTGCTACTATTTTTGTGTCATTTACCTTTCTTTTTTATATCCGCATCAATGACATGGGATTAATCAAATACACCGAAATTAACTGCATATTTTTTACAAATTAATTCACTTGATTGTAATCATTCTGTAACAATACAATGGTGTGTGGAATGGCCAAACTATTCCAGATACCATAGCTCTTTAGCATTGTTAGAAGACATCGCAAATGGAAGAATTTGAAGAGAGCATGAATTTACAGATGATGACGACTGGCTTCTAAGTCAATTTAAGTTTCCAAGAGCTCTCCTCTTGGAAATGTGTGCTGAACTGGTGCTGGCTTTACAAAGGCAGACTTTGAGGAATTGTCTGAAACAGAATAAACAGACAGTGGGGTGCGACTTGACTTTTCACTTCAACTGTGATATCTGACCACTTCGTTTTTCTTTCAGGCACTGTGCGATTTTCTGAAGTTGAACTTTCAAGTGTCTCCCCCATGCTTCTTTCTTATACCACTATGTTATCCAATGAATAGTACATTTTTCCTTGCCTCCACTTCACATTCGCAGAAATTCTTTTTTTCTCATGCTTTTTTAATTGATTTTTAACCAAACACTGAACGGAAGGTGATATTTATTTGATTTGCATATTAAAATATGTGAAATTCTGGGAGAAGTTGAGGTAGGGCTATAGGGATGTGTACGTGCATTAAATTTCATGTTCATTTGGATTTTCAAAGGGGAAGTATGTAGAACTTGGCGTATGCACAGATTTATGCATCTGATTTTTTTTCTCCATATGTATATTTCTATTTTTTTGTCAGTACAGCATGTTTTAGTGTGAATTTTACGTACAGTGTTATACATGAGGCCCCTGGACACTGACACAAATTAATGAATATATGCAAGCCTGGTCTGCAACAGAAATAAAATCTTGCTGTACTTCTTTATTTGCCCTGTTTTCTGCCCCAGTGTGAATATACCAATAATCAAATTGCCCATCAGTTACTCAGAATATGGAACTAATGCAGGAAGCACCTCAAGGCAGAGAGGCTTTGCACCTCTACATGATAATCAACTTTTCCTACCCTTTCAAACCTGCACAGTATTTAATCTTGGTAAAATATCCAGGATTAAAACCCTTAGAGAATTTAATTTAGATAATGTCTTTGAATCTTATGAACAAATACGTTTCAAATTTAACAACGAATTTAAAACACAATTTTTCCACTACTTTCAAATCAAAACTTTGCTTTTCTAAAAGGAATCTAGCAAATTTTCCATACCTCCCACCTATGTCTATTCCATACGAAATACTGATCAGTCTTCAGCATCTCAATGATATATAAAATCTCTTCCTTTCAAAGATCTTTGGTATGGTGGGGAAAGGATCTTTCACTTACAGTAATATCTCAGGAAAGGAGTAGAAGGCAGCAATGCATAGCATACACTTGGGAAAAAGGACAATCTCAATACTTTGTTGTTTTTAAAATTTTGCCCTTGCTGTTGTCTCACTTTATAGGCAGCATATCTTAAGCATTTAGACACTTTTTGATCTGTGTGATCTAATTTGTCAATTATCTTCGTAACCTGGCAGTCAGCACAAATATCTTCATGTCATTATTTATGAGGGAGATTAGGCGGTAATTTGAACATTTTGAACAAATCCTTGTCCTTTTTCAGCAATGGTGTGATCATGGATTGATTAACTATAAGGTATAAGTCCACTCTGGATACGGCCGAGTTCAGCATATCAAACAGAGGAACTGATAACTAAGACAAGAAAGCTTTAAATAATTAAACTGGCAATCCATCTGAACCTGGACATTTATTAGATTTAAATTAAGTTATCACAAGCTGCAACTCCTCAATTTGTAAAAGAGCATCTAATTCTGCTGCATTTTCTACTGACATCTTTGGAATATGAAGTCCTGAGAGAAAATGTTCAAATTCAAGTCAGATGCAAGTTTATCTCCTGTTTTAAATAAATCTATGTAAAATTACATAAATCTGTTATTGATTAATTCAGGATTGTTTATTAGCACTCATTTTAGAGATAGTCTCTGTAAATTCACAGGGCAGATTGAGATGAGTGTAACCAAACAATCCTTTACAAATCTCTTAACAACTAGCCATGCAAAGGTCGAATTAGCTACAGATCGATGATTTATACCAATGAAATCCACAAGTTTTGATAATTCAGAACAAATTGTTTCATTGGACAATAATGATGCATTAAAACATTATCACATGGATTTTTTTTTTCTAGAACTGAGGGATACAATGATCAGGTATTACTACTCTATGACTAGAGAGAGGGGTAGGTAGAATTGAAGAGTGACAACACAGGTATTTATATTAGTATTTTTATTTCTCCAGTTACGTAATGAATTATATAAAGTCCCCTTTCCATTTTGATCTGTTGTTGCAATTTCCCTCTATGGGCAAATTGTATTTGTTTAAAAATATCTTTAGATATAATTATTATTAATAAAATTGTAATTTGTCTTAAGGCATCAGGTTTGCAAAACCTAATGTAGCCAACAATTTCATAGAAATAAATGGTCCTTGTTCAACAAAACAAAAGAATGTAACACTGTGTTGCAAGGCATTGTGCTGACTTTCCCCCTTAGTAGTGTTAACTGTGATTGTCCACTTGTTTTTTTTTTTTTTTTTTTTTTAAATTTTATTAATTTTGTTGCAGTCATTCCATGCAAATCAATCAATTTTTACAAAAAGTTGGACTGAGAACAAATCGACCCCCACCCCTGAGAGAGTCCACTGTCCACTGTCCACCTGTTAAGATTCTTTAATCTGTTCTCAGTTGTTGCACTCAGGTCAGATTTTGAAGGAATCAAAAGTATAAAGCCACCGGTTCATATTCTTCTTTATTCCAAAGGCTATTAATCTTAAAAAGAAGTTCAACTTTACATCCACATATTTAAATTAAGTGAGTGAACTGTTATCACTTGAATCAATCATTAGTCAAATCTAAATGTTGTGGCAGGCGACTGGGGTCCATGCCCAGCCGGGACACCCCTGCACACTATATTCAGGGGTAGCTGCCATGGACACTGCAATACCTCCCTCTGGACGCTAGATGGCTGCACCCCTGGGTTGAAGCGGTGCTTCAGTTTCCCACAGGGCTCCATGGGAATTGGAGTTGGGTACAGCCCTGTTGGATCCCGCCGGCACTGCCAGGGGGCGCTGCGTTTGGGACTCCTGAGCCCGTGTGGGCAGCAGGTTCATCACACCTGGAAGTGCAGCCGGAACTTGGTGATCAAGCACCTGGAGCAGTTCCGGGTGAACTATAAGAGGAGCCAGCGACCACCACTTAGTGGCCAGAGTCAGGTGGAAGGAGGACAAGGTTGTCTGGGAGGAGGAGTGGTGGTGCCAGAGAGGAAGGAGAAGTGCTTTAGTGTTTCATTGTGTGCTGGTATTTAGGACTGTGTATTACCTGTGAGACACGGAGAAGACGTGCGTCCACAGGGGAAGAAAATAAATCGTTTATTATTTTACATGTGCCTCCTGTGTCCAGTCTGTGTCGGGTCGGGTGATATATAGTGCTCTTCTTACAATGTTAATTTAATTTTTATGTGTGATATATTTTTTTACATTAAGTGCTTGCTTCTATAGTTCATATTTGTAATATCATTGTTCTTAGTATGTGTTTTTAATGTTGTTTCAAGGTGTCTCTGTAAAATCCTGAGAAACCAAACTTACTTATTAAGACAGTAAAATTTAACTGAATTTAACCTGTAAAGTAAAATATTCTCTAGTAACTGAGCAGAGGGCTTGAAATAGTTCAGTTTATGATTAACACCATGTGGACAGAGTGCAGACACCTTCTTTTTCTTTCTTACAAGTTTAATCAACATAACACACCAACGTTGTTTGTGTTCAGACTGTGAATGGTTTGATTCACCCATACTGATAGAGAGCCAGTACATTTTTATAACTTTAAAAAAGGAAATACAATACACTTTTTCCTACATTTTTTTATTGAATAAATAAATGGTATGTTTAAAAATAACAAAAGTGAAAGATGTGGGAACAATGTTACTAAAAAAAAATATATATATATACACACACGCAACAGTGAGAGTCAAATGAGAAGAAAAATCAGTAATCATAAAGATGTGTAAATGGTAAATGCATTTAACTAGAACACAAACACAATGAAAATGGCCAACAATGGGGAGGTGTTAAAACAATTAGGGAAAGGACATGTAAGAGCCATTTCCTAGTTACATAAGAACCATAAATGTTTTACTAAATTATAGTGCATAACTTATGGGAGGTTCCTAAAACCCCCATAAGTTGAATAGAATTGGTATATTCTAGCTGTTTCTAACTTCTCTGACTAAACATTATTCTCAGTTAGTGATCAGCCTTGCCCTGTGTAAGGTGTAGAGGGCACATGGTTTTAAACGGTGCCTTTCATGCCTTTTGAGCATTGCGTATCTTGTATGTGTGTTTTGTGTGCTAAGAAACATGTAAGACAAAGCACTTAATTAAAAGTGCTGCGCCATACGTTTAAAGCGTACAGAAAAAGTTAAGAATCTTTAAGTATAGAAACAACTAACGTTTTACAAGAAAATGCTAAGTTTAGAGAAGATACATTTTTCTTTTTTTTACATTTTATTCTACACGTGTAACACATTTTTCTTTATTCTTGTGTGGATTGTTTGCTTTGAATTTTCACTAAATATTTTTAAAACAAACTTTTCGGCACGCGTTTTACCCTTGCTTGAATTCGCTTTACACTCCGGCTGCTACAGGGAACATAAACATACAGCATTTACAGATTTTTACATTAATATTTTAAAAAAATGTTAGCCAAGGCTTTGAAAACAGTAAAAGTGAATCATTAAATTTGTCAAAAAAGCGATAAATGCTACTTTAGCTTTATGAACAAGATACTACTCAGAGTCAAAGAGTTATTATCCAGCAATATTCCATAAAAAATGCGTTATATGTAAACTGACATTTTCCTGTCTCTTAAAAGTTGTTCAAAAATAATATTTCTATATCACCTTTGCTTACAAGTATAGCTCAGATTGCTCTACAAAAATATAGTTAGGCCCATAAATATTTGGACAGAGACAGCTTTTTTCTAATTTTGGTTCTGTACATTACCACAATGAATTTTAAATGAAGCAACTCAGATGCAGTTGAAGTGCAGACTTTCAGCTTTTATTCAGTGGGGTGAACAAAACGATTGCATAAAAATGTGAGGCAACTAAAGCATTTTTTTAACACAATCCCTTCATTTCAGGGGCTCAAAAGTAATTGGACAATTGACTCAAAGACTATTTCATGGGCAGGTGTGGGCAAGTCCATCATTATGTCATTATCAATTAAGCAGATAAAAGGTCTGGAGTTGATTTGAGGTGTCGTGCTTGCATGTGGAAGATTTTGCTGTGAACAGACAACATGCGGTCAAAGGAGCTCTCCATGCAGGTGAAAGAAGCCATCCTTAAGCTGCGAAAACAGAAAAAACTAATCCGAGAAATTGCTACAATATTATGAGTAGCAAAATCTGCAGTTTGGTACATCCTGAGAAAGAAAGCAAGCACTGGTGAACTCAGCAACGCAAAAAGACCTGGACGTCCACGGAAGACAACAGTGGTGGATGATCGCAGAATCATTTCCATGGTGAAGAGAAACCCCTTCACAACAGCCAACCAAGTGAACAACACTCTCCAGGGGGTAGGCGTATCGATATCCAAGTCTACCAGAAAGAGAAGACTGCATGAAAGTAAATACAGAGGGTGCACTGCAAGGTGCAAGCCACTCATAAGCCTCAAGAATAGAAAGGGTAGATTGGACTTTGCTAAAGAACACCTAAAAAAGCCAGCACAGTTCTGGAAAAACATTTTTTGGACAGATGAAACCAACATCAACCTCTACCAGAATGATGGCAAGAAAAAAGTATGGAGAAGTCGTGGAACAGCTCATTATCCAAAGCATGCCACATCATCTGTAAAACACGGTGGAGGCATTGTGATGGCTTGGACGTGCATGGCTGCCAGTGGCACTGGGACACTACTGTTTATTGATGATGTGACACAGGACAGAAGCAGCCGAATGAATTCTGAGGTGTTCAGAGACATACTGTCTGCTCAAATCCAGCTAAATGCAGTAAAATTGATTGGACGGCGTTTCATGATACAGATGGACAATGACCCAAAACATACAGCCAAAGCAACCCAGGAGTTTATTAAAGCAAAGAAGTGGAAAATTCTTGAATGGCCAAGTCAGTCACCTGATCTTAATCCAATTGAGCATGCATTTCACTTGTTGAAGACTAAACTTCGGACAGAAAGGCCCACAAACAAACAGCAACTGAAAGCCGTTGCAGTAAAGGCCTGGCAGAGCATTAAAAAGGAGGAAACCCAGCATCTGGTGATGTCCATGAGTTCAAGACTTCAGACTGTCATTACTTTTGAGCCCCTGAAATAAAGGGATTGTGTTAAAAAATTGCTTTAGTTGCCTCACATTTTTATGCAATCTTTTTGTTCAACCCACTGAATTAAAACTGAAAGTCTACACTTCAACTGCATCTGAATTGTTTCATTTAAAATTCATTGTGGTAATGCACAAAATCAAGGATGCTGAAGATAATAAACTTCTGGGGGTTCAGAGCCAAAGCCCGAGTAAGAAGAAGAGACAAGACACATGGCAAGGGTTGGGGCAGCCACCCGTTTAATTCGGTATCCTGGTTGCAAAAGCAAACGATTCATGATTGAGTCAAGTTTACACGACAGAGTCCAAAACAGAACTGCTTTCCAGGGAAAAGGTGTGAGGCTTTATAGGACATTTGGGGGGAAGTGATGTCGTCCTCGGGGCCGGGACCGGAAGTGATGTCGTCCTCGGGGCCGGGACTGGAAGTGATGTGTCCTGAGTCGAGGTGGTGGCTCCTGGTGGGATTTCCCGGGAAAGGCCTGCAGGGAACTTAGAGCGTCAGTGTACCCCACCCCGCCCGGGCAGATGTATTATCATTCATCTCTAAGCCCTTCAGCTGCCTCCTATGCACAAGTGTGTGACAAGACTCCCCCCTCAGCCCAGCCCCGTCAGGTCGGGCGTCCTGCACCGAGAGGTCGTGAGCCCGGGAGAGGGCATCAGCGTTGGCATGAAGAGACCCCTGTCGATGAACGAGCGAAAACTTGTACTGCTGCAGGTCAAGAAACCACCTCGTGACTCGTGGATTCGATTCCCTGTGAAGGGCCATCCACTTTAGAGGTGCATGATCCGTTACCAGAGTGAACACCCAACCCAAAAGGTAGTACTGCAGCTGCATAACCACCCATTTAATCGCCAGAGCTTCCTTCTCCACCGCTGCATACCTGGTCTCCCAGTCCAACAGTTTCCGGCTCAGGTACATTACGGGGTGTTCAACACCATCGATGCTTTGGCTCAACAGGGCTCCCAAGCCTGTGTCCGAAGCGTCCGTCTGGAGGACAAATGGAAGAGAAAAGTTAGGGGCGATTAATATAGGTGCTGAAGTCAGAGCCCTTTTCAAGTCACTGAATGCAGCCCCCGCTTTGTCAGACCATGCCACTAGGTTGGGAGCTCTTTTCTTCGTCAAGTCAGTCAAGGGCGCCGCTCTCTCAGAGAAGTGAGGCACAAACCGGCGGTAGTACCTGGCCAAACCGAGAAAGGGTCGGACTTGCCGCTTGGTCTGTGGACGGGGCCATGTCAGTATGGCATTTAACTTGGAACACTGTGGCCTCACAGTACCCTGGCCCACCAGGTAGCCCAAATACTTGGCTTCTCTCAACCCGAAGAAACATTTCTTGAGATTGATTCGAAGCCTGGCCTCTCCTAATGCCCGCAATACCGCTGTGACCTGCTGTATGTGTGCCTTCCATGTGCTGGAATAGATGACGACGTCACCCAGGTAGGCAGCACAGAACAAGTTATGGGGTTGGAGCACTTTGTCCAACGGACGCTGGAAAGTTGCAGGCGCCCCGTGTAACCCAAGTGGAAGGACACGATACTGCCAGTGCCCGCTAGGAGTGCTAAACGTGTTTTTTTCCTTCGCGGACTCCGTTAAAGGAACCTGCCAATACCCCTTTGTCATGTCAAGTGTGGTCAGGAATTTGGCTGGTCCCAGCCTCTCGAGGAGGTCATCCACGCGAGGCATGGGATAAGCATCAAACCGGAAAACCTGATTAAGCCGACGGAAGTCATTGCAAAACCTCCAACTGCTGTCGGGCTTAGCAATCAAGACAATGGGACTGGACCAGGGACTAAAACTCTCCTCAATCACTCCTAGTTCCAGTGTACGCTTGATTTCCAGTTCCACCTCAGCTTTCTTTTCCTCCGGGAGTCTATAGGGCCGCTCTCGGACGATCACCCTCAGGTCAGTCAATATGTCATGCGCAACCAGAGAGGTCCGGCCGGGTTGTTCACTCACCACCTTTGGGACGGAGAGGATAGCTGCTGCCAGCTTCTGCCTCTGTCTGGGAGATAATTGCTCGCCGAAATTAAGGGAATTTATTTGAGTGAAGAGTGAGCGGGGCTGACCGGAGGACGGATTGGGGTCCCTCTCCTTCCACGGTTTCAGCAGGTTCACATGATACACCCGCTCGCTTGGTCGACGATTGGGTTGTTTCACCAAATAGTCGACCAAACCCTTCATCTTCTTAATATTTATAAGGGCCCAGCCAATGAGCGAGCAATTTGGAGTGAGAAGTGGGCACCAACACCATGACGCGATCCCCTGGGCGGAACTCCCGGAGAGTCATGCCACGGTCATAAAGGCGGGCCTGTGCTGCTTGCGCCTCCTCCATATGACTCTTTAGAATGGGTCTAATTGTATCAAATCTATTGCGCAACTGGGCGATATATTCCAGAATATTTGTTGAGGGAAGTGCCTCTCCTTCCCAGGCCTCTTTTAAAATATCTAATATACCCCGAGGCTGTCGTCCGTATAACATCTTAAACGGTGAGAAGCCCGTAGAGGCTTAGGGGACTTCCCAGTAGGCAAAGAGGATGAGGGGGAGGAGTTGATCCCAATTCCTCCCATCCTCGCTGACCACCTTACGAAGCATCTGCTTGAGAGTTTGATTGAATGTCTCTACTAACCCATTGGTTTGAGGATGATACACCGCAGTTTTTAAATGCTTTATCTTTAGTAACTTGGTAGTCTCCTTGAACGTTTCCAAGGTAAATGGCGTCTCTTGGTCCGTTAGGACTTCTCTAGGGACGCACACTCGCATAAAGACTCCTAGTAGTTCCCGTGCGATTGTTTTGGAAGTAGCCGAGTGCAACGGAACGGCCTCAGGATATCGGGTCGCATAATCCACAAGGACGAGTATATATTTATGTCCTCAGGCTGAGGGTTCTAAGGGTCCTACTAAGTCAACCCCAATACGGTCAAAAGGGACGTCAATAGGGGGAGGGGGACAAGAGGAGTGCGGTCCCTCCTGGTTGACACTCCGGACAGGAAATGCAAAAATGGCGAACCTCCTAATTAATCCCCGGCCAAAAAAAACGGAGCTTGATTCGCCCTAGTGTTTTGTCAGAGCCGAGATGGGCCCCAAGAAGGTGGGAGTGTGCTAACTCGCAGACCTGCCGCCGGTAGGTTCGTGAGACTAGCAGCAACTTCCGATCCTTCCCCTCATGCTCGGTGACCCGATATAACAAGTCACTTTCAATGACGAAGCGAGATCCCTGTGGCATGGGCTGATGCGTGCGTTGGCCGTTGACGAGGACTACTGCATTCTTTGCGTGTTTCAGAGAGTCGTCATTCCACTGTTCTCTCTTGAAAGAAGCCGGCGTTGCTCTAAACTGAAAGTGCAACTCAGAGAGCGGGTCCGGTCTGACCTCAAGGGGCAGAGATTCCTCCCACGCTGCTGGGGCGCTGGTAGATGACGTAGCAGCCCTCGACGGTCCGGGAGTTTCTGCGTCATTCTCTTGGCACTCCCTGTCGGCTGATTACACGGCGTGGAGGCAGCTTGAGACGTGTCTTTCTCACCTATAACTAGGCCCAAAGCTTTTCCGGGAATGCTCATTAGTCTACCGATGTTACTTTCAGAACAGGATTACTGGAAACGGAGGATCCGGAAGAACCGCCACGGTGAGTCTTTTTAAGGGTTCCTTCGAGGCATACGTAACACCAAGCAGATTTATACATGCGGACATCTCCGTGTATACATTTAAGACTGGTCTTTCTTTTAATCCACTGTTGCAGTAGAACATAACAGCGAGCAACGACAGACATGTTACTGCCGGAGTTAAACAAGGCCATCACTTTATGTCCGTTAATGAGAAGCTCCCCAATATGGTTATCCGCCAGGGGGTTGCTAAGGGCACACAAACTATACTGCCGCGTCCCCCTGAAGTCCGCCTTGTTCCCCGACAGGTCGCAGGCCAGGCGGTCCGGCGACTTTGGAACAGGCTCCGTAGTGCATGGTAGGGACTACTCAGTGGGACATAGCTCCCGTGGATTCTACTAAGGGGCTGTTCTGCCCCCCCCCCCAGGTTTCAAAGCCAGCCTTGGGGTCTTTAGGAGTTGTAACGGTTCCTGCATGGAATGGAAGTCATCCCAGGCCGGCTGGGCAAAGTCCTGGGGTCGGTGCTGCAACAGCAAAAAGCAGGCAACCTGCTGCACAGTTTGTAGTGGGGTCGATTCAAATGGCCGTAGCCACAGACCCACCTGCTGCCAGAGAGCCATAGCTTGTTCTGGGAGCACTCTGTTTGGGTTAAACTACAAGGATTGCAATTCCTTCACCTGCTGGCCTGGGGAAAGCCCATCGTTATCAGGGACCTTGGTCCCGATGGGCGGCTCGGCTCCCCTGCCCTGGAGAGCATAATGAGCCCCTTTTGTGTCCTCCCCAGACACCAGCCCATGCCTGTGGGTCCCTTCCACCCTCTCCACCAGATAGGGCTTCAGCCCAGGGTTGCCCTTGTGGAGCGGAGCCTGCACCGGGTCCTTCCTGACCCCCAACGCACTCCCCGCCCAGAAACTCGGCCCCGGTACTTTCCTACCTGGTTTGTTTTAGGGTACTGTCCCCGGTTCTTCAGGGACATCATCCTGCCGACTACGGCACTGTGAGAAGAAGAGACAAGAGACATGGCAAGGGTTGGGGCAGCCACCCGTTTAATTCGGTATCCTGGCTGCAAAAGCAAACGATTCATGATTGAGTCAAGTTTACATGACAGAGTCCAAAACAGAACTGCTTTCCAGGGAAAAGTTGTGAGGCTTTATAGGACATTTGGGGGGAAGTGATGTCGTCCTCGGGGCCGGGACCAGACGTGATGTCGTCCTCGGGGCTGGGACCGGAAGTGATGTCGTCTTTGGGGCTGGAACTGGAAGTGATGTTTCCCGAGTTGAGGTGGTGGCTCCTGGTGGGATTTCCCGGGCCTGCAGGGAACTTAAAAAGAGAGTCAGTGTACCCCGGGGGGCAGATGTATTATCATTCATCTCTAAGTCCTTCAGCTGCCTCCTATGCATCCCAGCATACATAATTGTGGCCGTCTCAGTCCAATCACAATTTCATTTCAGGACATCATGTGAACTTTGTTTCTTTCCATCATCACAGGCAGTTGGAATTGATGTAACAGATGGTGGAGATGCAAGGCACTACTGCAATAAAATGGAAAAGAAAAACAGCAGAAGTTACTGCCCAGTGCTGATCTTACAAACTCTATATAGTACCATTTCTAATCTATTACAACCAATGCAAGTAATTAAGAAAAAGCCAAATTAGAAAAGCAGGCTTGTTGAAGTTTTTTGAAATGCTTGACATTTGTAGCCTGGCACTTCTCTATTGGTAAAGCATTCCAGATTTTTTTACATTAGAAAGCTGCCAGTTTTTATGGTTGATCTTGGAATAAAAAGAAAAGAAATGTTGGGAGCAGACATTCTATAATACAGGTAGGGTCTAAAATACTCAAAGCCTTCTATATATTTAATAGAAGCTTGAAATCACTTCTACATGAGATAAGCAGCCAGTGTATTGAGACTGAGACAGTTTTCTGAAGTTGAGAGAAAAAAAAAATAAAACAGGCCAATACCTGCTGATCACTTGGCAAAGGCACAGCAGATCAGACTAGAGATTTAGATGGAGGATTCTATAAGTGCCGGGCAGGAGGGCCACCCAAAACTTCAACATGGCACACATTGCTTCCTTCTTCTTTAATTGCTGCTCCATAACACGACTGGACTTTTCCACCTCTAACTGTTAAAAAAAACGATGTTCACTCACTGAGTTCAAACATTAAGTCTCACTTTTTTTGTTAGTACGGCTTTGACATTATGGATCAGAAGGCGCATTTTAATTCAGCGTGAGCAGGAACATAATAAAACTGAATAAAAGAAATTCACATCCACAGTCATTCTTAGTCACGCACAACACTCACATCTACGTCCACAGTTTTCCCAGTCTCGTTCGCGCACAAGATCTGACATGGTTTTCAAATAAAGAGGGAGTGTAACAAAACAAGTTTGTACCACATCTTTATCTGAAAATGGCGTCAGATCGGAAGGGGTGGGGTGTGTATCTGGAAACCTGAACGTGAGTCAGGCAATAAAACTGGGGGACTGCACTGAATAAGCTCCAGTTTTATTCTCTCAATCACAATCACGCTCTAACACCCGCCCCCCCGCCTCTCCTGATCTGACTTTGAGTAACAGCGCCAGCGTAAATTCACACCCGATCTGACGCTGTTCGTTTTCATATAATATTGCATTAGTGCAATGATGTTTTCTGATTAATTTTATACCCAATGTCCCATATATTTGTCTCTTTCTTTTTTTTTTCCATGCTGCATCGACATTGTGCACCAGAAGGCGTGAGCTTATTCAGTGCAGCAGGAACACTCAATAAAACTGAATAAAAAAAATTAAGTGACGGTGAGATACGAAGAAGGCAGCGTTTGTGTGTCAGCTTTTATCCCTCCTGATCAGAGAATGTCCAGTTCCATTGCCTCAAAACACTACTCGCAGTAACTACATTTATTCCCAGTTTCAAATAAAAACTAACAGCGTTAGATCCCTAGGGCCGTGTTATGTATTGTGATCATGACTGAGAGAATAAAAGTGAAAAAAAGGTAACTTTTACAAGTACAGTACTATAAATGTACACGGTCTGTTACAGATGCAAACCAAATGTATATGTGTACTGTATATTAACAATAAAAGCAGCTCACTACTGAAAACAGCAAATACAGGATCGAACCGGGGACTCTTGATTCCAAGTCGGCAAATCTTACCGCTACACCACAGAGGCTGTTGTATCATTCTTGAACCTTTTCTGAAAGTGTTTATTTGATTTTTGGACTTCAGGCTTCACAGATTCTATAGTTTATGCCTACATTTTTTTAACATTTATTACTAAAATATGAAAAAGTTTCTGTTTTAATAATGTGTTTACACAGATTACTGTAGAAACGGACCACACATGAAATGCATGTGTTCCAAATAACGATCTATTATTTCCACTCTAAAACTCCAGCAGTTCACTCACTCCCAGATAATCAAACAAGGCATGAGCTGGGAGAATTTTGTGAACTTTCTGCAATGGTGGGGGGATGGAATAGCTGGCTGCTTGCTGCTTGTTTTACTTGCCACATTTACAGGACAAAAGACGCTGATGGAAAGGTGCGAACGGATTTAAGGTGGGCCGGATTAACCAGTTTTCTCGTAGGCTCTGGTAATTCTAGTGTTAAGAACATAAATGTTATTTTGCAACACGGGACAACATCCCTGTTTAGTGAGTTGGCACTGATATGCCTCAGTCTCTGTGTTTTTGAGGATTTACACTCTGAGGCTTTCCTGTCTTAAATGAAAAAGCTTGTATTAGTTACTTGACAGAGTAAGCAAACATAGATGACAGTATTCAAGCCAGAGAAATATTTTCAGATCAAGTAATAAATATGAGGAGTCTTTGCAGGAATTGTGCACAAATTACTTGTAAAACTGAAAGCCTCAGTAGTATTACCTATTGAAAAAGCAAATCAGTTGTGATCTGCACATCTTCCTGATTTGGAAAACTTAAAAGCAGAACAATAGGACATCCAATTGTGTCACAGATTTCGGGTACACTGGCATCTGTTCAGCCACATGGAAGGCTGATTACTACTGGGTATCCTGTGGGGTCAAAAAAAAAAAAAATACAATAAAGGGGCATTGTTTTTCTAACTGCAGCAATAAGAAATATGTTTTTTCTAAGGAGCAAGCCTTCTCCATTATAATCTGTAAGTTTTCTAAACTCGTTTGGAACTTACCCCAATGGGACGACATGCAGAAGAGCGTCCCAAAGCGTGATCGCCACGTCTATGGAAGACAGTTTGTCACTTACCGGGGCAACTGCAGGCTCCCACGTGGAAGCGGCTTGCAGCTAAAGCAAATCCGAGTCGATCGTGGTCACGTTATAAGCACTTGCCTGATGGGTGATGCAAGAAACATTATAAATGCAAGGAAAAGGATTACTTGGCCACTAACCTGGCTGTGACCCTGCCTGATTGCTGAGTCTGTGTTTAGGAGAATGGTAGATCCCGCTACAATAAATAACTGTGCTGTTCCTGTTTCAAGAGGTGCCTGTTCTGTGCCATAGCAGTTTTCTCTACCAAACAAGGTTAAAAAAATCAATTTCAAAATTATGAATAAATAGTATCCAACTAATAAATTAATTCATAAGTATGACATTAATATATTCTCAAAATGTAGTTTTTGTACAAATGAAGACAAATCCCTCCTCACATTTCTTTTACTTCTGCTCTTATTCTAAAATGTTTTACAAAGATTTATTTCTGTTATAATCTTGAATGACAAAACAATATCTCACTGCTTAATTATTGTTCTTTTTCTGTATGCAATTTTGAAGACTAAATGTTAGAAAATGTAGTAACTGTGGTTTCCTTGTTTGGTAAATTTAATATACATAAGTGTAAAGTTCAGAATGTTAGACCCACTATTACATTTTCATCAATATGATGTACTTACAAAAAGCTGTACATATCCATTATAAAGTTTACAGACACACGTCGCATTTCATTTCACTTCCTCTTTATTCGACTGGAGTTAAATTTTGCAGGTGACAAATATTCTTTCAAGACGTTATAAAATTCAAACGTTGCTATCATTTCCAGTAAGAAGTCCACTTATAAACGGAGATAAACGGCAACACAAAAATGACTTGCAAATACAATTCAAGCCTGACAACTGACGCGTGTCATAAGACATGCACAGTACAAATCAGGAAGTGTCGTGAAGTCAATTTTTATTATCAGAGAGCATGTGCGCAAGACAAATCGGATAGGGACACATGTCGCGAAATCAAAAAACATGGATCTGGCACGGTCATAATAGTAAAGTTCTGGACTCAGGTTGTCATTTGGCACATGCGTGCACAGATTGGGCAGGCAACGCAGATCGGATAGTGAAGTAGATATAGGTGTTACCTTTGGAGAACTTGATTGTTGCCAGATATATCACAGAATCACATTTATTGGGCAAGTATACACACATACAAGGAATTTAAAACTGGTTTTGGAGACTCTTCAAGTGTGAGTTACATAATTCACATACAAACACGTGTTAATCACACACATGACATAAAAAACAAGACAGAGAATGTAAATATTTATATGCATACAAAGTACAGAGTGCAACTCTGTGCAAGAAATGCTGAAATAAATGCTGAAAAACAAGTATTAATAATATGTAAACAGTATTGCAAGACCTTAGGAGGCCTGAAGAGGTGTGGCACCCAGCCTGATTAAGCAGAATTAAGTATTTATGAGCTTGTGGCCTGTGGGAAATAAATTGTTCTTATATCTGCTTGTTTTGGCATATATTAATCTATAACAGGGATGTCAAACTCCAGTCCTGAAGGGCCACAGTGGCTGCAAGTTTTCATTCTAACCCTTTTCTTAATTAGTGACCTATTTTTGCTGCTATTTAACTTTTTTTGAATTCATTTTAATTGACTTGTTTTTTAAGATTTGTTCCCCAGAATGTCCTCATCATTCCTTTGAATTGCTTCATTTGTTTCCTTAAAAAGAAATGAAATGAAATGTGAAGTGAGTCAGTCAACAGAAGAGCAACTAAGTCAGGGTCTCAAACTCCAACCAATTTCACTCCAAACAGTTGCTTAATTAGGCACAGTCTTGTCATTAATTAAACCCATTCTTTAATTCCATGGCTTGTTGCTGCTCTCTTTGTGTAATAGCAGACATTTTCAAAACAGTTGATGTTTTTTTTTTTTTTTACTTTTCTAAGAGCACTGGTAAAATCTTTAGGGGACCTGAGCAGATCAGCATTCCTGAGACCTCCACCCTTTTCATTTTTAGATATTGTATGATGGTCTCAGTTCAGTTAATTTTGTATCTCATTATTGTTTGGCTGCTAATTAATGAAAAAGAAACAATTATTGGGTCTGAGTCTTTAAGAGCAAGTCAATTAAAATGAATTCAAAAGAAGTAAATTAGCAACAAAAGCAGGTCACTAATTAAGAGAAGGGTTAGAATGAAAACCTGCAACCATTGCAGCCCTCCAGGACTGGAGTTTGACATCCCTGATCTATAACACCTGGCCGATGTAAGAAGTTCAAAAAGGCTGTGGCCAGGATGTGATGGGTTGGTGATAATTTTCCCTGGTCGTTTTATGATTCTGGAATAGGGAGGATAATATTGTGGGACCTCTCCTAAAGTCCACTGTTATCTGCATAATTTTGAGAGTGTTTAGCTCCATATTGTTCTGACTACACCAAAGAACCAGCTGTACAACTTTCCGTCTGTAGGCAGATTCATCACCATTCCTGAGGAGCCCAATGATGGTTGCATCATTTGCATATTTGATAAGTTTGACAGAGGGGTTCTTAGAGGTGCAGTCATTAGTTGTAGAGGGAGAAGAGCAGTGGGAAGAGCACACATCCCTTGGGGTGCCCTGATCATGCGATAGTTAGATGTGAGTTTCACCAGTTTCACTTGCTGTTTTCTATGGGTCAGGAACTTGGCGATCCATTTACATGTGGAAGCAGGGACGGAAAGCTGGATGAGTTTCAAGTGGAGGAGTTCCAGAATTACTGTCTTGAATACAGAGCTGAAGTCCACAAACAGAATCCTTGCATATGTCCCAGGGTTGTCAAGATGTTGCAAGATGTAGTGCAGACCCATTTTGACTGCATCATCCACTGATAGGTTCTCTTGATAAGCAAATTGCAGGGGGTCCAACAAGGGAACTGTGAAGTCCTTCAAGTGAACTAACACCAGTCTCTCAAAGGTGACCACAGATGTCAGAGCAACAAGCCTATAGGCATTCAGTCCTATTATTTTGGGGACTCTTATGACTGTGGCTTGTTTGAAGCATAAGGGAACTTCACGCAGCACTAATGATTTGATGAAAATCATGATTTTATGAAAATCTGAGTAAAGAAAGGGGCAAGTTGATTAGCACAGTTTTTAAGCAGGAGGGTGAGACCCCATCTGAACCTTTTACTTTCTTAGCATGCTGTCCTTTGAAAAGCTGACACACATCCTCTTCAGAGATCTTTAATGCAGGTTGAGTGGGAAAATGCGTTGTGTGGGGGTTGGGGTGGTTAAGGGTGGAGGGAGCTCGAGAGTCATATAATTATGTACACTGAGAAGGCTAGAGTTGTTGTTTGTAAAATAGTACAGTGTTAACTTCCATTAATCTCCTTTAGTAATGACTGGATTCATAGGCCTGCCTGGCAGTTCTTGTGTTTTGGCTGTAGCACCTAGAACTAGATCTGCCATCCCTTAAACGTAATCTTTCCTTGCTTGCAGACATCTGTCAGAATAAAGTCCCGATCTTAGGAGCACTGATTTCCTCATTATGGTATTTGATGTTCTGTTTAATTAAAATAAACTCCCCAGTAATTTTAAGTTGCTTTTCTTCAATGCACTATGCTTAAATCTGTGTAGGTTCTTTGAATAAACAGGTTCAGCTCCTCGGTCTGCTTAAGCAAATACTGCTTCAGTTCCTCCATAAACTACCCCATCAAAGAGTGTTCTGTTGCCATTACTGAAGCTGCAGCTGCCACACTGATTTTGTGGGAAGCTTTGCAAAATTTCCTAACAAGGCTTGTAGCAGCAGCAGCAGAAGAGTGAGCACTTGAAGACTCCATATCAAGCCTGGCTTTTAAATAAACATTAATACTAGAACTCAAAAACATTAAGAGATCAGGAAAGGTTAAAATGTGAGGTTAGAGGAGAGGGAAAAATGAAAAGAAAATGCCATCTTGCCCAGCAGTTCGTGTGGTCTTTCCTACAGTTTACTTTATCTAATTATAAATGAAAGAATAAGACTAAGAGCCAAAGGTGGAAGTACAGAAGGTAGTAATTGAATCTCAGTGTAGACAGGAAGGATGTCTTTAGTGGATTATGGATATAACATGGACATTTAATATAAAATTAAAATAACCTTGCAAGGCCTTTAGATTTTCTGTACAAGCAGCATGTTCAAAACCACATTGCAGTATTTGTTTTTTGTTTTAACAACTATTCTCAAATTTTCATTGCATGTCATTGCCTTGCAATAATTTAGTATGTATTCTTCTTCTTTTACACATTTTTAGGTAATCATTTTCAGATTGTCCATTTGGACCTTTAATGAAACCGAAAGGCACATTCAACAGTTGGTGTGAAAGTTCTCAAACTTGGATATGGAGTTTTAGGTGCATGAGGAGGCAAAATTCTGTAAAGGATTCTATTTTCTAGACAGAGATTACACCATCCGCACTACAGATGGTTTCTGCTATGCTAGCCGCAGTTTATTTTGGCTAGCCCCATGTAAGCAAGCAGCATTTCCTGGAATTCACTTTTCAGTGTGACAAATGAAAGATTGAGCTGCTTTCCCTGCTGCCTATTTATTGAACTGAATCCTAGAAAGCTAATGATTATTTGACAAATATGTAGTCATATTCAAAGATATGAATAAGTGTAAATGTATTATGCTAGAGGCTGTTGAATTACTGAATCAAGTCTAATTTCACACTTTAGTCTCAGTATGTAACATTCCCAAACCTGCTTCATTAAATTAAGGGTTGCAGTGGGCTAGAGCCTATCCCAACAGTATCAACTGCAAGGAGGGGATCAGCCCTAGATATGGTGACCAGTTCATCACTGTGGCTACTCCTGCATACACCCATACTCAGATCACTTTGCAACTGTCAATTAATTGGAAGAAAACCCATTCTGACTCAAGGAGAATATGCAAATTCCACACTGAAAACATTCAGTTGCTGGATTTAAATCCCATAAACAGGATCTATTCAGCAGTAGCTGTAACCATTGTGCCAAGTAATTCTTAATATGCTAGTATATTATAAGGAGTCTTTAGCATTCTATCTTTATGCCATTTTACAATGTTTTATTTCTAAAATTGGTTCCACACAACACACAAGTTTTCTAAGAGTATTTAATTTCAATGTTCAAATCTTATTAAGATATACTTAGATCCACCTCCTGTTGGTGAATTCCCAGATTTTGAGAAGCCATTGAGAAGATATAATTTCTTCCAGCATGTTCTGGGTCTTCTCTCAGTAGGGTACGTCTGGTAAGCACTCTTTTGAATGTTCTGAGGAATATCCTACATGTCTGCCCAGTACACTTCCATTGATTTGTTTCAGACCAAAGATACACTTTTGCAACTCTGAGGTTCCCCTGTATTGCTTAGATTGGCACCCATCAAGAAGAGTAAGCCTAACAACAATGAATAGGAGCCTCATTTTAACCACTTTTACTAGTGTTCTCTTTTTTTCAGTCACCACTCAGAACTTGTGATAATACAAGTGGACAGAGAAAGAGACTGACTTATAAATTGAAAGTTTGCTCAACTACCACTATTTGAAATTCCCATTTTCTGGAGTATCGCACATATCTCTAGACCAGCGCTTCCTAAACTTGGCCCCAGGGACCCAGGGCTGCAGGTTTTTGTTCCAACCAGATTCATAATCAGTGACAACACCTGATAACACTGATCTCATTTAATTAGCTGGTATTTTATTCCTCTTATTCTATATTCGGAAAAGCACAGCTGCATGATTTTTACATTTATAAGATGTTTAGAAACATTTCTGTTTTTGCTATAGATTTAAATGCTTAACTCTGTTTTGTTGATTTCATTATATTTTGCCCTTTCTCTGTGCAGTTTTCCCCTTTTGTTGCATCTTATTAATGACAATTAAAAACAAGCAGAGCAGACACCCAGGCAAACAACACTGAATAATCAAAGGCTGCAACAACTTTAGCGTCAGACCCACTAATTAGTAAATAATGGATTAAACAATTAGAACACCTGGAAAAGTAGAATGAAAATCAAGATGAAAATATTGTTAAAAAGAAAAAAAAATATTCCCATATAACTGCTTGGTACTTTTTTTTTTATTAACCAAAAAAAAAACAAACTTGGTTTTCTGGTCCAGCAGTTTCCGGCTCAGGAACATCACAGGATGTTCAACACCATCAACTCAGCACAACCCCCAGGCCTGTGGTCAAAGTGTCCGTCTGGAGAATAAAAAGCAGAGAAAAGCTAGCAGCCTTTAAAATAGGTGCTGATGTAAGGGCCTGTTTTAAGTCATGGAATGCAGTTTCTGCATCCCATACCACATTGTTCAGAGCCCTCTTCTTTGTAAGATTGGTCAAGGGTACCACACTCTTTTACAAAATTTTGGCACAGACAGGCGGTAGTAACCCGCTAAGCTGATAAAGGTTTGAACCTGCCTCTTGGTCTTCGGACAGGGCCATTTCAAAATGGCATCTACTTTGGAATACTGGGGCATCACAGTACCTTGACCTACTAGATAGCTAAATATTTGGCCTCGTTAATCCCAAACAAACTTTTATTCAAGCTGATATGAAGGCTGGCGTAACCTAGCGTCTGTAATACCGCTCTGACCTGCTGTATGTGTTCCTTCCACGTGCTAGAATAGATGACAACATTACCCAGGTAGGCAGCACTATAGGAATTATGTGGACGGAGCACTTTGTCCACCAGATGTTTGAAGGTCGCAGGTGCCCCATGTAATTCAGACAAAAGGAAACAATACAGCAAGTGACCGCTAAGGGTGCTAAACGCAGTCTTAGCCTTTTCGGAGTCTGTTAACACTAGAATCCCAGAAGCCTATGAAAAAACTTGTAATCCCAGCCCACCTTAAATTCCTTCACATTTCTCCATCAGAATCTGGTGTTTTGTAAATCTGTCAATTAGCACAGGTAGCAAGCAGACTTTTGTCCCATTCTCCCCTCTTGATGGAGCTCAACTTGGGCAAAATGTTCTCCCAGCTCAAGCCAAGGCTCCTTATCTGTGTGTGATGTGCCTGGAGGTGTATAGTGTAAATAATACAGTATATCGTTATTTGGAACACATGCATTACATGTGTGTTCCATGTCTACAAAGATCTGGGTAAGTGTTGGATGAAAGGACATAAATGCGAGGCAAGAAATGCTGAACAAATACCAAAAGCAGAAACTTTTTCCATGTTAATAATGACGTGAAGTGTATAATATGTGAAGACTTTAGTCCAAATATCAAATAAACACGTGCACTTTTATTTAAGAATATAACCAAAGCAAAAAAAATCAATCAGTTTACATGTTGCTGTCAATGAGTTACAAACCCAAGCTCAAATGTCAATTGACAGGAAGTTTATACATATTCCTGTATGGGGCAGAGGTATGAGCTGCTGTCTTATAACTGAAAGGTTGCAGGTTCGAGTCCTGGCATGCTGTATTTTGAGTAGTGAGCTGCTATTATTATTATTACTATAATATAATAAAAACATACATTTGATTGGAGTCTGTAAAACCCGGTGTAAATTTTGGCTACTTATAAAAGTTCTTTTCACAAGAGCAGCGATGACCACAGTTAGTACTGTGATTGATGCCTGCTCACAACTATCTGTTGTACCAGCAATCAAAGATACAATGTCACATAATTGCTTTCAGACTGAGCAAAGGCAGATCTGTAACAATAGACAGCTTCTTCACAGCGCTTTCGCTGGCTAATAGACTGCTGCAACACAAATCTGCTTGGCAACATAACTTTTGTGGGACTTCTAGCTGCAGCTAAAGTCTCTTTAGTATGCGAGCAATGCTCCACGCTAGTGGTTAGATTTGGCAGTACCATGCTGAAGTTATATGTGCCCAAAAAGAAGTTTGTTTGAATTCTCAGTACAATGCACCATAATGTTGAGACTGGGTAAGATCAGAAAAAAATAATGTTCAAATAACAAAGCATTTTCAGATAATGGCGTTTTCACGCATGGATATGTGTGTGCACGTACGAGAGAAGCAGAGACAGATTTCATACTGTTCAAATGGTTACTGGAATATACAGTAAAATAAACACTTTCACAAAGGTATAACGAAACAAGTGTGCTTTTATTCAAGAATAAAACTGAAAAACAAAAAATGTAAATAAGAAAAAGATAAAAGAAGACATAATTCACCAGTGTTTGTGTGGCTGCTTATATCTCTTCAGCAATATCTTTTAAAGTTAGCAAAAATGTACACCGGGTGTTACATACTCAAATCAAATGTATGTTTTTATGATTTTTTATAAGGGAAACAAAATTACAAAAGAAAACCCTTGAATATTGATTCGATAGGAACGGCCTAGTCAGAATCACTGTACAAATAGTAATTATGTGGTGGTGTAGGAGCATTTCTGCTTCTGTCTGTTCACAGTCCGTCTCGTTTTCACGACGCTGTCGTTTTATCTCATGATCTCTTCTCAACCTTTCTCCAGTCTCGCAGGTTGCTTTGTGGCAATCCAAAGAGTAAAGCAATATACACGGAGCAATGGTTATAAAAGGGGGACACATAGGTATCCAGGCTCTTTAAAGCATAAATAGGGATCACTTCACTGACATGTGAGCAAGCCACGGTACAACTGTGAGACGCGCAGCACTCGCCGGCTACAACGTAACAATAATAATTTCCGGAACGTGCTGTTACCTTGTCATTCATTTTACCCACTGT
>JANRMT010062837.1:8705093-8721802 GCA_026402145.1 Polypterus bichir lapradei
CAATGTAATAGTTTTGTCACTGTTATGAGTGTTGCTGTCATCAAGGATTTGATTATCATTATTTTTTTCAATCAGGTTCGTATTTGGAGGATGTGTTGTGTTCAAGTTATATTCTGTGTTTGTGAACCGTTGTAAAGATAACGGGTTTCATTCATCGAAGTGTTCACTACCCAAATCGGTACTCGTGAATCTAAGATGTTTAACAGGCATTCCTGGTGTTAAGTTGTGCATTTGCCTGCGAATATTTAGCGGTAGTGTGTCTATGAACTTAGTTTAACCTTTCCCAGTCCTGCAAAGTCAGTTCACGTGAGCCGCTCGGAGTACATGCATCGAAGCTTGTCCACGGCTTTATTTAATGTTAGCTCAAACCTGGCATACCAGCAATTTAAACTCCGTTATAGCAATTTTAACTCTTTTACAAAGTAATCAAAAGTCTTGTTTAAACCCTGCGTCTTCTCATTAAACTTGTATCTCGCGAATATCGTATTCATCGTGGGCATGACAAACGCCAGCGGCTGCCTGTCTATGAACTTAATCTGTGCTTGTGCTATCTCGTGCGATCTCGCGATGTCCACGGCTTTATTTAATGTTAGCTCAGACCTGGCATACCAGCAATTTAAACTCCGTTACAGCAATTTTAACTCTGTTACAAGTGATCAAAAGTCTCGCTTAAACCCTGCGTCTTCTCATTAAACTTGTATCTCGCAAATATTGTATTCGTCGTGGGCATGACAAACGCCAGCGGCAGCCTGTCTATGAACTTAATTTAAACTTTAGGTTTACACTGTGCTTCATTTCTGAAGTAGCTGCATTAATGAATATGCTTGTATGCGTCACTCGCTTCATATTCTTTTGCTGCCTTCTCAATTGTGTAATGCGTTTTTTGAACAGGTTTCATTCATTGAAATGATCACTCAGCCGCTCTCTTGTGTGATCTTGCGATGTGTGATTCACGGCTTTATTTAAAGTTAGCTAAGACCCGGCACTTAAAAGTTTCTCGCTACAGCAATTTTAACTCTGTTACAAAGTGATCCAAAGTCTCGTTTATACCTCGTGTCTTCTCATTAAACTTGTATCTCGCGAATATCACATTCGTTGTAGGCATGACAAACAGCAGTGGGAGAGTGTCTATAAACTTAATTTAAACTTATGGTTTACACCGTGCTTTGTTTTTGCAGTAGCTGCACTTATGAATATGCTTGTATGCGTCACTCGCTTCATATTCTTTTGCTGCCTTCTCAATTATGAAATGCTTTTTTTGTTCAGCGCTCTTTGGAGCGCTTCCTTGTTCTCTACATACTGCGTTCACAGTCAGTACACGTGAGCTGCTAGTCCTTCACCCATGAATATTTACCTTATATGGGCAGCCACTCAATTATGTGGGAGGCATGATGATGCGGTATGCAACTCCGCCTCACACGACGACTGAGCTGCAGGCTATGGCTATGGTCATATATATGGACGAAAGTAGGTTCCAGTTATGACCGTTACGCATAGAATTTCGAAATGAAACCTGCCTAACTTAAGTAAGCTGTAAGGAATGAGCCTGCCAAATTTCAGCCTTCCATCTATACGGGAAGTTGGAGAATTAGTGATGAGTCAGTGAGTGAGGGCTTTGCCTTTTATTAGTATAGATTGACAAAATGTAGACATGAAATGTATAATGTGTGAAGACTGAAGTCCAAATATCAAATAAACACTTTCGCATAAGGTACAAGTATAACAAAACAAGTGTACTTTGAAACCGAAGAAAAAGAATTTGCCTTAGGGTAACTCAATGACTTGAGTGCTTAGGTGGTGCAGTGGTAAGAGTTGCTGACTTACAATCGAGAGGTTGCCGGTTCAGTTCCTGGGTCTACCATTACCTTTTTGAGTAGTGAGCTGTTATTTTTATTAATTTTATATAATAAAAACATATATATATTTTTTGCACTTTTATTCTCTCAGTCACAATCACAATACTACCCACCCCCAACACCACCCAAGATCTAACACTGTTAATTTTTAGTTGAAACTGGGAATAACTGTGGATGTGAGTGGTGTTTTGAGACAATGGAACTCGAAATTCTCTGATCTGAAGGGATAAAAGCTGACACACAAACTCTGGTGAATCTGACTTATTGGTACCTCATTGTCACTTGAGTTTTTTTATTCAGTTTTATTGAATGTTCCTGCTCATGGTGAATTAGTATGCACCTTATTGACCATGATGTAAAAGCCACACTGACATAAAACAAAGACATAGGTATATATGATATTTGGAATGATTCATTTTATGGCCTGTATAGTATATTTCGGAAAACATTGTGGCACTGATGCAACATTGTTCATATTATTCATATTCATTTGCAAACCTTCAAGCGGTTGTAATCAGTGACCGCATTTTTTTTTTCCCGATCCCCATTTTGGTGCATGGTGGTGTTTCTTTCATACTGCAGGACATGCAGAGGGAAGAACAGTACAAAAAGGTCAGTTCCACACTATATACAATCATCAAATTCAATTGTTAACTGTTCCCACACACTCCTACATTTACAGCATGTGTGTCTGTTGCAATGTACACACCTCTCTCAACTCATCAGGCCCCAGAGATTTCCAAGAACTCTTAGAATCGAGGGATTCTTTTAATTCATTACATGATAGGGGGTCTATCCTGAGTAGAGGCCTCTGATTCTGACAGCACAGAGAGGACATTTTAGAAACAAGTCCACATAAGCAGGACCAGAGGGAAAGGATGAAGAGATCAGAATAGATCTGAAGAAAAAAACACATTCATGTCACTTCCAATTTCAATCTTTAAAGCCGCCATCTTTACGCCTATGAGACAATTCTTTTTTTACTTTGCGCTGAACACAATGCAACTAAAATTACCCATTTGCAGCCAGGGCATATTATACAGGTGGCTGCCTTAAACCTTTGATGTCTCCCGTTCATTCTTATCACAATGCTTTGGACTGAATAGGTATAACTCTAATTCTGTATTGCTTGAGAATGCACTTTCAGTTGCAATTGCTGAAATTTACTAATTTCTGTTTTTCTTGATTTTTCTTGTGATTGAGAGCGACTCCATTTCCTTCTGTAAAAACTGAAATAAGTTTGTTTCATCAATATGGGGCCTTGAGGCCTCTAGTAATATTTGTTTACAGTTTGTGTTTCGCAGTTCCAATGTATATTATCATTTCTTATTATATAAAGCAGAATTTGACAATGTGTTCAATAGAATAGATCGTGTGTCTCTTTTGCTAATATTGAGACCTGAGTAGTTATTCTATTAATAGCACACTCTGCAAAATTAAAGACAAAAAAATGATTTAGACTTATCCTTGCCAAAGTAGAAACGGATTTATTTGAAGCTGTGCAGGAATGTCATAGATCTCAAGAGGTTAATTGTGGTTGTTAATTAGTTTATTGTTTAATTGACTGTTTCTTTCGCTTCTTAATTATTAAACTATTGTTTAGTTAATTAGATGTGTGCATTTCCTTGTTATGTGATTCGTGAGGTCAATTAGCAGATGATTAGGGGCAGCTCTGGGACCACCTATTAATGAATAGGACCAGCATATGATTAAGACTTAGCGGAAAGGAGCATCCTTAAGGAGAATACATGCCTCATGGTAGCAGTGAGCAGCAGCAGCAGTGGGATCTCCGGTTTCTAGAAGGCCACAGTTTATGGAATTGGTAGAAGAAGAAACAGCATGGAGACTGAGAAGGCATTAAATAATTATGAACTAAACTGAAAGCATATTGTCGAATTTTAGAAGCAGACAAAATTCTTTGGATTCATGTGTCAGTTATAAAAACAGTCTTCTTGTTTTTGTTTTGGAATAATGAAAGATTCTAAATCCATATTGAGTTTTCTAAAAAAATGTAACTATATTTAACATAAAGATTAGGGGAACAGATAGTAACAGAGTATTAATAGAAATAAAAAGAAAGCAACATACATGCAAAGTTGCATGGTGTGCACTGGACGGTACTGCTGTCTCACAAAATAATCATCCTGGTTATGAATCCTATGCCATATTGTTGTTTGTATGGTATATTCATGTTTTCCCTGTGTTTGAAGATTAGCTTAAGTTAATTGGCAATTACAAGCAAGGCCCCTGTATAATGGTGTGTGTGTGTGTTTTCTTGTGCAGGTACGCGTGTGTGTTTTGTTTGTGAAAGTGTGAATAGGCTGTATGATGAACCAGTGCTCAGTTTAAGGTTTCCTGAATTGTATTAAGCAAGTTTGAGAATGTTATGTTAGATAAAATGCATGTAGTTAAATAAAAACAACTCAAACACTAGATGGTAGCACCTGGCTCCTTGTTAGTTAACAGCCTAGACATCACTGCCATTTAAGCAAACCTTTTGCAGTATTTTTGATTCCTATAACAAAATAATAAAGTGAATTTTCAGTTTGTGGGGTTTTTAAAATCACTTTTTTCTCTTGGAGTTCCTTTCAAAGAGCCAATAATATATGACTTAGTGTGTCTGCTGTTTACACAAAATTAAATGAAGTAGCCAAGCTGCAAAGACATTATAAACATACTTCAATGAAGGTAAGAATTGTGTGGTTGTGAGGGAAGCAACTGAAATGTAAAGGAATGTATAAAAGTCCCCTCCTTTCATGTGACTTTTTCCCATGGCTCCTGTTATCTTTATTCATTGTTTAGCAATACTAATCCTGTCAAAGTCACATGATTAGAGTGGTAATGTAAAGAAAAGAGAAAATAAAAAAGAATTCCAGTCTTTGCTGATTTCTATTGCTTTTAGTCCCCAAGCTAATCCAGTCCCTTTGTGTTAAACTGTGTTAATGCACCACAGTGCAAGCAAACATTTTGCAGAAACAAAACAGCTATTGGTTAAAAATAAATCAAATCAAAAGTTATATTCAATACCTAGATGAATAATCTGATTAAAATGATGGTAACGCCAGTTTCCTCCAGAGAACACTGGTGAGAGAATTTCTGTCCATCTTTTTATTCTGTAGGACATACCAGTGCTATTGAAAGCCCAGTCGAGCAGCAAAACTAGTCTATGAGTGTATTATAAGGAAGCTCAAACGTTTCCTATGAAGCAAGTCCAAGAACTGATGTAAGCAGTTGATTAAAAGTGATTTCCTCAACAAAATGCAAAGGATTAATAACAGCAGACTTTACATACATTTTACAAAATACATCATTAACAGGAATTGATAAAGGTACACAAGATTAAATAGTCTGGTGCTACCAAAGCTACTTATCTATGTGCCTTTCTTGTTAAAAGTTACAGATTTAAATCAGAGACCCAGAGAGTGTCTGATAAATTCACTACGCAGATAAGGTTTTATTATTTGCTGTTTCCTCAACATTGGGCTGTAGTTCTCAGGGTACATTGATGGAAATGAAATGTTTATAAATTATACACTTGGCTGTCAATGGTTTAAAGGATTGATTGTAGAGGAGAGGGAAAAATGGACATGCCTGTCTAGTCCTTTTTTTTAATGAGGAAAGGATGGGAGTTTGAAGAGTTTTTGAGTACAACTGCTATATGGGAGGAATATAATGCTTTGATCGAAGTTAATATCCCCAGTTAGTAGTATAGTTTTGGCTCACTAAACAAACAATACTAGTGAAGTAAGAGTAGTATGGCTTTCCCTATCTAAGATTCTACTTGACTAAACTTCACCTAAACTGCTTTATTCATCTAAAACCATTTTCTTACTTATTAATTCATATTATACAGCTTTGACTACTGCAATGACTTCTAAATCCTGTCTTTGACTTGTTCTAAGTCATGAATAGGCTTTGCCTCCATTATCTTAAGAAACTCGATAAAAGAGAGTGGATTGCTTGAACTCAAGATGCATAGCTTCCTACTACTACATGAAGTAGGGCTTTTAATTCCTTATATTGTAAGGAATGACTCCGCTCAGTGTTCTTGTTGTCATATAGGACATGATTATCTATTCTAATCACTTTTTTTTTCTGTGGTATGGGGTGGTCCTGTTGTATTTCCATTTAGGGTATTTTTTTTTACTCATAATTTCACTCTAGGAGGATGTGAAAGAGGTCAGATGCATAAGTTTTCCTGATTTCATATGGTTAGAATGGTGAAAATGAAACCATTACCATTCATTGTGCTAATTTGACCAATACCTCAGCAAGGCAGCTAGACACATGATATGTCATTATGGATTTTTGATTTTATTTATATATTGATTTATTTATTGTTTATCAACGTGTTTATACTTAATTTATTTGACTGTAGTTTGTTTCTTGGCTCTTGGGTTATATTCTTATTATGACTGAAAAGCCTAGCAATATGCTAAATCATAAAAGGTCCATTATCAGTACAGATTGGATACTATTAGTAGCCTTGTTTACTTTACTATCACATTACCTGATGCCTCAAAGGGACACCACTTTGGAACATTCGTGAAATACACAATCACCCTTGGTATATACATGCATATACCAACCATATACCAAGAGTAGCTTGTTGTACCAGAAGTAGTTACCAATTGAAATGAGTCAGAGAGAAAGGGTATATATAAAAATAATTGGGTTCTATAGCAGCTTTGCATGAGCAGATTCTGGAGTTTGTGAAGTAACCAGTCTTACTATTAGAGAAACTGGTTTTCTTCTTTTGCTACATATTTTTTTCTTTTCTCTTCCTACTCTTCATTTTCTTCAGTGTAAAAAAGCATCTGAAATTCCAATGAAGACAGGGGGGAAAAAAAAGATTGCTTTGGCTCTCCCATGTGGAATACAGCTTGTCAGATACATGTTGATTTGATGTGTCAGTGTGCAATATGAGACAGACTAAAATAGTTAATCTATCATATTTTTAATAATCAATGGCAATAGTCCACCCAAGGTTTAGAGATTTATACAGTAGTAGTGTCCAGCTCTCTCAATTTTATATTTTTAATCATAACGGGCAGTGCTCTGGAGATTCCTTATTTATAGATTAGAAGGGATAGATGTCTCTGCTGACATCAGGAAGCATCTTGTCAAATACTGGTCCTGTGATCAGCCAGCTTGTGTCTAACTTAACATTTAGGTGTTTCAAGACCTCCCTTCAATACGAGAGCCTAATAAATGCCATTTAAAGGCCAACTCAAGGGTAATTAATTTTACATGGGCAGGAATGGTTAGCAAGGACTGCGACAGATGGTTAGCTTTCTTTGTTCAGTCTCACAATCGGCAACATCTTTACAGTTATATTGGAAGCCTGTGAAATGTAAAACAGTGCTTTATATTTTTTACTGCAGTGCTTGTCTTGAGAAGGTCTGTATTTTTTAAGCCCCAGAAGCCTTAATCCAAAGGGCATTTGTCTTCAAATTTTGTAAGGAAAGAACAAATTTGAAAGGATGTTTTAATTTGTATTAGTTTTTATATTTCTTTGTTTACTTAAAAACAATGCTTCATATTCAAAGAATTGTTTTATTTCAAAGTACCCAGCAAATCTACTGTAAATTTAATTCCCTTCCAATAGTGTTTTTTGCAGTCAGTCTTTGATTTTTATAATGTCTTTCAGATTATGTATAAATTCTTTTTGTTTGTGTGCCGCACATTTTTGATCAAGTGTGTATGGCTTGATATTATAATATTGTTTTTAAACAAGGCATCCTAAATAGTAGCTTTTCTTTTCATAGTGTAAATCATATCTTCAGGGTGGGGGCAAACAGATACAAAATCTACTTGTATCACAAGTGATCTATACCATTGCCTACGGTGCTTCGCCTTGACTTAGCTTCATCTGTGCACTACTGTCTGTGACGTTTATGGTCTAAAAAACACTTACCATTTTGATGCTACAAAGTTAACCATGGGCCCCTAAACCTGAGGTGGCCGGGTACAGTAATGACAGTAAGCATATTCAAGTACTACATTAAGTTTGTTCTTGTACTGGACCTTGTCATAGTCAATTCAAAAACTGGCATGTGAAATGTGAGTGCCTTTTTTTAAGAAATTAATGTGTAGTTTTGCTATTCCAGAAAGGTTTAGAAACTGTTTCCGTTTTTGTGTGCCAGCAAAATATAAACAAAGTAAAAACCACCTCATTACTTTCACTTTCTGTTCGGGTTCTGAAATGGACTAAAGTGTTCAGTGTCATATACAGTTTATCTAACTTCTCTGCAAACTGATTTAAAGGAAACCGCCTATGAATGTCTGTAGTTAGCATTTGAGTATATATTGCAATAACCACAGTAATAAATACAGCCTAGTCTATGGTCCGTTATATTTAGTTGTTGAGTTGTTGTTGAGATGTTCAGCTCCAGGATTGTAAAACACAAAAAGTCTAATAGGAATGCTTCAAGTGAAATGTGTCAAATGTTTACTTTTTACATGAAATATGGATACTCTTTTACTTCTCATGAGTTTTTGTTTGCCTTTTCTCTATTGGCCTTTGGAATCTGCTATACATTTCAACCATTTTTCTTTTGTGAACAATTTAACTTACAGTATAAATTGATTGATAGTTTTTGTTTATTAACATTTCAGTAAAACATGTAAAATACACATATTGTTATATTTATATATGTTTTCTGTGTAACTTTCCATGTGTTTAATAATACAAAATGTTATTTGTATAGGTGACAATTTGTAAGCAAGTTGGGTTTCTATCTGAACAATGAATAACTTATGCTGGGAGAATTCAAAGTAACGCATGGAAGACATTTAGGCAAAAGGTTGTGCAAGTCTGGCTGTTCTTGTAATTAACTGGGCAATTGATCAGTTTATAATATGTTATAGTATAAATTATAATTAGGTTACACGTTTTATTAGTATGAATAATGTTAAAGTAATTGCCTTTTTAGTAAAACTGAAGCATTATATATATTTTTCAAGACACAAGTTTAATCCACTTGTGCAAAAAATTAGATTTTGCCAAGCTTTTCTGTTGGACCAAATGTCTGTTATTTTCTCTCCCCAAATTGCTAGGCAATTCATGTTTTGAGATCAATGTTTGAGTTTTTGAGTGTTGTTTTAAAGCTGTTCCTGTTTTGTGCATTGTTTACTAATTTGTTTTATCAAAAACTTGAGGATAATCAAACACATCTGACATTTCATGATGATAAAAGATGTGTAATAGTTTAGGTTTTCCAATGAACACTGTAATGTATTGTCTGATGTAAAGCTCAACCTATGACCTCCTGGCATCAACAGTGTTGGTAGGTTACTTGCTTTGTGTAAGAGTTTTATTAACCTCCATCTTATAGGGTGTCCATTTCCTGTTTGCACTGTGACATACCAATTTCTTTGTAATGCAGTCTGACATTTCAGAGTGCCTAACTGTCAAACAGAAACCACCAGCCCTCATTAACAACAATGTTATAATGTACCTATAGGACAAACTTCAGATATCACTCACAAATGTGACAGTGACATTAGACATAGGGCCTTAGTGCATGTTTTATTATCACAACCACCATCTGAAGTGTCTATTGGATTTTCATATACTCGTATTCATGCTCAGCCTTCTCCTTACTGCCCTTAATATGTGCTGCATATTGGTGGGGTTAACTGCAGATATACTACTATATGTAACACAACTTACCAAGTCAGATATAAGGAAGACTTAAGCTGATAGCATAATTCCAAAAATCACTGAGGGCAACAGTCATATTTACTGTCTTCCATTAGAGTGATAGTGTGATCCAGCACTGAAGGCACTGTGGCTGAATACTTTGTTTGACAGCTTAAAATTTAAGAAACTAAATTCAAACCATTATGCTTCTTTCTAGTCACAGGGCATCCCTACACCTCAAGTAACACAACTGGTAATTTTCATTTTAGTGTACTGGTGTATAGTATTGCACCTGTTGAGGAGCATTTCACAGATGACTATGCTAATTTAAATAGCTGTGGACATGCCTACATGGAAACAAAAGACATATAATAAATAAATGGGACTTAGCCAAAACTGTAAAGTATCATCACCATGTGGATTGCTGCATAGCAAGAAAAAATAAATAAAAGCTCCAGCCTAGCATAACTGAAAAACATATATGTTTGTAGATTCCAACAGCAAAATAGTTAACCTGACCTCCTGACTCTAAAGTTGCCAATAACTAAACCTGTAATTCAGGGTAAAATTAAGAAAGTTGTGATAGTAGTCCAGGTTGCATTCTGGTACATATAAATGAGACTATAATAGTCTGAAATATTGCAAAGTACACTCAAACATGAAACCAACCTTTCATTGATTAATTAATAATAATTACTTTTATTTAAAGGCTTCTTTCAAGGCACTCAAGGATACCTTACAAAAAGTCAAAGAAAATTTGCCAAATCAAAGAATTAATAAAATATAAATACTAAAAACAAAAAAAAATAATAAATGAAAAGAAAACAATACAACAAAAACAATATAAAATTAAAATAACATTCTATATATGAGATCATAAAAGTACAATACTGTTTAATCAAGGGAATTAATCAGGGAGAGCAGGCAAGTTTAAAAAGATAAGTTTTAAGTCTGGATTTGAAGATGGCAAGGTAATCAATGCTGTGGATATTTTGAGGAAGGGTCTTCCAAAGATGAGGAGCTACAAAACTAAAGTATCTAGACCCCATGGTAGATTAACAAACAGAGATTTAAGTAAGAAGATCTAAGAGTACGAGCACGTCTATAAAAATGTAGAAGATCCGAAAGATCTGAAGGTGCCAGGCTATGAAGAACTTTGAATGTTAATAGCAGAATCTTGAAATTAATATGGTATTTAACAGGGAACCAGAGAAGTTCACAAAAAAACAGGGTAATGTGTTCTACGGAGGTGGTTCCGGTAATAACTGAAGCAGCAGAATTCTGGACCAGCTGAAGCCTATGCAGAAGCTTGAGGGAGGCCAGCCAATATAGAATTACAGTAATCTATATGTGATGTTACCAGAGCATGTACAAGAACAGCGGTACTATTAGGTGTGAGTAATGGATGGAGACGATTTATATTGTGAAAGTGAAAAAAAAAATTGAACTACCTTGTTTAGCAATCAGAATTCTATGTAAATATCTAACTTGCTTTACCCACTACAGAAGTTGTTACAACTGATCTCGTTTTCACCACATTTGCCACATTCTGTCTCTTACCACAAAATGCCATACCTTGCTTGTTATTCACACATTTCCCTTTCATTTACCAACTGTTTACTGCTCCACCCCCACTTTTCCCATACTTTGAGTAAGAAAGTCCCTGTGCCTCCAGCAATACCAATATCAGAGTGATGGGGTGTTTTACCAATAGACTTCAAGAGGTGTGGCTTTATTTACCACTGCAAAATATCACATTTTTGAGCTAACGGCCATTTTGTCTATCCACACCTACTGAATGATGCTTAGTAACCCCATGGTTTAATTACTAACTTGTTGGCCTCACTGCGAATCTTTTTTTCAGTCTGTTGTTACTTGACCACATTACCCTCACAGATTATGTGGATATAATTTTCATGCCTTTCCCCATCATGACTAGTTGGAGTTATTTTTGTTCTACTGAATAATCATTATTTTAGCCTGTCACTCTTAGGTTGCCTCCAACCTGTTAAGAAATATTAATTCTGAAAATATGGCATTATCTGAAAAAGTAAAAAATATTTGGAAGGTAATCAAAGGATGGTGCTGGAAAGGGCACCTCTTTGCAGATCTGCAGATGAAAATACTGCTTTCACAACTTTAGATGCTGTGCAGAATGTCTTGATGGCTGTTTTTATTAGAATGCAGCCCAAAGTGATACATGAATTCCAGACAAAACAATGAAAGTCCTTGGTCCACAGGCGTGAGAAATGTTGTGATAATATAGTGTCTTTCCATGCAAGCAGGTCCTCCAACTTACAGGGAAAACTTGGGTGTTGGTGGCACTCCAGCATCATATGGTGGGTGCAGCAACGTGCATGCTCCCAACTTTTCCATACAGCAGTTTTGCTGAGAGTTTTATGGAGTGTGTGTAAAACAATAAATAAATAACAAATACAATGCTTCAGACTATGTTGTTAAACATTTCCCATGGGATACATCTCACTCCAGCGGAAAACACAGCCAAGAGGATTATTAAATAAATGTCAAAGTGTGGGTTGTCAACAAGAAGAGACAGTCCATTGAGGCTTAGAGGGAGCACCACAAACATTGCAGAATGGTAGCTTTTAAAATAAAGGCCCACATAAAAAACAGCAGGCAAGCAGACATCTGTTTGTGGCCTAGTTTAGATTTCAGTACAATGCTGTCATCGTTCGATTAACCAGTTTGCAGTTTCCCTGTGATTAAATAAAATAGTAATAATACAAATAACACATCACTTCCCTGTCAAATAAAAAAAATCAGGCTGCCAGCCACTATTTTTCTTAACTCCACTTTAGGTCTTGTATGTTTTATAGCATGGTATGTACGTTTATAGGTGTCATTTTATTGTGCTCTGCAGCTGTCTTTGACATGCATCTGTGCTTGTGAGCAGTGGCATATTTGTATGAAAGACAATTCATTCTGGGGACCGACCATCAGGTTTTCAACGTCTTTTGTCTCAACAAGTGGAACATTCAGCTATAAATACTGAAATAATCAAATATAGCTGCTTACTAACAAATAACAAAAACACCAACTAAGCAGACACCAAATGTACTCCATTAAATTAATAACATATGAACACTAGTTTTAAACATACAAAATATTTTTTAAATAGGAAATAAACAATATAGATCTACTATTTACACATTTTTATCATATTTCACAAGTAATATCTGAGTCAATAAACAGTCAATTATATATATTATATATCATATAACAAATAAGGATATGTACAGCCCAATTTGAAAAAATCATATAATATTTACATACACCAGGGGACAAGATTTTACAAATTTGCTTTAACCCATGTAACTCAAAAAGCCCAGTGACTATTGTGATGGATGGCCCTGGCCCTTGCCTGGCAGGGAGGACGACATACTGGAAGGACAGGTAGAGCAGATGTGCACAGAATAGGAAAGTGTAGTAACTAACCTACTGTCACCCTTTACACGAACACTGGGGCCACTTCACAACCAAGCTGCTGACACTGAAAATGACCTTATTCAGCTGCTGCATATGCCTTTCCAGGATATTGTATCACTTACAGAGCTCCAACAGGCTTCAGAAGAGTATGCTCTTTTCAATTTATTGTGCACTTATTTTAGAGTGGGCCAGCCAAAACATGTATCCAATGAACTGATCCCATTTTCATTTGTGAAAGAAGAGTTGTCATGTTGAAATTACCCCTGCATTGCTCGGGGTTATTGTGCTGTGGTGCCACAAAGTATGCAGTCTCATATCTTGGCAATGGCTCATGAGGGTCACCTAGGAATTATGAAGATACAAAAAGGTGCCTAGATCAGGTATTTACAATAATATAGAAGTCCTTGTTAAGGATTGCTCTGCTTGTCTGTTTAGTGGAAAGACAGGGTTACATATACATCCACCACTTCAGCCCCTTCAGTAGCCAGCACACCCATGGGAGCACCTCCAGCTGGACATTTTTGGTGAACTTCACAGTGCTCCCTCCAACCATTGTTTTCTTGTAGTCATACATGATCTGAACTCTAAGTGACTGGAAGTTGTTCCACTGAGCACAATCACTTCAGGTTGTAATCAATTTTCTGGAGTCTGTAAGAGCCTATTTTAGACTTCCAGGTGTAATCTAAGCTGACAATGGGCCTCAATTCAACTCAGCAGAATTCATATAATTCCTAAAGAATCATGGTGTTGAATACTTCAAGACAGCTTATTATAATCCATCGGCAAATGGGGCATCCAAGAACATCTTGCTCAAGCTTGCAATGTTTATATTTCTTCCAACCAAACCCTACTTCACTATCAGGTATTACAACACTCAAACGGTGGGATATAACCAGCTAAGTTAATGATTGGTCAGGACCTTCCACTTCCTATAGATCATCTTTGCTCAATGGCTTTAAGCCATTCTGTGCTCTTAACAATTGCCAGAGTCAGACAATGGTAAAATGGCAGCCCCATTCAACAGCAGTGCACCCTGTAACTAAACCTAATCCAGAGAATCCAACAAATCAATGCATAGTTTTTTTTTTGTGTGCTTCTACAGTCCTGCCTGGTATTATTTTTGAATTGTATCTGAACCATTTTTAGAATGGTTCCCCCTGGGTTCCTCAAGGCTCTGGATGTTGTGGGGTTGTACTGGTTGACACGTCACTGCAACATTGCATGGACATCGGGGGCAGTGCCTCTGGATTGGCAAACCGGGGTGGTGGTCCCCCTTTTTAAGAAGGGTGACTGGAGGATGTGCTCCAACTATAGGGGGGTCACACTCCTCAGCCTCCCCGGTAAGGTCTATTCAGGGGTGCTGGAGAAGAGAGTTTGGTCGATGGTCGAATCTCGGATTCAAGAGGAACAAAGTGGATTCCGTCCCGGCTGTGGAACACTGGACCAGCTCTACACCCTGGCCAGGATCCTGGAGGGGGCATGGGAGTTTGCCCAACCAGTCCACATGTGTTTTGTGGATTTGGAGAAGGCATTCGACCATGTCCCTCGAAGCATCCTGTGGGGTGTACTTCAAGAGTACGGGGTACAAGGCTCGTTGTTACGAGCCATTTAGTCCCTGTACAGGAGGAGCAGGAGCTTGGTCCGCATTGCCAGTAATAAGTCGGACTCGTTTTCTGTTGAGGTTGGACTCCGCCAGGGCTGTCCTTTGTCACCGATTCTGTTCATAAGTTTTATGGACAGAATTTCTAGGCGCAGCCAAGGAACGGAGTGGGTCTGGTTCAGTGACCTCAGAATCTCGTCTCTGCTATTTGCACTAGAGCGGTTCGCAGCCGAGTGTGAAGCGGCAGGGATGAGAGTCAGCACCTCTAAATCTGAGGCCATGGTTCTCAGCCGGAAAGGGTGGAATGCTCTCTCTGGGTTGGGAACACATTACTGCCTCAAGTTGAGGAGTTCAAGTATCTCAGGGTCTTGTTCACGAGTGAGAGAAGAATGCAGCGGGAGGTTGACAGACAGATCAGTGCGGCATCCGCAGTAATGCGGGCTCTGCAACGGTCTGTCGTGGTGAAGAGAGAGCTGAGCCAAAAGGCAAGGCTGTTGATTTACCAGTCAATCTACGTTCCTACCCTAACCTTTGGCCACGAGCAGATACAAGCGACCGAAATGAGTTTTCTCCACATGGTGGCTGGACTTTCCTTTAGAGACAGGGTGAGGAGTTCAGTTATCCGGGAGAGACTCGGAGTAGAGTCGCTGTTCCTCCGCATTGAGAGGAGTCAGTTGAGGTGGTTCGGGCATCTGGTCAGGATGCCCCCGGACGCCTCCCTGGGAGCGTGTTCCGGGCATGCCCCACTGGGAGAAGGACACGGGGCAGACCCAGGACACGCTAGAGGGATTATATCTCCCGGCTGGCCTGGGAACACCTCGGGGTCTTCCCAGAGAAGCTGGAGAAGGTGGCCGGGGAGAGGGAGGTCTGGGTTTCCCTGGTTAGGCTGCTGCCCCGCGACCCATCCTTGGATAAGCGGTGGATAATGGATTGATGAATGGAACCATTTTTAGAATAGCAAATCTATTCCAAATTAGTGGATGTAATTTTAGCAAAATATGTCTACTACCCCAATTTTACTAATTGCTTTAAAGCTTGAATTCATATTTTGTTTAACCTTCTTTCTTTCATTACCTTAGTTAATCTGGAGTTGAATGTATTTTTATTTCAATAATACCACTAATTTATATTCTTGTATGAGGTAGGCTATGTATGAGGTAATAGCCTAATGCACTGGACTTAAAAAGTGTTGCTGTGCAAAGTTTTTATTGGCATAATTTTAAATGATATTGGTTTTCTCTTCTACAAAGTGCCAAATCTTAGTAAAAGAAAGCAACATACAGTAAATACCTAATACTAAGCCAATTTGTACATTGAAGAATGGTGGGTTATAATTTTGATTCATGTCCACCAGTTATCTCATCCACCTATTATGTAACACATTGGCTACAGACCTTGGATGTCCTACATTGCATCAAGGAGATATCTGTATATAACTGCAGTCCTCAGCATTGCTGCTTCACGGATCTAATACCATAGATTAGATCTAATACCATAGGTTGGGAATTACACACCCAGCCAACATTCATGTAGAGTTTCTACATTTTCCCTGTGTGTGCATGAACTTTCACCTGAGTACTTCAGTTTTCCTCCCACACTCTCAAAGTTGTGCAGATTAGCTTAACTGCCATCTCTGTTTTGCCTGACTATGAGTGTGGGCGTGCACAAAATGGGTTTCTGGGATAAACTGTCCATGGCTGTATCCTCCTCTGTCATCCCTTGTGACCCTGATTTGGATTAAGTGGTTTTAAGAATTCTATTTTATGTTAGATATCAATGTGCACAATATTCATATCTTTGCTAATCCACTTGTTATCCGGACCCTTTTTTACTAGAACTCACAATGCAGAGATTTAACCAATTAGTCCATCCAGGGCACATTTACACAAATACTGTCACAAAATCGATACTGAGCCAGCTTACAGACACCATATTGATAGATTGTGGGACAGAAACAGAATCCCCATATGACACCCATGTAACAGTGGTATGACCAGATATATTCAATTTTAAAGCTCTATAAAAAAGATGTAGCCTCAATAATTGGCCCCTTTTAGCATTTCTGAAACATGCAAATTAAGCACTAGAAGGAAAGAAAAGTTGTTCATCCCTCGTACAGTGGGATGCAAAAGTTTGGGCAACCTTGTTAATAGTCATTATT
>JANRMT010062837.1:8747040-8762839 GCA_026402145.1 Polypterus bichir lapradei
ATCTATCTATCTATCTATCTATCTATCTATCTATCTATCTATCTATCTATCTATCTATCTATCTATCTATCTATCTATCTAATGGCTGTCCACTAACATTATGACTTGTGGAAAAAGACTCTGTCTGAATCTACTGGTGTGAGTGTGATTGGTCTTGTGTTGTTTGACTTTCTAAGGCATCATGAATTGTTAATGGCCTGAAGAGAAGACAGCTAAGTGCTATTAATATTCTGGGTAGAACTTAGTGAGAACAATTAGAAAAATCCAAGCTTTCTTCAGACATATGAGAAGGTAGAGGTTTTGGTAAGCCTTACTGACAATAGTTGAATTTAGTTTGTCATTGATGACATTTCCAAAAAAATTAATGATGCTTACCCTTTCGGCAGCATTCCTCCAGTATAGATGAATATGGTAGTTTCTGCTTCCTGAAGTCTGTGACTAGCTCCTTGGTTTTATTAACAATAAAGCTAAGATTGATTTCCTAGCACCAGGATCTCAGCAGACAGACCTATGCTCTTTTAAGCTGTCTTATTAGTTTATGTGATCAGGTCTATGATGGTGGTATCATCACCAAATTTAAATATAGATTTAGAGCTGTGTTTTGTGGCAGAGTCAGTAGTGAAAAAGTAGTACAGAAGGGGACTCAACACACTACCCTGTGGAGTGGCCAAGGATCACTGTGGAGGATGTAATGATGCAAATCCCCTCATGCTGAAGTCTTTCAGTTAGGAAGTCCAAGATTGCATTGCAGGGGGTGTTTGCAGGGAGAGTCTGGTGGTCAGCTTTACAGGAAAGTAGTGTAAAGTAAAGTTAATGCTAAGCTGTAGCAGCTTCTAAGTATCCAGAAGTGACATGCAGATATACAGGTTGAGGTATATGACGACCTGTATGTACTGGGTGTAACGGTATGCAAACTGGAGTTGGTCCAGACTGGAATATTCGGTTTAATGTGCTCAAGCTCCAACCTAACAAAGTACTTCATCACAGTTGGAGAGAGTGGCACTAGTTTGTAGCAATTCAGGCAGTCCACTTTTAGTTTTTTTAGGCAGAGGGAAAACATTTCTACTTTTAAAGCTGGGGAGAACCAGATTCTCACAGCACAATATTAAAGATATCACTAATTGGTCAATTCAGGTTTTTTAAATATGCCCTGAAATTCCATCCACACCCTTATGAGTATTAACTCATTTAAAAATCATTCTTATAGCATACATGGGAACAGAAAAGGATCAATAAGGTGGTTCTGCAGGCAATTGAATAGTGTGATGTGTGTTACTCCAATAAAGTAAGTCCAATGATTGACACAAGGGAAAAAAACTTACTTCAGGGTGGTTAGTCAACACAAAATATCACCAGCATACTGCTTCCTTCTGTTCAGGACATAAAAGTCATAGAGCATTGTTATAGATCTTAGGCATCCTGCATGATCAGTTTTCATGTTCTTCCTTTCCAGGAAATGATACAGGCCCATTAGCATCTACAGCATTAGATTCATGGTCAGTTTTAATCTGCTGGTTATAAAGCACCTTGACAGCCACTAGAACTGACAACTGCTTGTTTATATATTGTCTGATTAATGTATAGTTTTTGTGTTTATTGTGCTTGTATTCACTGTCTGTTGTTTGTGTTATATTAGTCTGTAGGCACATGATGGTAAACTTGAACTTGAACATTTGTAAATATCTCATCCTTAGAAAGGAACACAGTAAAATTCATGCAGCTTCAATTACTTTAGGTACAGTATGTTTACTTTAACCATCAGTCCATTTTTCACACAATTGCAATGATTAAGACAGAGAAAAAAAACTTAAGCTTACTCCAGATGTTCATCTACTTTATACTGTATGTGTATAAGTAGATATCACTGTGCACTCACTGAGACTTACATGAACCTACATGCATATTCTTATTTGCAGCAATTCTGTTACATTTTCATTCTTCTTTAATCAGAATCTTCTCAGTCTGAGTTTTCAGCAAGACATTGATCTTTTACTCAGAAGAGTGGCTGGGCTAAGCTCATCAGCATCATAACAGGCACACTCTGTGTGGACTTATGGGCATTCTTTGATCAGACATTTTCCTTCAATAACAAGGAGTTTTCATTGACTAATAGAGGCCACATCGCCAGAAAAGAACAGAGCAGCTGACAGCAGCACTTTGCAAAGAAAGGAAGCATTCACAACAAGAGACACACAAACTATCATGATCCTGAGATTTTAACTTCTCCAGGTTATACTAGAGTTAGAGTGATGGCTGCATAGAGGATTAAATGTGATCATATTGGAGCAAAGGTAAGAAAGAGCAAAAGGGGTATGAAATCTGAAGAGTGGATGCTAGAATCTAAAGATGAATAGCTCAATTCAGAGGAGCAGACAAGGAAAAGGATAGTCAGAGAACTGTTAAAAAGGGCAGATCTTGAGGTATGTCAGAACAGAACGGAGACAGTTAAGGTGACACAGGATGTTAACTGGTTGAAAATACAAATGAGGGGTGCAGAAGTGAGAAACTCGGAGTGGCATAGTAGAATGGAATGATTATAAAATGAGATGATGGGGCATGTGAATTGAAACAAAGTGTGCGGGAACAAATGACAAGAATGACAGGCATAGATTAAAAGTAATTAAAAATGAAGTTATGAATATAGAGGTGCAGAAATAAGAGAGTAGTTGTAAAATGAATTTCCTTATGTCTTATTCCAAAAGAGCTGGCTGACTCTCCAATGATAACACCATTAACAGACACTTGGACTTGAACCCGGCATATGCAGTCTTAAAAAGAAGAATATCTAAATAATAAAAAAGACTTTATGACCAACACCTTCCAAACACCACCTTACTAATCCACCCCCAACCCCTTACAACCTCCCCCTCCATCCCTACCCTTCACCAGCTGCATATCCCAGGGTGTCGTCTGGGCACCCCTTGGCAGTGGCCACGGGCTCCTACAGGTTTGAGCTTCCATGCTGAATTCCCTTGGCCCCCACACAAACCAGGGCGGCTGCCCTCTCATGGACCAGGGCAGGCATAGTTCCTCTCTCGGTCCTTTCCCGGCGTCCCGGCTGGGCACAGTCCCCAGCCGCCCGCCACCATATCTAATCATTTTCCTCTGATGATGACACCTAGCAGGTTGTAGAAAGCTTAGGAATAAAGAACTATTTTAAGGCATGTGACTCATTTTCTCCCTTTGTGGATCTCTAGCTACAAATATGCAAATCGTATCACAGACCTTCGCTTCCATATATATGGTATATATTTGGTTGTATATACTGTATATAGCCAAACACTCCCAAAATAATGCGAAAAATGCACTGAAAACACACGAGGATAACGCAAGAGATACTTTCTCAGCGAGAGCGAGCGACGAATTGGGTGCACAACAGATGGTGCATACACTTGCTGTGTAAATACCATCTGTTGCTGCTTTTTTTCACTGTGTGTGCAGTTTGAACGCAGAAGCATTGTTCAAACTCCGGACTGAATTTCTCTTGAATTTAGCACTCGAACTCCGGAATGTTCAAAGTTAGTATCATGTGAGGTATATATATATATAAAAGGGATCCATTATTTATATATTTGTTTTATTAATATGTTTATAACAATATGCTTTGGTAACATATTTACTTGCATTTTGAGACTGAAATAGATTGTGTGGTTTAAAAACTGGTTAAATGGATGGTTAGATTATTGAAAGAGTAAGAGCAAAGACAAAAAAATTAGATAAAGAGATGGAGGGGAAACAGGTGATTTAGCCAAGTAAGAGACTATGCATAGCGCAGCCAAGGCAGTGTGGCTGACAATCCTACCTCCAGCTATGTTTGTGGTGAAGCATGTAACTTGCCTTTGCTAAAATTTACTATATACAATAAAAAAACACTTCTCTGGGTGTGTGTGCATGTGTGCAATCTGATTAGTTTGGCTTTTGGTGGCTCAGTGGCAGGGATGCTGATATGATATGTTATTGGTGTGTTAGGAATATGAAGTTCAATTTATGACTGTGACAATTGTTAGTGTTTTTTTTTATTTTTACAAAAAAGGACGTAAAATTGAGCATTTCAATGACAACTAACAAAATTACATCCCTTCACTAAAGGCGGGAAGTATTTGCAAGAATACGAGCACTGTTTTCACAGCTGGTGAATGGGGCCTGTCTATTATTGGTGGTAGTCAAAAAGTAGACAGGAGGACAGGATGTAAGCAAGGCACCACAAAATGACAGAGACAGAGAAGCAGGCTTTACAGGAAAGTGACTGAAACGTGACAAAACAGAATAACACACATGAGAATACTGAAAGAAAGTGCAGGAGGAACGCTGAAGGTGTGCATAAGGCAAGAGATATCAAAAATTAAATACTTTAAAATTTATTCTGTTATCTGTGGTAACATACCTAGTCATGTATAAAAAAGTATATGTAAACAAGTGAATGGTAATGTGATCTAGGATAAGGCATAGGGTGAATAATGAATACAAATAATAATTCTTTAGATACTAGACAATGCTGCCTATACTTGTTCAAGCCCTGTTGTGTAACTTTAAGAGCATTTGGAGGGGAACTTTCTGCAGGTTCTAAGGATGAAGTTGTTTTAATGCAATTAGAAACTGTAGTAAGGTAAAATTTTAGGAGTATTAAGAGTTTATACGAGAAACAGTAATAGAATAAGATTGATGTGGTGAAATAAAAATATTTACAGTAGTAAGCCACTTTAAAGTAGTTGAGGCATATGGATATACTGTTATGTAACCTCTATAGTGTTCCTCACTAACGCATTCTCTTTGATTTCATAAGACAGTAGATATCAGAGGATTGCAGTTTAAGTGAAGGGCTCTTCAGTCTGCAGGCATTGATTTCTTGTTTATTAAATTAGTTGTGTTTCTTTTTGACAGAAGGAGGTAAATTGCACCCCTGCTGATCTAAGCTTTAATCAAGATGCTCTAAGCAGGAAAAACTGGAAACAACTGAATAAAATGTTTACATCTCTTAATAATTTTGGATGTTAAACCTAATCAACCTTAATGAATTTTACTCATTAACTGTATGGTAATAGAGCAGGCTCTAGAAAAGACCAGAAAGACAATGCATTGCTTATAGACTGCATTGCCTCCTGAAGTATGATACTGCTTGAAATTTGGGGATTTCAGGAACATATAATGTCAAACTATTGATAGTTTTTTCACAGACTTTTATTCTGTTATTTATTTTTTCTATTTCTGCCTGCCTTTTGATATGTTTGGTACACAAGTTCAAAAGACACAAAGATGGATTATAGCCTTTGTTGATGTTTTTCTCAGGTTTAACCCATTCACTAGCTGCATACAGTATTTCTACCTAAATGTTGCTTCTCAGCGAGTGCCAGTTTGTCCCAGCTTAATCTAAAAAGCTAATGATTTTTTTTGTTGGCTCAATTACTGTATATAACATATGTTATCAATTTGATCCTTTATTGATCTTTTTGAATCTCTTAATTTAAACTACTATCATGTGTTCAATGTTACACCATGGTCTCCCCAATGGTAAGGACTAATTTACCATTAGGCACATGCCTACGGGCATCATAAAGCAGAGAAGCAAGTCTTCTCTGCACTGACATGCTCCCTGTCATTTTTATTTTCATTAATAATGGACTGTTAGAAGCCAATGGTAATGATGTGCAGAATATGATTAAATTGTCTGCTTTAAATTACTCCATTTTGTGAGTTGTCTGACTCAAAATACTTTCACAACTTCTACTGCATAATTTCTGCCTCTGAGCGAACTTACATTTTTCAGAGTTTAGGATTCTTCAGATAGCTTTTGTCACAACTCAACCACAAATCATTTTTATATACATTAACTGAATAAAACTGATCACACATCTTGGGAAAAATAATGAGAATGTTCATAAACTATTTCTTTTTGTTTCTTTGTGGGTATTAAACTCAGTAAAAAAAAAATGTAAATTACCACAAGTCACCCGGATTCAGGGTGTTCTTAAGAAATGTAATGATTTACTTCATGAGGTAAAAGTACATCATAAACATCAGTAGATGCGCCAAATATTGGAAATATTAAAATGTATGCTTTAATTTAAATTTTTATAGTGTAAATATTTTTGATTTTAAATATATCTTTTTTCACTATCTGATAGAGCTCCATAGAGGGCTAGACTCTAGGATCAAAAATAACATACTTGTAATCACTGACCTTAAATTAGTCTAAAATGTCCCCCACATGCCTATGTTTTGAAATTTGAACTTTTTTTAAATTTATTAAAAGCAAGTAACATTCCACACAGTCAAGTCAAACTTAACAAAACTAAATTCAGTTCAACCAGCACCTAAGAGAAAGATAGGATGGCCAACAGCCAGAGTAAAAAAATGGAAGAGAATCCTTTTCCCCAATATAAAAGCTTATTCTAAAATTTTATTGATTAGATCTTGCCAGATTTTTAAAAAGTTTTGAATAGATCCTCTAAGTGAGAATTTGATTTTTTTCCAGTTTCAAATAGTATATAACACCAGTTGCCCACTGGCTCAAGGTGGGCTAGGATTCTTCCAGTTGAGCAAGATAAGTCTACGTGCTAATAGTAAAGGCAACTACAGTTTTTTTGTCCCTCTCCATTTTAAGCCCATCTGGGAGTATGATTGTGACACCTAGGCTGTCTGATAGGCATTTAAATATTTTGGTCCAGAATGATGTTAATTTGGTGTATGCCCATAACATATGGCCCAATGAGGCTGGAGCTCGATTGCAACTTTTGCAGGTTGGACCTTGCCCTGGAAATATGTTGTACAATTTAAAATGAGACAGCTGTGCTCGATACAATATTTTAAGTTGAATATGCTTTGCGCATATTGAGCTAGAATGAATTATGTGCATGTCTGCCTACAACTCCTTTATTGAAATGTTGAGTAAGAGATCCTTTCCTCACTGTATTCTGAGATCTTTGAAAGGAATGGACTTTAAAAAGCTTTTATATATTCTAGAAATGTTGTCTGAGTCCTCAAGACTGATCAAATTTCTTCCAGAATAGAAATAGGAGGAAGGTGAGGAAAATAGGGCAGATTTTTTAGCAAAGTTTCTAATTTGGAAATAGTGGAAAAGTTGTGTTGATGGGAAGCTAAATTTGCAGTGTAATTGTTTGTAGGATGTACAGTAATGACATTATCTGTGTACAAATCTCTAAGTGATTTAATCCCATATGTTTTCCAAACATTAAACACTTTTGAGAGAGTGGAAAAAGGTGGTTATCGTGTAGAGTTAACGCAGATAAAAAGCTTATCTATTCTGAACTGCTTCCTACATTGCTCCCATATTCTGAGTGAATGAAGGACAACTGGGTTGTTAGTATTTTGATGATAACTTGCATTTACTGGGGCACAAAGCAAGGAATATAAGGAAGTACTACAGGATTTTATTTCTATTGTGGAACAAGACTGTGTGTGTTCATCTATTTATGTCAATGTTCAAGTTTTTATAGCTTGTACATTTACCATCCAGTAATAAAATGGAAAGTTAGGTAAAGCCATGCCAAATTCTACTTTAGGTTGTTGTATAGTTACCCTTTGGATGTGTGGATGTTTTGAATTCCAAATAAATGAGGTTATGATTGAATCTAATTTCTTAAAAAATGATTTGGTAATGTATATGGGGATGCTTTGAAATAGAAAAAGAACCTTAGGAAGGATATTCATCTTGACAGTGTTAATTCTCCCTGGTAAAGTGAGATGGAGGAAAGACCATCTATGCAAGTCTTGTTTAAGATTTTCCATGTAGTGAGCAAAATTTTGTAGAAAAAGAGGTTCATGCTTACTTGGGATGTTTACCCCTAAGAATTTAAACAGATCTGCAATGATAAAAGGGAAGATCTAATCTAATGTTGTGTGTTAGTAAGTTCATTGGAAAAAGCACACTTTTGTTCAAATTCATTTTCAGTCCAGATATCTTTTGAAATTCTGGTAGTGCTGTTGGGACTGCAGGCACATTATTTTGTGTTTCTGATTATAGTACCATATCATCTGCATACAGTGATATTTTCTGTTCAAGTCCTTCTCTGATAATCCCCTTTATCTCAGAAACATATAGAAAGTGGTCAGCCAATGGCTCAATGGTGATTGCATATAGCCGTGGTGACAGGGGGCATCCTTGTGTAGTACCACGTTCTAGTCTGAAGTAGTCTGAAATAATGGTGTTACTACAAATTGAAGCTTCTGGACTGGTATACAGTGGAACCTCGGTTCACAACCATAATTCCCCCATAGGATTTTATGTAAATACAATTAATCCATTCCAGACCGTACGAACTGTATGTAAATATATTTTTTTAAAGATTTTTAAGCACAAATATAGTCAATTACACCATAGAATGCACAGTGAAATAGTAAGCTAATGTAAAAAAACATTGAATAACACTGACACAAACACCCAGGCTCCCTGCTCAGCTGCACGCGCAGGCTCGCTCGCCCCCTCTCTCTCTCTCTCTCTCTAGCACGCGAGCCCGCAGGCTCTCTATCTCTCTCCAGCACGCGCCCTCTCTCTCTCTCTCGCTCGCCCTCTCTCTCTCTCTCTCTGTCTCCAGCACGCGAGCCCGCAGGCTCGCTCGCTCGCCCTCTCTCTATCTCTCTCTCTCTCTAACATTGCAGCAGTTCGCGCTATAGCCTTGCAAGCCGATCGCTGTATAAACACTTTTTTTAATGAGTTTTAAGCACGGGGGAAAAAAAGGAACATTTGAACAAATCCGAACTTTATTTAAAAACCAGCCACAAGCAACCAAGAAAGTAACATTACAGGAGTTCGCACTATAGCCTTGCAACCGATTGCTGTATAAACACTTTTTTTAATGAGTTTTAAGCACAGGGGGAAAAAAGGAACATTTGAAAATTCTGTAATTTAATAAACCACCAAGAAAAGTAACATTGCAACAAATCACGCTACTAACCACTCGCTGTAAACACTTTTTTTAATGAGTTTTAAGCACAGGGAGGAAAAAAATGAACATTTGAAAAAAGTGAAAAGAAACACTGCAACAATTCACGCTACGAACCGAAAAATTAATATTTGAAAAATCCGTAATATAAAAACCATAAACCACCAAGAAAACTAACCTTGCATGAGTCGAGTTCTGGCATGAAGTGAGGAGGAACTAGGTGGAGAGGAGGTTACAGTTCTGAGGGAGAGTCTGGCTCCGCGATGGAGGGATGTTTTCCTTCAGGTGTTTTCTCTCTTATGATTTCTTGGGTTTCTGGTGTTTTTAGCTGTTTAGATGGTGGGAGCGAAAGCCTCATGCAGCCATTCCAAAAACAAAATCCTTGTGACCCAACCCTTCGTGTTTGCCCTCCACATTATTGGCAGTCTGGCTTTGTTTACATTGTGCTGCTTGAAAGCACAAGGGTTCTCAAATTGGTAAATGAGTAAACTGGTAAACAGTTTTTCCACCTTTTCCAGCACTTGAAGCCTCTGCCTGGTTAACGCTGTAATTCCTTTTACAAAATCAGCTGCTTTAACAGATTCTTTCTGCTTTAGAATAGTCGAAATCGTAGGTTTTGACTTCTTGTACTCAGCGGCAAGATCAGTAACACGAACGCCACACTCAAACTTTTCAATAATTTCTTTCTTTACTTCAATTTCAATTTTCTGCAAAACTTTCTTCTCACCACTCTTCACTTGCTTAGAAGCCATGGTTAACTGCAAAAGCGCACAAAATACTGTAGAGCACAAAGAGATCACAGGTAAAGCACACACGTCTGACTGATAACCATGAACAGGGAGTGGCTCAACACGTGCTAAAATACAGTAATCGGCGTGTATGAACCAGAAGGGAAATGAAATAGAGCACAAAGAGTTCACAGGGAAAGCATCCACGTATGTGCAAGCACGCACGCCTGACCAAGAACAATGCAACACATGCGGAAATCATCAGCATGCACAAACCGAAAGGGAAACTAGCTTGTTCGTATACCGAGTGTGTGTTCATGAACAGAGGCAAAAGTTTGGTGAACTTTTTTGTCATAAACCGAGTTGTACGTGTACTGAGACGTTTGTGAACCGAGGTTCCACTGTACAATAGTTTGATCCATGCACATATGTTCGGACCAAACCCAAATATGTGCAATGTAGTGAATAGGTAGTCCCATTTAGCCATGTCAAATGCTTTTTCTGCATTCAACAATAATAAGATCTCTGGGGTGTTAGACTTTTTAGGTGAATATATTACATTAAACAGTCATTGAAGACTGGAAGCTAACTGTCTATCTTTAATAAGTCCTTTTTGGATTTGTTATATGACTGAAGGAAGCACTCTGTGGAGAGTATCTTAACATCATTATTCAGAAGTGAGATTTGTATGTATGATGCACATTTTAATAAATCTGTATTTTTCTTAGGAAAGATAGTAACTAATGCTTGGCGAAAAGTTGGAGATAGAATTTTATTGTCTTCTATAAATGTTGCTAATAAAAGTGGAGCTAACTTAATTGAAATTTTTTTTATAAAATTATATAGGGAAGCCACCAGGGCCTGCTGCCTTTCCACTCTAAAGTGAGTTCATAGTGTCCAGCAATTCTGAGAGTGTCAGAAGTTTATCCAGTTTCTCTGCACTGAGAGTATATAGCTGTGGTATCTGTAATGCATCGAAAAACACATTAGATTGTGTCTTCTTTAAACTGAGCAGAATATAAGGAGTTATAGTAGTCTCTAAATGTGTGCATTATATTTTTATGGTCAATGATTCTATCTCCATCTGTGCTGGTAATTACTGGTATTGCATTTCAAACTTCCCACTTGTGGATTTGTTGAGCTAAGATCTTATTAGCCTTCTTTTAGTGTTCATAGTAATGATGTCACAATTTAAAAATGAGTTGTTTCATTTCTTTTGTTGTAAAGAGGTTGAATTCTGAATGCAAAGCCTGTGTTTTCTTTTAAAAAGCCTCATTTGGGAACCTTGATTTATTCTGGTAATTTCACTGATTACCTCTGATGCCTTCTTGCTTCCCGATTTATTTTTGTGGGAGAGATAGGAAATAATCTGTAATCTTAAAAATTCCTTCTGAGCAGTGGCATAGCTAGATTGTTGAAGGTCCCTGTGTAGTGCCCTGAGGTAGGCCCCTCCTGTCTAACATAACAGTAATTTATTCGCAACTACATCCTTGGGGCTGGCTGGGCAGTGACGTCCGTGACCACGTCACTAACAGATCACATGCTAGTGACAAACAAACCAGCTCTCTAAATGGAATTTGTAATAACTTTTTAATCACTTTATTACAGCAGCTGTAAATTAGCAAAACTAAAATAAATTGTGGAAATGGAATGTGGAAGGCGTGGGTAGCAGTAGCAGTATATAAATATATGAAAGATGTGGACCCGCTTACTTTTCCAACACAAATTTTTGAAGGAAGATGATTAAAATGCAGTGTAAGCCAGAAAGTAGAAACTGTTTTGTGGTATAAAGTTAAGCAATTTGTAACAAATTAAAACGACAACAACAGCTGACAGGAAACTAATACAGAATTAACCTGTTTTACACAAGAGAAAATGGACACCGTAAAGTCAGTTGTCATTGGTTTCAAGAAATTTGCCTTGTTGGTAGAAAATTGCTTTGGCATATATATTGCTTGTTTGTCTTTAGCAGTTTCTCCATTTTTATTGGTTTTTAGCAAATAGCACCTGATCTGAAGCCATTGTATCACTACTTCCAGACTTGGTTGTTGCAACCATTTCACTCATTGCACTGTCTGCATAACCTTCTTGCAGCTGTTGCAAGAATTCAATAGCATCAGCATTCTCAGTTACTAGTGGCCCTTGGTCAATTTTGAGAAAGGTATAAATCTTGGTAAGCTTAGCATTTTTCAATTCCTGTTGCAGACATGCCTTATGTTTAGCAGCACCATTCTTATAATGTTTGCCAAATCCACTGCTACTAGCCAACATTGCGTTGTATGGCGAGAATATAAAAAGTGTCGAATTTTTCAAATATTTGTAGTTTGCTGACTAATGGGGACCATAAGTTAACAACAGAATTGCTATGATTTAACATTTACAAGTACGAACTTTGAAAGATGTTGACATTAAATTAAAGTACAAAAGTAGCAATTATTTACAATAATAATGTATATTTGCATTATTCATGTGACGTCGGACTAGGCCGTGTTGTGCCTCCGATTAGGCTCTGAGCCTCCGAACTCCCAAAGTCTAAATTTGTGTAAACAGTAGGCCTGCCAAATACGTAATATCATCATAATTTGGATTTGACTTACAGTACCTGGGGCCTCATGTATAAACAGTGCATAAGCACAAAAATGTTGCGTAAGAACATTTCCACGTTCAAATCGTGATGTATAAAACTTAAACTTGGTGTAAAGCTACTCACATTTCCACAGTAGCTCATACCTTGCCGTACACAAGTTCTGCGCTTGGTTTTGCAGACTGGTTGCACCCAGTGTCAAAGCAGTGCTACTGTTCCCGTGTGGTTACCCTTCCTATTTTAGATCCACATCCATGACGCTGCTTTATAAATACACTGAAATTAACCACATATTGTTTATTAGTTTAAGGCATCTGATTGCAATTAACCTGTAACAATTTAATGTTCCACAGAATGGTCAAACTATTCCAAATACCATAACTGCTTTAGTGTTGTTACTCTCACTGTACCTTCTTCTTGTTTCAGCTGCTCCCATCAGGGTTTCCATATTGGATCATCTTTTTCCGTATTACTCTCAATGCACCACTCGGAGTATTTATATCACTACTGTATATCTGAGTGGGTAATCACGGATCTACAACAGCTGATCGGAAAGAGAATTATCGGTATACAGCATCAAGCACATGCTGCCTCAGCCATGCTGTCCATTGAACTGCTCTCATACGGCAAATGCTTCAGAGTCTTTCTTGTACTGACCTCGCAGTTCAGAAACAGTTTCATCCCAAGAACTCTAAATGCACTCAATCAGTCCATCAAGTGCTCCTTGTAGAACTGTTTGTACTTATAAGTACAATTACCTCACTGTAAACTTGTGATACAGTTATAATATTGCACAACCTGAGCCACTTTATAAAGCGCGTATTTACATATGATGACAATTATCATTTTTAAGATGAAATGCAGCAGATATGTTTATTATATTATACAGATAAAACTAACTTCATTTAAATAATCTATATTGTTAATAACTAAACATGTGAGGACACAGCGCCGCAGCGCTAGCGAGCCGCTGGTGCTCCGTTCATGGATTGTTCCTGCCTCACGCTGTATTCGTACTGGTGCTGACGTGACACTGGAAGGATAGATGGATAGAATAATTAAACACGTACTACAAAGATATTTCAATGTTCCTTAAAAGTTTTGAAGAATCAGCGTTCTAAGCTTAACGTCTATTACAGAGCTGATTGTGTGGTGATTGGGTATTTGGAGAAAGAAAAGTAAGGACAGGAATTGGAGGTTAGTAAGTTTTATAGAGAGAGTACTGCTACAATGAAGTATTTCATCGAAGGTCGCGCATGGCGCAGCAAGCATCTTGCATGAGACATGAACAATCACTGCTCCACCGTGTTCCCATGTTTAATAACATGATTTAACTCCTATTACCATGAAAATTATATCACATATACATCTCAGTATTTTAATTATTCAGAGAGCTCTAATATCAAGATTTTGTGATGGATTCTGTGTCCTGTTGGAGGAAGAGAAAGCCCGGAAGCACCTAGTGATTCACATACATAGAGCACAGAGAAGATCAAATACAAAACAAAGCATTTAACGTGCTACTTTAGTTACGATGGGATTTGAGAAACTAGTAAATTAAACAATTTTAAGATGAAGTTTATGATGTTCTACTTTAATGACAAAATAAACTATGTGATTAAAGTGGAAATTTAGAGATTAAAGTTGACATTTCGTGCTTTTTTCCCCACTTTGTTCCTTTTTTTTTCTCTGTACCCTAATAAGCTTTCATATGACACTCAGACGGTGGGCTACGACTCGCCTTTTCACGGCGACTTTAATATGTGACATCTTTTTTATTTCGGGCACTGTGTGACTTTGTGAAGCTGAGAAACTTGAGTTTCTCAGACACGCTATGTCACTCGATCAACTTCCTTTTGTTGTTTATACCACTGTTTAAACCAACAAATAGTATGTTTTTCCTTGCCTCCACTTGGTATTCGCTGAAATTCTTCCATTTTCCCTTTGCCATTGTCTTTTCACAGAAGGCTGAGCTTAAGGGCTATTTATATTGATTTGCATATTCAAAGAGGCATAATTCTGGCAGGAGTTGAGGTGTGACAGCAGGAGCGTGCACATGCATTACTTTACACGCTGACCGGGATTTATGGAGAGGAAGAACGTGGAAGTTGGTGTTCGCACAGATTTATGCATCTGGATTTTTTTGTGCGTAAGCACATTTCTGCTTTTGTGCTTACGTCATCTGTGGTATATGGCCGGCCAGTCATCCCAGCCAATACTCCCAGGCCGCCAGATGGAGCCCTCCTTGCAGCATGGAGGTGCCCCGAATGCCAGCAGGGAATTATGGTCAATGGAGTTTTTATCCACAGCCCTGCTGGATACCATGGGGGCTGCTAGAAGGCGCTGCAGGGAGGAACATGGATTACTTTCCCTACAACCCAGAAGTACGTCCTAGTCACGTGGACAGAGGAAACGATGTGCTTCCAGGTTGATGAAAAGGAGCTTTTATCTGACCCGGAAGTGTTCCCAGTCACATGGACAAAGAGAGAGAACACTTCTGGGTCAAGGACTTTAAAAAGGACTGTGGGAGATCTCAGGGTTGAGCTGAGTTGGGTGGCAGGGGACAACGCGTCTGGGAGCTGGAGGAATTAATTATTGTTATTGTATTTCAGTATTGATTTTTGTATGAGTATTGGGGAGTGGAGGGTGCTTTGTGCACATTATTATTGTCTGAAAATAAATATTTGGACTTTTATCTGGTGTCTGGAGTCTGATCTGAGGGTTCAAGGGGACGACAGCAACCCCTATCTGTCACACATGTTATAGTGCGAATTCTACGCACTGCGCTATGCATGAGGCCGCTGGTGATTGTGCAAACACACCACTGAAACTGTGAATTATTAACACCATGAACTGTGCAAGTGATTTAGGTTATTAAAATTTTTTAAAAAATCTATAGGGCCCCAAAAGGACCCCCCAAGCTCGTAGGCCCTTGTGCTTTGCATAATCCGGAAAATCAATTGCTACGCTATAGCTTCAGAGTTTCCCAGATTATTCCTACAGAGACCTCTGAGTATGTATTTGTCTCTTAAAAATAATAAAACAATTTGCTTAGATATTATTTCTGTACAGTTCTCTTCAGCTAATAAAAGTGGGTTAAGACACCAGCTGCGAGATGAGTATGTGGGGCATAATGATTTGACCTCCATGATCAGAGATTCATGGTCGGAAATGACAATAGCATCGTACTTACAATATTTGATCATACACTATTACATAAGATAGCTCTAACCTTAATTTCCAGTTTTGCAAGGAGTTTTTGCTAGGAAGCCTATTGTTGTGCTGGCACTTACAATTGTGGGGGTTAAAAGGATGGATTAGAAATAGCTTGCCTTTTTTCTCTCCCCCATTTTGCCTTTCCACGTGAGGCTGGACCACACTTCAAAAAGTCCCAGTGATCTGACATATCTAGAGACAGAGCACATCCAAGATAAAATATCCCCCCAGCAGTGTCATAGAAGGATTAAAGTAGAGATATCTATTGGCAAAACAGTCCAAATACTATAAACTTAGAATATAATCTTAAACAGGGAATGATATTAGATAGATAGATAGATAGATAGATAGATAGATAGATAGATAGATAG
>JANRMT010062837.1:8762849-8776198 GCA_026402145.1 Polypterus bichir lapradei
TAGATAGATAGATAGATAGATAGATAGATAGATAGATAGATAGATAGATAGATAGATAGATAGATAGATAGATAGATAGATAGATAGATAGATACAGTACCCATGGAGAAGCACATAACATATCATAGTACAACCCTAATAAAATAAACCAAGGGTATCATGTTAAACAGTCCCCTCTGGGGAGGCAAACAATGATTGTAATTAAAACATAAAAATGCCAAGAAGAAAATAGAATGTATAATTATGGTAAAAGTATTGTTGCGAATGGACCAAACTGCAGGTAACATCTTTGCCTTGTCAGGATATGATGTGACTCACGATCATATTTCAAAAAGCGTCGGGATCAATTTTCTTAGTTCTTTTTCTGCTTCATCCAGAGAACTAAATCTGTAGAACTTGCCTTGAATGCCCACTCTGAGTTTAGCACGAAAGAAGAGGCTGATTTTGGATTTCTGTAAGTGTTGTTTAATGATGTAAAACGTTGCATGTTTAGCAGCTGTTGAAGGTGAGAAACCAAGGAAAATACGAATGCAGTTATTTTCAAATATAATATAAAATATATTATTTCAGTCTGAGAAGTGACATCAAATTTAATTTAGATTGTAATTTGTCAAAATGTACAATAAGTCTTCTAGTTTTTGAGGCATTTATTCCACATATGCGGTAAGCTGCTTATGTCTCTGTGTCTGATTTAAAGTCCTCTCCAATTATTTTAGAGAATAGTTCATCTGTGAATTTCACAGGGTTTGGACTTTTACGGTTTTCAGGGAGACCTTTAATTCTGATATTATTCCTTCTGTATCCATCTTCTAGTGCAGCTAGTCTGTCTCCAAGCACTTTGCATTCTCAATTTGCAGCCATTGCTTTTTCATCAGTGGTAGATGCCAATTGTTTCACTACTTCAATATGAGTCGTGAATGTTTGCTTAAAATCTTCAGCTGAGCTGAGTACAGTATTCTAAATTAAAATTTATTATTTACTCACATTTCCCTGTGTTTTTTTCTCAATTTCTTCCTCAGTTTTTTCTAGCATGCCTTTAAAGGTTGTCTCAAAGCAATTACTTAAACGTTTCTCCTGGTCTTTTAATATCCTGAAGCAGCATCTCATTTGTCTTGTTTATGTCCTTTATATTCTTATATGATATTGCTTGTGTCTGTCCATGCTCAATATAAACAACGGCTGCCACAACTACTGTATACCTCCACAACAATAGTGAGGAATCCATGTTCCTGGCAGAGTTTTAGTCTTAGGCTTATCTTCAAGTTTTCAATTCTTCAATGTGACTCACAGTCAATCAACTGTGGTATTTGACTGTTTATTTGGTGCATACTTTGTTACTGACTGAAACTGCTTTATGACACTACCATTTTACGAGAAACACCTCCTTTTTCCTTCACTTCAACGTAAGCCTCCCAATAAAATGAAAAGACACATACAGCCTAGCTGCAACCAACAGAAACAAGTCTTGCCGGCCTACATACTCAGACCAACACACAGATGCAGAAATATTTACATCATGCCAGACCAACCAGCACAGGCAAGATGCCTTACAACAACAATGACAACGTATGAGAAACTACAGAGCGACATTATCCGAAGATCAGCGGCTGCAAATCTTGCACCTAGACAGAAAATGAAAAACGAATTACACACACAACCTTTCTGAAGAGCAGCAGCAAACTGCCAGACAACAAAATCACAGGGATTCCATGACACTGACATATTAAAACAAGATATTCTCTTTATATTAGGCAGTTCCCCATTCTTTTAGCATATTGTATAACTATTACCAAGTCACACCGACAAACGTTTAATAACATCAGTGTTTATTTGCCAGGTCCTGTTTTTACCCATGGCCAGTTGTACACTAGAATTTCCACAGAAACTCAGGTTAAATGTACAGGTACTTGTGGGATACACACAGAGGAATATTTTTGCTGACAATAACGGTTATGCGACAATTATTATAGATGTCGGTATACTACATTACCTGACGGCCACACTTTACACATACTGACTTACATGTGCCCTGCATTTCCCTTCTTATCCAATATGTTCTGTTAACCTATGAATGTTACACTTTGTATTGTAAATATTCATGCTGTTGTAAGTGACTATAATAACATCCCGTACTAATCACATGACTATTGTAATATTAAGTCCTCTCACAAGTCACTACTTATTAAAATAATCTGCTTTCTTACTGTAACGTATGATGTTATTCTCTCCCTCCTCATCATTACATTAATGCTTTAATTCTTGCAGAATTTTCACAAGCACGATTTGCTAGTCTTTTCTTATATCCTTTATGTCCCCCCAAGAGCAGTAGTTATTACGGTAATCATTGCGGTGATCGTTACTTTCAGTTCGGACTGTTCGTTTCAGTCTTCTCTGTGCTCCGCGAGCAGAGTATCAAGCCTGGTTGGAATTGATGCCACTGACTCATGGAGGGAAGTTGACAGTGGGAATAGTAAGGCCATGCTCAGTTCCAATGAACCTCCTGGAATTGACAAGTTCTCCTGGCCCGACTCGCTTGCAGTTTTGCTCCCACTTTCGCTCTGAGCTGGAACCAATGCTGCAGTGTCAAGTTCCTGGAGATCTATTGTTTTGCCTGTCTGTTGCAGGTCAGTCTGTGGCAGGCAGGTACGAACTTCAACTTGAAGCCTGTTTAGACTTAGATGAAGTTTTAGCTGTCTTTTCTATTTCTTTCTGAGCCCTTTTTTTGCTACTCAAGCCTGTATATACTTACGTTTACTTTAATTAAAGTCCCTCGTGTTCAGTAAATACAGGATACCTCGAGATGCTAGTAAAAAAAGAAAAGGTAAAATAGCACTGCTGCTAACAGAGTTTTGCCTTTGATGTCCATCTCCCAAAACAGATGAGTTCAAAAAACAAACTTTTTAATCTTCTGGGAGTAGCTGTCAAAGGGCTAGAAACACTGACAAAAATCAAATATCAAAAATATTATCATATTTATGGTCAGAAACCTCAAAATAGCATAAAATGACACTCCACATTTCCCATATAGCTGATCCCTTTTTTCCCAAAGTTTTTTGAAAAAGAGTAACTTTGACTACCTCATATTCCATTGGGGAGTGAACCCCTGAGATCGGCTGATGTGATGTGATAATTTTTGCTGAAGATAACTATTTGTTTACTATTTATCATATTTATAATAAGGGTATAATTTCCAGCACAAAATATGATCAAAAAATGGTCTATAAATTACTTTTTTGGGGGGTCTACAGGGTAGCAATTACCTTGGCCTACCTAATCAACATATTTTACTTAATATACTGTACTGCCATCAACTCCTCCTTAACTCCTCTATAGGTCCCTGTGGGTGCTCATTCTCTAACATCTTCATCCACTGTAATTTACCTTCACAGTCTGACATTGTTGCTTCACTTTTGTTGTTCAGTCCCTTTGACTTATGAGAAATTGAAGTACATTGAGAATTTGTTTGTACTGTATAGAGTTATAGAGTTATCCACAATATAAATGTAAACCAGTTTTAGACTTGCTATATAATAATGGGCATCCTTGAAAAGATATAATGATGCAGATTTTTCTCAAATGATGATAACTGGTTTCTCTTTCAACATGCAAGGTGTTTTACAACAACAACAGCATTTATTTATATAGCATGTTTTCATATAAATTATGTAGATCAAAATGATTTACAAGATGAAGAAAGAAAAAAGAAAAATATAAAAATAAGATTAGGCAATACTAAATAACAAAGAATAAAGTAAGGTCTGATGGCCAGGAGAGCAGAAAAAACAAAATAAAGAAACTGCAAAGGGCTGGAGAAAAAAAAAACTGCAGGGGTTCTGAGGCCACAAAACCACCCAGCCCTCACTGAGCATTCTACCTAACATACCTAACACAGAGATGCAAGGCTAGTGTCTAGATAAATTGTTTTGGACATACTGTAGACAATATTAAAGGGGAGTATAGACTATTTAGCTGATCAACAGATTGTCCAAGCAACTTTAATAAATCATGTTTTTGAAAGAATGTATAATTTATTATAAACAGAATATGGGTCATGAAATACAGGGTGAGCCAAAATGAAGTACCACATTTCTCAAGGTCATTGAGTGAGGTAGAGGCAACTAAGTGGGTTGGGGTGGGGGTCCTTTAATAGGCAATCCTTTGTAGTTTTCAGTCGGCAACATACTTTGGTATGGTGTGCACCATGCTTTCCATGTCGAAGTGTTCTTAAAAAACAATTAATCCATCACTATGCAACGCTCCTTCCGAACGCACTTCAGCATTCCTCCTAATGATGACATCTCAAATCGGAAAACAAATATTCAGTGGATGGCTAAATTTAGACAGGTGGATACAACATTGACAGAAAATCTCCAAGCCATCCTCGAACTGTACGAGTACCGGAAAACATCTAAGCGGTAAGGGCATCAATTTTGCAGTCTCCTAGACATTCAGTGCACAAACATGCTGCCTTAAGCATTTCCAACACGTCTTTGAGGAGTATTTTGCATGAGGACCTTTGTTTTCCATCCATACAAAATGATGGTAGTGCAGGGACTCACTGAGAGAGATTGGGAGAGCCGTAGAGAGTTGTGTGCAAACATTCTGTAAACCATTCATCACAGTGCCATCGTCATGTGCAGTGGCGAGGCACATTTCCATTTGAATGGTTAAATAAATAAGTAAAAATTTCGTTATTGGGCTGAAACCAATCCTTGTGAACTTCATCAGAGACCCCAGCACAGTGAGCTTGTTACAGTTTGGTGTGCTTTTGTCAAATTTGACATTGTAGGCCCTTACTTTTTTAAGGAGTGGCAAGCAATGGTTACTGTCACTTAAGAATAATACATGGAAATGCTAAAGAACTTTTTGTGACCTCAAATGGATGTAGTGGATGCCTGGTTTCAACAAGATGGAGAAATAGCTCATACGGCATTGAGATCCATGCACGTTTTGCGGGAGATGTTTCCGGAGAAGACCAACACACACCAACCTCAAAACCTTGAAGCCCTCAAGGAAGCTATTCACCATTAAATCTCTGCTATTCTCCTTGAAATGGCCAAACAAGTCATGCAAGCATTCAGAAATTGTCTCAAAGAGTGCTTCGCTAATGATGGTCACCGCCTTGAAGACATAATTTTTAAAACATACTGAAAAAAAATCTATTTTGTGTACCCTTTCTTATGTCATAATGAAATTTATTTTATCTTGTAGCGTTTTTGTAGAATAAACGTTTGAAATGTGGTACTTCTTTTTGGCTCACCCTGTATAAAGGAGCAGAGCAAAGAAATAAAATGAATTCTATTATCTGACCATTTTTTTAATTCATTGTACCCTCAGCTTGATTCACCACAAGTACCGTGTCGCAATGGTTTCTCTTCAGTGTGCCCCCAGCCAGTTTTATGAGTGGATACACAGTCACAAGTTCCATATTGTGCATTTGCTACAACGTGCGGGTACTTATGTATGTATGACAATTATAAGATGTTCTTCATGCAATGACTTTTTCTGCAAATAACATTGAACTGAAGTGAAATGTGATACATGTGCATATCCTGCAGTGGATGAAAGTGTGACTGGTGACGAATGAGCACTAGAGAAGTGAATCAGATTTATTTTCAGATAGTCCTAGACTGTGTCATACAGTACTATTCAGTAATATGGTACTAAATGACCTTAAAAACATGTACAATGTAAAATAATTGTAATATTTTATAAATAGCCATTTTAAAATTGATGCATAAAGTACACCGTGCAAGTACTTATGAGATGAGAAATGGTGCGACTAGTTAAGGGTTAAACATTTTTTAACAAAGAGTCATATCCAAAAACAAAAGTAATAATATAAAGTAACTAGGGGGCTCCGCCCCCTGCTCGCTTCGCTCGCCCACCTCCGGGTTTGGTTTACCGGATGTACAATTTGAAGAGATTATTAGTTTCATGGGAATTGTTACATATGCATTATTTTCACTTTTATTTTAAAACTTTTGTAAAAACAATACTTTATTTCCGGCCCCGGGCGTGGTTACATCTCTTTCTTGCAGGATGTATAATGCTGCTTGCATTGTGAAGGGGGTGCAGCTGAATGCACGCTAAGGAGATGCAGTTGGATCATCTGCTGTCTTTCTGCTGCTGGCGAGCTGCCTGATCTGCTTGTCTCACTGCCTGATCACTTCAAAGCCTGCACAGCAGCTGTTCTTTTGCCACTTCGCATCTCTGTCGCTCGCGGTGTGAAGGGGGGGAGGGGGCGGGGGGGGTGGCGAGGTTTAGGTTGGCTGAACGCATGCTAAGAAGAATCAGTCTGATCATCTTTAGGCTTTTTGCTGCTGGCGAGCTGCATGTTTTGCTTGTCTCTTGTCGTTGTTTTAAGAGCTGGGAGCACATGAAGCGTGTCTGCCAACAGCAATCCAACAACTGCTAGGTTAGATGTCCGTGGACTTGTTTTAAATGATGTCTCACTGCCTTGTCTCACGTGACGTTGTAAAAACAATACTTGTCCTTTATTTCCAGCCCCGGGTGTGGTTAAATCTCTTTCTCAGGACATATAAGGCTGCTTGCGTTGTCAGGGGGGCGCGGCTCAACGCTTGCTAAGGAGGTGCCGTCGGATCATCTGCTGTCTTTCTGCTGTTGTCGCGCTGCTATCAGTCTTCGGTGCTGTACTCCACCCTCCCTCAATCGGACCTAACAGTCACTTAAAACAAAAAAGGCTTCAACCTGGCTGGGACGCTACAATACTTTCGAATTTTACTGCTTTCATATTCTTTAACTTTCTCTGCATGTGTATTGCGCCATTGTTTGTTTGAGCCTTTCGAATTCCACTGCTTTCATAATCTATCTGCCTTTTTTCTCTCCAACGCTTTTGGGTCTCTTTTCTCCGCGCTGCTCTTTCTTCTTTGCTTAGTCGTTGACGTTTCATCTTAAACATATTGTCCTTATATGCTTTATATGTGCTGAGAGCACAGGATCTGTGTGTGCTACGTGCCTTTACACGACTGAGTGTTATTTGATATTGTTTGCGTTTCGCGGGTCTTTTAAGTGTTTTCCGAGAACTTCAGAGAAAATCACATCTCGTTGCCCTGCTTTTCTTTTCCAGTATTTTTTTTTATAATAGATAGATTACACATATTAGTAGAGTGCATAAAATACATATATGCTAATAGCACTTTATATTATCATGCAGTTTAAATATTGTACTCTTGATTATAATGATCCTATCAACTGTATAAACTTATAAAAATGGAATCCACATAAGCTTGGGTTGGATTTCATTGACACCAGTTTCCCACTAAATTGATGTAAAATTTGCATTTTTGTACTATGCTTAGTTGTTGATTATCTATGATGTATGACTAATTGTAATTCTTATTTCTTTATAACAAGATTTATTAAAGAAGTCCTTGTTGAAGAGTTAAAATCTATTAAAGACTCAAACTAATATTATTAGTTGGAATGAGTCATAATGGTTAGCAGATCATTTTGGCACTTTTCTAGTAACATATAGAGTCAAAGAAACATTGAAGAATTATAATGTGCAAATTACGTAGCTGTGAATTTTTTAAGAATAAAATAAGCGACCTGTGCCTGTCTGCCCACTAAGGTCCTCTGATTCTGGCAATCTTGTTGTGCCCCACACTAATCTACACTCCATGGGTGACAGGGCCTTCAGCTGTATAACGCCGAGACTCTGGAATGACCTACCGAAATTAAGTAGATCAGCTGACTCCATGAATTCTTGTAAAAAAACAACTCAAAACTCATCCATTCAGGAAGGCTTTTAGCTCTACCTGACTTTATTACCCTTCTTTCTTGGCTGGTTTACCTCTATGTCAAGATGCTATTGTAACCTGTATGTGTGTGTGCTAGACCATCAATTATGTTGTCTGTTAGGCTTTATCTCTGAATTTACTATCTTACTCTTCTTTATTTACTTATCTGGTTTAATACAATGCTATATACTGTATATCTTGCCGTTCTTTCTTAAACTCTGTGAAGTGCCTTGAGCATGGGAAAGGTGCTATATAAATAAAATGTATTATTGTATTATTATTTATTATTATTAGCTGTTTCATAGGGGCAAACAATGAGACAGACCGAAATGGCGCTTTTCATAGTATATGCAAACCAGAAAAAGTTTTTATGAGAACATATCATTCAAGCAAACAATTCCAATTCAGCTTACTTTCCCAAATACTGCTGATTTGATATTTCCAAGGTGCTATTTACAAATTCAAATTGATATTTTTTTCATTTATATACATCATTGTGTAATAAGCAATTTATAACAGTTATGCAAATTTTACACAAAGTTTAGCTACCACTGAACTGCTTGTGCTCTCTTTTTATTCTTTGGAGAGATGATTTTAAAGTAATAAACTGTGGTGTAGCAGGTCTGAAAGAATGCTCTGAAAGAATGGCAGTTTTTTAAATAATACATTTGGCCGTGTCAGTCACTGTGGGCATGATTGGGTAGCTGGGGCGAGTTGCACCTGCACATGAGGGTGCAATCATTCTCAGTTGCTTAATCAGCTTCCTGTGGTGTGTGATTGAGTCGCTGTGCCCACGGAGCTGTATAAGTATGAGCCAGCACAGGAGAATGGGAGGAAAAAAGACGAAAAAGAGAAAACGAAATAGGTTGTGAGAGCGAGGCATTGGGGCAGTGAAAGTTAGTGGATGAGCCAGTCAGCTGAAAGTAAGAGGTCAGTGTGGTCATGGGTCCAGTGAGGAGCAAAGGATCAGCACTCAAGGGACGGATCAAACACACTGACTATGTGGACGAATGGGTTCCGTCAAGGTGGCATCCTCCCTAGGGATCCGAGGGACGAGTGTGTGTACGAGAAGGAAGATGGGAGAACAACCGACCCTAAACGGTCTGGCATACGCTAGTGGAAACAGCCAAGACAGAGATCGGTTATGTGAGGACCACGGTGGCTGAAGTCTGTCCAGCTGAGCAAGCCATGAGTGAGCTGGAGAGACATGGAAGGAGCTGTGCTTGGCTGGTTTGCCCCAATGTCTGCTGCAGGTTTTTATTCTCGTGTTTTAGCCTTTTTTTAAACATTTGTTTTATTTACTTTTTTATGGATTATTTATGGATGTTTTTGAACACTGCACTTTAGTTGGACATTGTTTTGTTTGACTTTTATTGAACAAAAGCACTTGTACCTTTTCCTCCATCCCTTTGCTTAGTTTTATTTGCCCCCATCAGACCAGCTCATCCGGTTACATTACCGACAGTGTTGGATTCAAGGGCTCCCAAAGCTGGAAGTGGGAGCATGGAGCAGGACCCGTATCTTCACATAACCTTACCTTAGAATTTTGAAACATTTTTTCCAGTTTTGTCATTGTGTTAGCTCTTAATATCTTTTATATCTACTCATCACACTTTCATCACAGCTGTTCTTTAAACTTCATCTGAAGCTATTAATTATATCCTTCTTGACTTATGTTGACCATAAGTACATAATGCATTTCCCCAACTTGTACTTCACAAAGTTTTAAATGTAACTAAAAATTCTGTTAGTCTTTTTTAATTGTATTTATTTATTTGTTTATTTTTTATTTTTTTTTAGTGAACATAGCTTGCTACCACTTTACAGGCTAAGTGGGACTAACTTGATCTTTACTGTACCGTTTCTTAAATTGTCCTGCCATTTTCCCACCATGGAGCATTCCAATCTAGTTTTTCTAGGATTAAACCTCTGAGCCCACAGAGCATTAATAATATACTATATTATTACTAATCTGATGCCTTTAACTATCATTCTCAATTAATAAATGATTTGAGAAGGCAAAACATGCTGTCCCATCACATAGCCAATAACAGTGCAGCTGAGGCACTGTCATCAGAGTGAAGTCTTTTTACTCCTCTTCTCTACACAGAGAGATTTATATTGTTGAACTGAAACACTCTCTCCTCATTCCCCTGCCATTAGCTTCACTAGCAGGAAGAAAAATACTTGTACCACAGATCACTGGCTTTCAAGAGAGGGCTCATAAATTTAATGAGCTTCCACTTTGCAAAGAAAGCATACACTCCCCCACGCCCCACTCTTGTTGGATTTATTATGAAAGTGTTTGAGTTACCCTTAGAAAAGCAGTCAAAGTAAGTGAAACAAAAGTGGTTACTTGCTACTGCCTGAGGAACATGGAGTGTACCGTTCCTAAAATGGAAAACAAATCTTATTGTTGCTACATTTTGTTCTTGTTTTATTTCTAGTCCTGTTTTAGTGTTGTCTTCATTAATATGGTATTCAGAAGTTCTAAATGGTACTCTGTCTGAAGTTTAATACATTCTTTTATTTATGTTTAATACATTTTATGTAAGCCTTTGTATAGCAAACTCATACATTTTAAAAGCAGTAAGGAGAATTGATCTGAAACTGAATGAATTGACAGATGGTTAAGGTATCAGAATTTAGGGCTGTCATAATTAGATCACTTAATTGTAATCGTAATTTCTTGAAATTATCAGTAAGTCAAAATGCAGTCCCTTTCGTCTTGTAATTCTCATAAATTTTATTTCAAAGGTACGAGTCAGTAGGAGTAATTTGATCTAAGGTCTGTCATTTTTTTTTTTTTATCATTATTGATTTACAGGCTTTGAATCACGGCACAGCACATTAGATCTTTCATCTTTTACAAATACTATTTTTAATGAAAATTTTATAAGTAAAATAAGGCAAAACAATGCTGGACTAACAAAACATGTTTCATGAAGAAAAACTCTATCCTCAAATTGAGAGAAAGTACAAAAGCATGCAACTGTACTGTGTAATTTATAGTACCTAATTGTGTGCAGCCCCTCGCAAAACGTCAAAGTGGAAGTTTCAAGATTTGGATGCCTCTAGTTCTTAGAGGAAGTATACACAAGCTCTTCAAAAGAAGTGGTCCCATTTGTACATGGCACAAAACTAAAAGCTAATGCCTGTTTCACCCATTGATATTAGTGCCCACTAAATTAAATTCCTGAAAGATGAAATAAGAAACCAACTAACTGTGTACATTTACCGCTATACATATTTTATCTGTATATATTTGTCACCACATGCTTTTATCAGCACATTTTTGTTTAATTTTTTCTTAATGGTACACCGATAATCAAACTCCACTCTGCACTTGTTTAGAAGATTCAAGAAGAGACTGTTCTTTTTCTCTTATATGAAGACACTGCACTTTTTTCATATACAAAAATATATGCAGAAGAATAATTATCAACACTACATTAATGATATTAAAATTGTTCATCAATATAAAAATATCTTTTATGATAGAAACAAAAAGCCCACATTAAAACTCCTGCACTCAATAACATGATTAAAACTAAATCAGTACTCCATTGCCTGCTACACATCATTTTCTACCTGTCACCAGCAGCCATCTGCAGCAATCAACTTTTCTTGCTCTCAGAGTGGCATGAAAAACCTTTCACAGGTCTGGGTTTCCAAACAGAGCCAATCGATTTTGAAAATTATGCAGAGTAATGCTCCCACACAAAAAATAAGTCTGGCCTACAATGACATTTGGTGTATGCTATATGTATTGTGAATGAAATCACAAGAACAATGAAAAAGGTTTGAGGTAGCCACCCCATATACTTGAAAATCAATGAAAAACTGAAGCAAAATAATGTGTTTTAATTTTAGGAAGTGATTTCAGCAGAGCCGGGACAGGAATTGAGGTTGTCAGGCAGGACCTCCTTCTGATGGTCTGCAGAGGAGGAAAGAGAGCAAGTGTTATATTATAGTGCCAGCCCCTGGTCTAGTGGATAATCCCGCTTATTCGAGCCCATAATCTGTCTCCTAATCATGCATGTGTGACAGTGCATATGTGTGTGTGTGTATGTGTGTGTATGTATGTATATGTGTGTGTATCTATACTAATAAAAGGCAAAGCCCTCACTGACTGACTGACTGACTGACTGACTGACTGACTGACTGACTGACTCACTCACTCACTCACTCATCACTAATTCTCCAAGTTCCCGTGTAGGTAGAAGGCTGAAATTTGGCAGGCTCATTCCTTACAGCTTACTTACAAAAGTTGGGCAGGTTTCATTTCGAAATTCTACGTGTAATGGTCATAACTGGAAGCTATTTTTCTGCATATACTGTAATGGAGTTGAGCTCGAAAGCCGTGGGGACGGAGTTTCGTGTGACATCATCACGCCTCCCACGTAATCACGTGAACAGACTGTCAACGCAGTGTGTAGAAAACCAGGAAGACCTCCAAAAAGCGCTGAAGAAAACATGCATTATATAATTGAGAAGGCAGTGAAACAATAAGAAGCGAGCGACTGACATATACTACCATATTCATGAGTGCTGCTACTTCGGAAACAAAGCACGGTGGAAACCTAAAGTTTAAATTAAGTTCATAGACAGGCTGCCGCTGGTGTTTGTAATTTAGTGCCTGCCCATATAAGGCCGTCCGTCAGCAGCAATCCAATAGAAACACTGCCGCTAAATATTCACGGGTGAAGGACTGTGCTTATGCAGAGGAAGATGACATGGTCAGGGTGGTGTTTGGCACAAACTCAGCGAAACTGCGAGAGAAACTTTTAAGTGCCGGGTCTTAGCTGACATTACATACAGCCATGGACATCACACTAGATGGCACCAGCACAGCTGGGAACCTTCGATGCAAGAACACCAAGCGGCTCACGTGAACTGACGCAGTGCACAGACAAAAAGCAACAGTTCCAAAAAGTGCTGAACAAAAACCGAATTACACAATTGAGAAGGCAGCAAAAAAATATGAAGCGTCTGATACATACAAGCATATTCATAAGTGCAGCTACTGCGGAAACAAAGCACACGGTGCAAAAAGTGAATGTCCCGCTAAAGGAAGACAGTGTAAAAAAAAAACCCGTGCATGCAGTGCGTGATGTCTCAAATAAAGAGGAAGACGAGCTGTTTATTGATGCAGTAAGAAACGAATCGATGAATGAAACCTCTTATCTTTACAACGATTGACAAACACGGAATGTAACTTGAACACAACACATCATACAAATACGACCCTGATTGAAACAAATAATGATAATCAAATCCTTGATGACAGCAACACTCAATAACACTCACAAAACAATTACTGTATATTGACAATCATGTTACGTTATTTTTAAAATGTTCCCTTTTCTTTTTCATAACTTCTTTAACACACTACTTCTCCGCTGCGAATATATATATATACCCCGATCTACATACTCTCAAATAGATAAGCCACACGCCGTGGCGCAATTGTAGAGGCTTCGCCTCTAACGCCGACATCCGAAGTTTGATTCCCGGGAGGGGATGTACTGAGTATATACGTGCGCTTCTCGATTCATTTTAACCTCGCATCTCCTTGGTTTGGGA
>JANRMT010062837.1:8801198-8831630 GCA_026402145.1 Polypterus bichir lapradei
AATAATGACTATTAACAAGGTTGCCCAAACTTTTGCATCCCACTGTATATATATAATATGTATGTGTGTGTGTGTGTGTGTGTAAAATGAAACAAAAACCAAGGGAGAATATAAATACATCATTTATTCAGGTATAACTTATACTAGTGTGTGTGCCTTTGTAAAAGGAGTGGATTACATATTACTATGTAAAAGTTAAATGGGAGGGCTGGATAATTTACCTTACAGATAATGATAATAATAATAAATAATAATAATAATAATATAGTGTCCTGCTCATCTCTTAGCCTGCTCACTTTTTAGTTCTATAATTAAGTTATTGGCACATTTCATCTGGTCAGCCTTAGTTTTCATCTCATGAGAAAAAGAGCATAACTATAGGGTGAAGTTATTATCCTTGCAATTGTCTTTATTACTTGGAAATGTCATTTTTTTAAGTCCCATGGAAAAAGGTGATATGCGTATATAGTATGTGTTTATTTCTGTGTACTATAGAAGCTAATTTGTCTAATACAGTATGTAATTCCCTGTGATCAGAATTGGTAATTTTGTGTTATCATTTATCATAGTCTTCAGCATCCCTTATGCTTGGACTGCTTTCATTACTGTTTTCTCTTTTTTCATTATTTATTTTTCTTCTCTGCTCAGACAGAACAGTTCTAAATTGATGTTAAGCAGGTGTTAAATATGTACGCATTTAGCATCAATTTAGACTTGTTCCATCTGAACAGAGGAGAAAAATGGGAACGCAATGACTGCTGTAGGCACATGGGGTTTTGCCTTTGCATTAATCACAGCATATTTCTTATTTCCATGCCTACATTCTTTTAACAGTGCTGAAGTGCCTTACAGAATGTAAAAGGATTAGAACACTACAATGCCTGCCTGCAGCATTAAGCCCTTTATTTGTAGAAGGAAATATGACACTGAAGTGCACTGTAGTATTGGGACAAAGGTCCATTCCTGCTGAGTGCTTGGTAAGCCCTTGACTATGTTATACAACTTTCTACGTTTTTCTTCATTTCAACAGAAAGGATATTTTCAGTCATTTTTATGAAGGCTAAAATCTCCTCTGCACCTCAAATCTTACAGCTTTTGTAATAATTGGTGCAGTGATGTGACCTTTAATAAATATATATATATATTGTCACAGGTGGCTGGGGGTGGTACCCTGCCGGGATGCTCCGGGGGACCGGAGAAGGGCTTACGCCTTCCCCAGACCACGTGGGGGCGACCGCCCTGGTGGCTTTGGGGACCATGGGAACTGAGCTTGGAAGCTCAACCCTATAGGGGCCCGTGGTCACCACCAGGGGGCGCCCCAGTGCCTGTGGAGCCCTGGCCCTCAGCACTTCCGCCACACCCGGAAGTGTTGGGGGGGAAAAAGACCAGTGACACCCGGATTGCCTCTGGGTGCGTAGCCGGTATTTCCGCCACACTGGGGAGTGCTGGCAGAAGCTAATCGGGAGGCACCTGGAGCACATCCGGGTGTGTATAAAAAAGGGCCGCCTCCCTCCATTCAATGGCTGGAGTCGGGTGGAAGAGGACATAGCTCGGAGGAGAGGAGTGGCGGCGGGCCAGAAGAGAAAGGCATTGTATTGCGGGCCTGGACTTTGGGGTGATTGGTGCTGCGGCACTGGGTTGTGTCTGTGTAAATAGTGTAAATAAACGTGTGGTGGTGCAATCAACAATGTCTACCTGTCTGTGTCCGGGCTGCTTACCATAATATGTATGTTTCTGTGTATTTTAATTGATTTTGCTCTGTGTGGTTCAGATCAATTATACATTTTAAGTAAAGCAAACACTAGAAGCTGGCATGCATCTCCAGTGATATTTGATGCGGTCCAGAGTCTTTGGTCAGATGCTGCAAGGCACAAGCAACGCATTGCAGATAGCAGGCATTGTCTGCACTGTCTCAATGATACCTGGGGTGTTGACAACATACAGAAATTATACTGTGATCAGTGTGTCATCTTGGAAAAGATCTTTTGTGCTGTCTATAATGAAGGATTCTTTTCTCTGTGAATCCCAGCAGCTGTAAAATAGTGTCCAGTTTGGTTACAGCATTTGAAAAACTAACAACACTGTGTAAATTTTTAAGTAAACAACATTATTGGTAATACAGAATCTGATACAGTACATGTGGCAATCACATGAAGGAAAGATATGTATTGCAGCAGGCGGCTGGGCGCCATACCCAGCCGGGATACCTGGAAGGACTGGGAGAGGGATCATACCTCCCCCGGGCCATGAGAGGACAGTCGCCCTGGTTGCTATGAGGGTCACGGGAACCCTATAGGGGCCCGTGCCCACTGCCAGGGGGCGCCTGCTGGATCCTAGAGCCCTGGAAGCCAGCACATCCGCCACACCAGAAGGTGCTGGCAGAAGGAATTCCAGGGTCACCCGGAGTGCTTCTGGGTGCTCGTGCAGCACTTCCACCACACCAGGAAGTGCCGGCGGAGGTTCATCAAGGGGCAACTGGAGCATATCCGGGTGAGCATAAAAGGGGCCGCCTTCCAACAGTCGAGGAGTGGGAGTCGGGAAGAAGCAGACAAGGCTTCGGAGAGTGGAGAGAAGGCAGCCCGTAAGAGGACCATTGAGAGGCCCAAGAAAAGGGTGTTTGGTGCTGGAGCACTGTGTACTGTGCGGGACTGTGTTGAACCTTGTAAATATTGTAAATAAACCGTGTGTGGTGGACTTCAGAATGATAAGTGTTTGTCTGTGGTCGGGCTGGCTCTCACAGTATGTTGCCATAACTATCAGTAGTCAAATCTTTACTCAATGTTTGTTATTAATTATATTGTGGAGCTAAATCCCGTCACATACAATTACTATCCAACCAACCACCTATAATGGCATCAGCCCTACTGACAAATCACCCCCATGAAAATAGGCCAACACCATATAGAGATGTGACTGCATTCCAATATTCCATCTGGGTCAAAGTGTTCATCTTGACAGTCTGAAGTTGTGATTTGTTGAAATGATGGGGAAAACAAAATCTAAGCAGAGTACATTTAAGAAAACATTATTAGGATTAATGTGTCAGGTTGTAGATCTGTGTCAATATAGACATAAACAGATTTACATTGCGCTTGAAGAGAACAATCTAGAGTGGGAACAGCAAGTTGTGTGGCTCTCTTATTCTTCCCCACTTGTATCTTAAAAACAGCTGGCTAAGGCAGGTAAATAACATGCAGTGTGGAAGAGCAGAAGAAGTGCGATTTATCATTTCACCCAACAATGATGTGCTTTGCCACTGCATCATTTACTGTGGGACTCTTTTTGTATTATTTATGTTGGAAGGACATAAAAAAAAAAGGTAGGACTGCTGATCATGACTGTGTTGTGCATTTTGAGAGGAAGGAGGGGCAGAGAAGGAAAACATAGGATAACAATAGCAACTGGTGTTAAATGCAGATAAATTGAATGATTTTACTTTATTGCTTACCCCTGCCTGGGTAAATTAGTGTGCTTTTGCCATAGCTTGCATCTCTGCTATTGCCAGTTTATGAAATCATTTTGAAAATGATTAGCCTTGTGACTTATGGAGAAAATCTACTTGAATCTATTAGTACAATTTTAATGGTCTTGTATTATATTCCAGAATTGAGGAGGGAGAAAATTAACTGTTAAAGAAGGCTGATTGTTTCATACTACTGTTTGCCTTTCTAAGGCAGTGAGTGTTTATATATGTCCGAAACAGAAGCTGTGTACCAGTAATATTCTGAGCCAATACCACCCTATCTGCAGTACTTTCTGGTCTTGAGCTAAGCAGGTGTCATACCAATATACTATGCAGTCAGTGTTAGTAAATTTAACTGTGCATCTATGGAAGTTGGTAAACACAGATAAAGACAGAGACATCTGAGCAAGTAAAGGCACTAATGAGACTTTTTCATAATCATCAATGTGTATAGTGCCCACTTTAAGGCACATGTAATGTCAAATCCAAGACATTAAAGTTGCCTTTCCACAGCAACCCTACACTAGACTTTGTGAAGTCTATTACTAGTGCTTTGATTTAGCTGACATTAATGTTGTTGTCCTAGCACCACTTTTGTCAGAAGTCGACTTTATCCTCTGTAAAGTTGCCCCGTTGATGGTTATCATGTCTACAATTGCTTCGTAATCAGCAAATTCAATTATTGTCTGGAGTATACAGGGACACAAGTTATTTATTCAGTTGTTGATGGTTCATAGATTTCCTCTGAAAGCAGCCCAAGGAAAAGAAACAATTAAAGTGAACATCCAGGCAGTGGAGCTATATTGTTTAAGTGCTTCTTCAGATCAAGAAATGTGAGAAAACTATCAGCTTTTTTCCCATTAGAGAAAGTAATCTTAGTAATTAACAAGCAAATGTATGATGCATCTATGTATTGGATGAGCAACATTTTTGTGAGTTACACAAAACTTCTCTTAATCAGTCCCTTTATTGGTGAAAATAAAGTACTACTACTACTACTACTATGTTTACCCTGCCCCTGAAGTCGACTACAGACAAGCATCATTAGTTGATTGAAAAACAAAAGACATACTTTCTTTATAGAGTGACATTTTTGGTCCTTTGTTGGGATAAAATAAAGTTGTGAAAAGTAAAATGAAGTAAACATAATACCATAATTCATTCAAATTGTAAATTTAATGAATAATTAAGGCAACGGCAGTTAAGTAAGCACAAATTGGGACACGTTTTTTAGACACCTGCTGTAAAACTACACAACTTCTCACAACAAGAATAACAATGAGCAAAAAAATTCCAGCATGTGTTTAAAATGTCCACACTCCTTCAGGCAGTGCACATTAGATTTATTTTGTAAACATACACAGTATGGAATAACTCAAGTATCATGAAATGTGCATAAAGTCTTAGTTAGAAATTGCAGAACAAAACAAAAAATATGTAGAAATGGCAGTGATGGTGACTTGCCTAGTCTCCACACCAGCCTAGTATACACCCTCTGCTCTAAGACAGGGAATTTTGAAATTTGCAACCTTAACGTCCCCTAATTTCTACTTCTTCTTTACTGGGCAGGGTTACTCTTGTTCTAATAGCAATGGTGTGGAGAGTAGTATACAATACAAACACATCACAGCACCCAAAATGTGAAAAAACGATGCTGCCCGAAAATTTACAAATACAGCAGAAGGCATTTTTCCATATACAGCAGCTATGCCTATACCAATACCTTGAATTCCATCAGGCTGTATTTGCTGATGTGCTGCATTTTATTATTCTTTGGCTGCTGTCTGAGAGTTAATGGCATGTGCCAATAGATATGCATGAATATAATGCCTACTATGTTGTGGTGGTATTACCAACCACCAAACTCACTGTTTCTTTCTTTTTGATACGCTCTCAACTTGGTTCAGATGAAAGCATCATGTATACTCTCCAACCATTTTGCCACAATATCCATGAAAAGTCCTTAGTGATTGCAAAACCACCTGTACATTCAATGCATTGAACCTTTACGGCAGGTGTAACAAGACTACAAGAGGTTGGGGATGTGAATGGGTATTACTTACACTTTATTGTTTTAAGACAAATAATTAGGGTTGTGTTTGTGAGATACAGGCATAAAACTGACTTTCTTCTAGTTAGGTTTTTTTTTTGCAGCTGTTCTGTCTCTCCTCAAACATGTTCATGATTCTTGTTCTCCTGTTAATATAACTAACCTCTTAGAACACAGATACCGCAAAACATTTAAAGAACTTAATATAATTTATACATTTTGTCAAGCTTGGGTCAGTAAATTGCATAGGAGACTGGGAAAAGGGAACAGGATTCCCAGGAATAATATCTTTATTGCTGAACTGGCAGGTACAAACCTGCCAGACCTTTTCGAAATGGGGTTTGTCAACAGCAGAACATGCTGCTTCAGCTCCTGTCTCCAGGTCAAAAGAACAAAAAGTCCTCCTCATCAAATGGGTTCAACAGCTCGGTGGCAATGACTGGCAGAGGTAGTCTGAGAGAGAGAGGACAGGAGAGTGAGCCGTTAGGTTGGCTGGGACTCGATCTTTTAAATGTTCCAGACCATGCGAGAAGCATGTCACACAGAAAGCCTGCAAGCTTGCAGCTGATTCTGCAAAGGGGATAGGTAATACTGTGTTTGTTTCCCAATGAAAAACTGTTTAAGAGGGAGTTTCTGAAGGGCAGCTGTTTTTTTGCCATAGTTTTACTGTTAACACCGGTCTCAATTTGTAATTAATAACTGCTTAAATTGAAGTAGCTGAAGTAGTTTCACCAAGAATGTGCTGTTACTGTTTTTCATATTCATATTTTTGAGATCTCTGGCACTTTTTATTCTCAAAGTGTTGCAAAATCTTGTGAACACGTGCGTTAGACATCCTACGAATATACGCCGCAAAAAAAAAAAAAGATGGTTAAAGCACAATAGTAGGTCTCATATTTTTTGTGATGGCAACCATTGCAGAACCCTAATTTCAAAATCCCCTGTGTAGAATTCTTTAAGTGTAGAGTTTCTGTCTGTTCAGAATATTCTGAATTTTACTTCAGATTTTCTGTGATACTGGGAAAACATTAATTTTAGATTATTTATTGAAGCAATTCTCTAAAACTGATCTTTTCTATGGTGAAAATGATAGAAAAGATCAGGGCATTACAGATCTGTTGTTCATCCTAAATGTAAGGAGCCCCATTCTTCTCATAAAAAAAAACATTTCCTGAAATACAGCAAAATGAAACAGAATTCACAGATACACAGAATTAAAACAAAACACACACACACACACACACACACATAGTCACGCGCATCATTTTGTCTTTTCAGGAGAAAAAATATTAGAAGTTGGGTTAAAGACATGAAATTCCCTGCTGTTATTTGCTAGTAGCAACAAGGTTTTAAATATTTATTTTTGTTGCAATTTATATTAAAACCTGTAGGAAGCCTCAAGGTTGGTGAATAATTTATATGGATATGAGGCCTGAGTATTGTGTAATGTGGATTTTATGTAAATGGAGTGCAAGCTGGACAGATGCTTTAACCGCAGGAAGGATTGGTCCTTTGTAGGTGCCAGCTGCCAGTGCATATAGGAATGCATTGTCCTTCTTTCAGCTTCTGCTCAGCATACAGTAATACTTGTCTGTGGATTCAGGGAATTTGCCACAATTTTAGAGTGACTGACTTGCATGCTGTGTCCCTAATTTCAAAGCTGAGGAAAGTTGTTGTTTTTTTTTTTTTGCGTAAGTGGAATTCTCTTCCTGTATGACCATTCCACTAGAGAATCTTAAAAATGGTTTGGACCATTGTCTAGCATCATGGGTTACATCTGATGTGGTTAAATTACTATAAGCTGTTTATAATGGCTGCTAATGCACAGTGTGCTTATAGTTCAGTTTCTTCTGAATGTGCAATACACAAATTCAAAAGGCAAACCCCATTCATCTTATGCCAGTATTACATTTCTGCCAGCTGTCAGTTGAGTTTTAGTATGCAAAAGATAAGATGTAGTAGGCAATGTTACATGGAGATTCGTGTTTCTTTTACTCTCTGGTAATTGTTAGTGTAAGTTTCCTAAAATAAAGACATAAGAAAAGTATAGATGAAAGCATTTGTCATATCTGGCTCCTTTTTCCCAAAACAATGTTTTGAACAGAAAATTTTTCAAAATGCCAATTTTATATAAATTGCTAGTAAATGATTTCACACAATCATCTTTCACAGTATGAAATCTATTTTTCACAGCCTTCTACATGTGTCTGTATGTTTTTGTTAACGAAAAGAATTTAATGAAACACCTGGAATAATGTATTCTTGTACAGAATTATGATCGGTACCAGAGACTATCACTGGGAAAAAAAAGGATGCAAAGTAGGACTCTGGAGAGGTCAGCAAGTCCATCACAGAGCACAGTGTTCTATTCCCATGAGTAGAGAGCAGTTTAAAGTCACTGGTTATCCCAACCTATGTGTTTATGGGTGTAGCATGAAATAGGAGTCCTTGCTGAAAATCTACAAAGGCATGAGATGATTACACTGACTTCACAGAGGGTGAGATTTGAACCAAGCAGGTTGAGTCATGAAGAAAAAGCAGTGATGCACCATTGTAGCCAGCTGTCAGCTTTACTTGTTTGGTTTTTCTGTGTAAACGAAAAGATCCAGTTCTGTCAGTCTGTTCTGCTAATACATCATTCAGTAATTTAAGAGACCCTTCTTTATGCTTCCTCATTGACTCCATGTTTCTTTTATTTAACTCAGTCATAAGAGTGTATGATCTGTAGAGGTTAATATGATGTCACCTCAGTTTTACATTTCAAGGATCTAAAAATACCAGTTCTGTTTAGCTTAGTTGCAGAGATCAAGAGGGCCATTTAGGCCATTAGCTAATTTGTGTCATTCAGTCCACAAATTCAGCAAAGGTCAGTTGTGTTGACTCTCAATGGCCATGTCCTTGAGGCAGGTTTTATTCCTTACAGATGCTGACTGATGTTAGCAGGCTAAGGTGTTTAGGTGAGACACAGTTTTTAATACAGTAATGAGTGATGAAGTTCACACCAATTCTCCTTGAAATTAAAGAGTTCTAACTTCTGATGCAAACAATGATGAGGAGCCATTTTGCTAATGAAAAGGAAGGCTCACTTACTATTAAATGGCCGATGAAGATTACAATAGGGGGTCTGCAGTTAAAGCAGTATGTGTATCTGACTTTACTTTGTTTTGCTTTTTTTTAGTGTGGCTTCTCTGATAAAATGTTCTAGTAAGTCTCATTGCTCATTTAATTGCTGTTTGCTTAACAATGCTGATAAGGGTTGTAATTGCTCTATAATGTCTGAAGAAAGTATCTGTTTATTAACATTTAATGCCATTGTTTGTGATGGTCTGATTGGGCCTTAGGCAAAGGGTATGATATTAATAAAGATTAAAATGACCAGAACCTTGTTCTGCTGGGGAATATCTGGGTTTTGCACCTACTTCACAAATCTAAGTGTTCTTTCTCTCTCACTCTGAGATCCTAATCTCCAATGCAGACGGATGACAGACATAATTCTTGGCAAACATCAACTGCCTAGTTATAAACTAGGTAAATGTAGAACTGGTATTAACATTTGTAAATCGCCACTGGACAGAAAAATTATGCCATCAGGATATGTCCTTTTATTATACTTGTAGATTTCATTAAACAAAATCAAGCTTTGGATACTCACAGTACAGCTGCTGGGAAAAATGCTGCCTCAGTGTGCTTGGATCCCAGTTTGACTCCTGACTGAGCCATTACCGTTGTTCAGTTTGTATATTCTCCCTATGTTTCAATTTATTTCTTCTGGGGACTCTACTTTCCTCCTGCAGATCCAAATCATGCTAGGAATTTGCTTGGTAGCTTTATGTAGATTAGTTGAGAATGTTGATGTATGCATGATTGTGCTGAGTTTTGAGTTGATGTATCCGGTACACAACTGGCTGTTGCCTTTCCTTCTAGTGCTAGCAAATGCAAAAGTCAGCTTATTTCTGCAAACTACCTTAATAGAGGGGAAAAGTACCTGATTTGTTCCTGTACCAAAGACGGCAGACTCCTCTTCACCTAATGACTACAGTCCAGTGGCACTTGTGTCTCACATCATGAAGACCTTTGACAGACTTGTCTTGGACTATATGAGTCCTCTTGTGGTAGACCACTTGGACCTGCTGCACACAAACACTGAAGTGGAGGATGCAGTTATCTATCTGCTCCACAAGACTTATTTCCACCTGAAAAAGCTGTCAGCACTGTGAGGATTATGTTTTTTGATTTCTCTGTCACCTTCAATACCACCCAGCCATCCCTGTTAAGGGGTAAACTCAGAGATATGCAGGTAGATGAGCCTATGGTGTCCTGGACAATGCACTGTTTAGGCAGAACACAGTTTGTGAGGCTCAAAGACTGTGTTTCTGATACAGATGTGAGTAACATTGGAGCACCACAAGGTATAGTCCTGTCTTCTTTTCTCTTCACTCTGTACACCTCCGACTACAAATATAACACCAGGGTATGTCAGTTGCAGAAATTCTCAAACAATTCTGCACTTATGGGGCGTATTGATAAGGAGGATGAGACAGAGTATAGAAGACCAGGTGGAGAAGTTTGATCCTTGGTACAAAGAGAATTGTGGGCATCTTACATCAGCAAAACCAAGGACTTTTGCTGCACAAAAGAGCCTTTGTATCCAGTAATATTCAAGAAGTGTCAAGGTGGTTGGTCCACTCCTACGTGTACTTGGGGGTCCACATTAATGACAATTTGGACTGGTATCAGAACACAGATCATTATCTTTTTCCTTAGGAGACTGTGGCCCTTCAATGTTGGAAATGACATCCTTCACATCTTCTATTTCTTGGTGATGGCTAGTGCGATTTTCTGTGCTGTGTTTTACAGAGCTGAGCTTGTAACATCACTTCAAGAGAATCCCACAGAATCAACAACCTAATTAAAAGGGCAAGCTCAGTTATAGGATTCACTCTGGACCCCCTGGAGGTAGTAGCAAAGGAGAGAATTAAAAAGAAAACTGAGTGCCATTATGAGCTATGCTGCACATTCTTTCTCTGACACACTAATACTGAGTACTTTCAGACAACAAATTATTCAGCAGAAGTGTGTCAAGAAGCAGCACTGGGATTGCTTTATACCAACAGTAATAAGTTTTCATAATGCCTCACCTGATAGCTAAGTCAGAATTTTTTCTTTCTTTTAATTTTCTTTATTTATAATACTTCTGGTGTGTGTTCAGTACAAAGTATGTGAGAGAGAGAGAAAGAGTTTGTGTGGATATTTATTTATTTAAAGCGCTTCTGTAAAAAGCCAAATTTTCCCCTGGGGACAAATAAAGCTCTATCTATATCAGTAATACAGTGGATCAAGAATATAATGAGATAAGCATGAGCCTAACAGTTATAAGATCAATCTGTTAAAGGTACTGGTAATAACAGAATCTTACATACTAGTGTATTTTGCTTTCTTAACCTTTCCATATTTGCAGGGAGAACTACAAAATTGGAAGTATAAATCTGTGCCGAACCAAGACACAAACATCTAAAATAGACAGCTTCTGATTATCAAAAACAGTGTACAGAGGCATGAAAATAGAAGAAAATTATCTTCTGTCTTAAAATGCTAAGCAAGTAAATGACAGGACCTGCTGCTGAGCTCATCCAGAGACATAGCTTGTAAGCAGCTTTGCTGCTGAATAGACAGAGAAGGTGGAAGAACTGCAAACTTGTCTGAAAGAACAGAAAGCAGTATATCGGTGTTAAACTGCGAGTAGGTGCAGCTGCTCTGCATCTTGTTCCAATTCATAGATGGTAACAGAAATTCAGTATGCACCTAGTTCTATTGAAACAATTGCCAAACCATCCCATTTTTCTCCAAGCTGGAAATGAGGAGGGTACACATCATTTTACACAGGCAGACTTTCAGTACATGAATGATAATAATGCATTACTCATCTGGTGTAAAGTTTTAAACTTATCACTTCAGAAACTTTCAAAAACGTTTCTCAAATAAACAGTGTCTTCAGATATTCCAGGTACTTTATGTATTAATCTGTTAATGAGACATAGATTTACAATTCAATATATATTTTTTGTAGATTTTATTTAAAGAAATTAACATTCCATACAATCAAGACTTACTTTAACAACAAAGAAAGTAACATTACATACAATCAAGTCAAACATAAAAAATCTTAAATTAACCCCTGCACAAGTGACAGAGAGCCAACAACAAAAGCAATTCCTTAAAAAAAAACTGCAACAACAAGCTTAACCTAAAATTTTATTAATTAGGGTTTGCCACATTTAAAAAAAAATTTGAAGAGATCCTTCATGTGAGAATTACATTTTTTCCAATTTCAAATACATCAATATTTGAAACATCAGTTACCCAATGCCTTATATAACAGGTGGGTTGGGATTCTTACAGTTGAGCAAGATAAGTCTGCGTGCTAATAATGTGGTGTAGGTGATTACAATCAGTTTCTCCTTCTCCACTTTAATCCCATCTGGAAGTACACGAAACACAGCTATTAATGGGTTAGGAGTGATTGTAACACCAAGGCTGTCTGATAGGCATTCAAAGATTTGTGACCAGAATGATGTTAATTTGGTGCACGCCTAAGACATGTGTCTCAATGAGGCAGGAGCTCAACTGCAATGTTCACAAGCTGTATCTTGCCCTGATTGCATTTTGGATAATTTTAACTGAGACAATTGTGCTTGAGAAAAGATTTTGAGTTGAATGATTGAATGCTTTGCGCATATGGAGCTATTCTATGAATGGCTGCCTTCCACTCTTTCTCTGAGATAGTAAGTGAAAGATCCTTTCTGCCTTAAAGTGCTTCCTGCATTGGTTCCATATTCTGAGAGATTGATGGACAATTGTAATATAAGTGTATTAACAAAATTTGTGTTTACTGGTGTACAGAGCAGGGCATTTAAAGAAGTACAGCGAGATTTTATTCTATTGCAGACCAAGCTTGTTCTCGTCTATTGTGAAAGGTGGACATCTAGGACAGAGCTCTGCTGGCAGCAGTGTTATCTAGGTTTTTTTTTTTTTTAACTATATATCTGAGATATCCCATATTTAGTCAACCTGGGAGGACTGAACTACAAGTATATTAAAAAGCATGAGCCGGAAACAAAGTGGTCAAAAAGAGAAGGAAAAAGTAGTTAAAGGCTCATCAAAGTCTAAGCCGGTCTCAAGTTCTGTCTGCCAGAGACAGAGTTGGAAGAGAGAGGCGAAGGAATGGATAAGCCAGGACTATACACTGCAGCATTTGTTCCGGTTGACAATGATCATGGAAGCAAAACAGTGAGTGAAGCAGTCAATGAGAATTTATTGATATCTGCTGGGATATTGGAACTGAGTAAGGCCTCTTGTGGTACCAAATTTAAGTTAAAAAACTTTAAACGAGCAGCTTTATTCATAGGTGTAAAAGTATGGTAGCATAAAGGAAGGTCACTTACCATTTGTGTGTTGAAGGTGCCACTGAGGGAATGCTAGGCCGTCTAGCGGGTGGGGTATGGTGAGTCTCTGCGCACACATGCAGCCAGTGTAATGGGCAGTACGAGCTTCTCCGCACGTGTTCAGTTTAACACACTTTTATCCTCACAGCCTGCCCAGCGCAGGCGGTTTAACGTGCGATGCGCATGAAAGAAAAAGCCGGCATTTGCTTTTGTAAGGTTGAGTCTGAGATGGGATCCCGTATTGTAAAAAATTGAGATTTACCAACTGGTGTGCTTGAACTCAGCATAGCTGTTGGCCATCTGGGGGGCTTTCACACACGTGACTGGCAGAGGTTCAATTTTAAATATAAAGTTGCTCGTGGCGTGATACGGCGTGTGGCGTGAACATGAAAGCGTCTACCTGGATAGGTATGTGGAGTAGACGGGTGGCAGATTGGATTGGCTGGATAATCTTGCCGGTTATATTTAAGGAGCCAACTGGGGTCGTCAGTGGACCTAAACGCAAGTTAGGATTAAGCACTGCTGACCAATTGGAGGAGCACTTGTGATTTTTGACGGCTTTGTAAATATTCTTTTTGTACATATATCTATATATCTCTAAGTGCTAATTTTGATGGAGGTATATATACTTATTTGGTGTTGGAATAGTTTTGATTTCGGGATTGGTGTAATTGGTTTTTTTTCTTTTTGTATATACACACACACTTGATTTTTTTTTCTTGTGCATTATTTTTTTTCTGTTTTTTTCCTGTTCCTTCATTGTTGGAGTGTGTGACGTTTTTGTAGGAGTGCACTGTTTTTGTACATATACCATATTTTTTCATTTTTTTTTATTTTTATTTATTTCTGAAGAAGTGTCAGTGTTGAAGGACTGTAACTCAAAGCCCTCCTGACACTACTGCATTTTTGTTGTTTTTGTTGTTTTATTGTACAATACTCTTGTAAATAAACTTGCACCTTCCACCCTTCAATTTTTGTCTGTGTCTTATCTCTCCGTTGATCCTGTTCAGTTCATGAACTATCAGATGTCCAGAGTGTAGGCTGGGGCCACTTCCCCTCTGTCAACTACTACTAACAACCCCTGTGAGTCAGTGGATTCAACTTCAACAGGTTATGTATCTCCTCTCTCGTAGCACAGAGAACACAAAAACGAGCTATCTGAGCTGAAAGTGATGATTATAGTACTCATGGGGAAAAACAGATGACATACATAAGAGAACAGACAGAACTGATATGAGAATATACAGCAGAATTGAACCCAGAATGTATCAATGAAAAAAATACAGGAAAATATGAGAGAAGTTGAGAATAAAATAAGAAAACTCTGCAATCACCTGGAAGATGATAAAAAGACGGTTACTTCTCGTATTGAAGTAGTTGAAGAATCCACATCCAACATTGATAAAAAAAAGCAACTTCTGTAGAATCCGAATACAAAGTGCTTAGTGATAGATTAGCTGCATTGGAAGCTAGATATAGAAAGAACAATGTCAGAATCAAAGGTCTCCTGTAAAACCTTGAAAGTCCAAACCCAGTGAAATTCATAGCTGAATTACTTTCTAAAATAACTGGAGAAGACTGTAAATTGGATTCTGAGATCACCGCTGCTTATCACATACATGATTTGAATGCCTCAAACCGAGACGCTTAATTATCCAATTTGACAAAAATTGTGTGAAAAGAATATTTGATGTCAATTCTCAGGCAGAAAGAGGAGATTATATTTGAAAATATCCACATTTGTATTTTCCCGGACTGCTCCCCTTCAACAGCTGCTAAACGAGCTGCATTCTATAGCATTAAACAGCACTTATGCAAAGTGGAAATCAGGTACAGCTTTTAGTTTCCAGTCAAATAGAAAGTATTCTCTGATGGCCAATTCTTCATTTTTAGTTCTTGTGTAGAAACTGAAAAAGAGTTAAAAAGACTGATCCCAACATCATCTGGAATGTGAACACGAGTTAGGTTGTTTCCTGGTTATGCAAAAAAGATTGTGCTTGCTACTTGGTCTGAAATGCAACATGTGCTGTAACTATATATACATTCTATTTCCATTCCTTTCTATTCACTTTTTGGCCACTTTTTTTTTTCTTTTACAGTTGTCATATTGAAACTTACTCTATTACATATATGTATATTATTGTAACTATTAAGATTTTTTTTTCTTTTCCTTTTTCTTATTTCCTCAGTGGACTATTTTATATTATATCTTAGGCTTTTTGTTTCTGGACTACACTATCATAAGATCTCTCTTTTTTTTTTAAATCTAACCATAGGTTCACTGTATCCTGACTGTACTACTATAAGACATCTCAATTTTTTTTTTTTTATTATCCTAAAGGGGACTGTATAACATCATGTCCTAGGTTTATTGTATTTGGATTGTAATATCCTATGATATCTCAATTTTAATTTTAACCCTTTCTACACTGCTGGTAGTGGTATGTTTTGTTTTTGACGTGCTCTGTCTCTTAGCATGAAATCAATGTCACAACTATTGTATGAAACAATGTACCAGCTTTACGTAAGATTACAAAATGTACTCAAAAGTTCAGAAGAAATGTTTCTCAGATCAAACAGTGAATTTTGTTAGCTGGAAAGTCAAAGGTTTCTATCACAATCTAACGAGAAAAAAGTATTCTCTCACCTATCAGGCCTAAAGATTGCATTTTTACAGGAGACCCACTTAATCAGCAAGGATCATTTTCAGTTGCAAAGAGAATGGACTGGCCAAATCTTTTGCTCCAGCTATACAAAGAAAATTAGGGATGTTTGAATCTTTATCCACAAAACAATCTCTGTTGTAGCATATGACGTAGTATCTGATCCTGCAGGGAGATATGTCATGGTGATGGGTAATCTATCTAAAGTAATTTTGATAAATATCTATGCACCTAATGTGGATGATAGAGACTTCAGAATGTATTTCCATCAATTCCTAATATGAACACTCATAAAATTATAATAGCTGGAGTCTTTAATAGTGCTTTTCAAATCCAGTGCTTCAACTATAATGCCGATAACGTCTCATACTGCAAAAATAATTACACATTTTGCAATGGATTATTAATTTATCAGACTCATAGAGATTTTCAAATCCAGACTTCAGCATATTCCTTCTTCTCATCAGTACATCACAGTTACTCAAGAATTGATTATTTCTTTATAGATAATAATGTATTGCCCACTACCAGATCTTTCAAGCACAACGCTATTGTCATCTCTGACCACACCCCTCTGATCATGGAGCTTAAATCATTCTGTCCTACATGCTCATTTGATAGCTGGTGTCTTAACTCCCTCTCATTAACTGATGAGCATTGTACAGAATTCATCTCCGAGCAATAGTGGAGGTATCTGCAGGAATACTCTGGGAAACTCTGAAGTCTGAACTCTCTTTTTTTAAAAAAAAAAAAAATAACAGATTATTTCATATCTCTCCCACAAAAATAAATCGCAAACAAGAAGGTGTCTTGACAAGAAGTTATTTAACAAAATCATTAGGATAGATAAAGAATATGCCAGGTCTCCAAATGAACCACTTTGCAGGCAAAGAGACAGGTTCTGCAATCAGAATTTAACCTCCTGACAACAAAAGAAACTGAACATCTTTAAATTATGACATTACTACTATGCACACAGAGATGAAGCTAATAGGATTTTAGCTCAACAAATCCACAACAAGGAAGTTCACAACACAATAACAGAAATTACCAACACAGATGGAAACAAAATTATTGACCGTAAAAATATTACCCACACATATAATATACTCAGTTTGCCACACATATAATATACTCAGTTTAAGGAAGATAAGACACAATCTAATCAGTTTTTTTGATGCATTACACTTACCACAACTAGATACTTGTAGTGCAGAGGACCCGGGCAAACAGAATTACTGGATACTATAAACTCACTCCAGTATGGGAAAGCAGCAGGACCTAATGGCTATCCCAGTGGAATATTATAAAAAAAATTTCAAATAAGTTAGCTTCACTATTATTAGCAATGTTTACAGAAGCTGGAGACAACACAACCTTACCTGAAACTTTTTGCCAAGCATTAATTTGTGTCTTTCCAAAGAACAATAAGGACATATCACAATGCTCATCATATAGAACCACTTCACTTCTGAATAATAATGTTAACAATACTCTCTAAAGTTCTAGCTAGAAGAATTGAGAAAGTGGTCCCTTCTATAATATCACAAGACCAAAGCGGATTTATTAAAGGGAGACACTAAACTTCTAATCTTTGATGTTTGTTTAATGTAATATACTCATTATGTCTAACACACCAGAGATCTTATTATCTTTAGAGGCAGAAAAAGCATTTGACATGGTTGAACAGTCTGCAAATTCACTGCACAAATTTGGTCCAAACATTTGTGCATGGATAAAATTACATTATACTAGCCTCTGTCTGTATAAATAACATTATTTTAAACTACTTCATATTAGAATGTGGTAGTCGACAAGGATGCTCCCTATCACCATTGCTGTTTGCAATCATCATTGACTGATTGCCCATTTACTTTCAAAATGTGTCAGAGATAAGGAGGATAACCAGAGAAGCACTTGAACAGAAAATATCACTAATTGTAGATGACATGGTACTGTATATATCAGACCCAAAAACCTCTGTACCAGTAGTCATTAATGCACTAGCAGAGTTTCAAAAGATATCTGGACTTAAAATTAACTTGAAGAAAGGTGTGCTTTTTCCAGTGAACTCTGTTGTACATAATATTAAACTGAACATCTACTCATTTATTTTAGCAGATCAGTTTAAATACCTAGGGGTAAACATCACAACTAAATATAAAGATCATTTTTAACAAAATTTTGCTAATCTGCATGGAAAAAAATAAACAAGATGTGAACAGATGGTCTACCCTTCATTATGCACTAGCAGGGAGAATCAACACTGTTAAGATGAACATCCTACCTAAGCCTCTTTTTCTACTTCAAAACATCCCCATTCACATTAACTCATCATTCTTTAAGAAATTAGATTCAATCATAACCTCATTTATTTGGAATTTTAAACATCTACACATCCAATGGGAGACTCTACAATGACCTAAAGAAGAAGATGTCATGACACTACCTAACTTTTAATTTTATTTCTGGGCAGCAAATATACAAACTATAAGGACCTGGACATATGAACATAAACAAGCCTGATCTTGAATGGAAATAAAATATTGCTGTACTTCTTTAAATGCTCTGCTTTGTGCCCCTGTGAACAAATTATCGTCACTATGCTAATTATCCAATTGTCCATCAGTCACTCAAAATATGGAAATTATCATCAATATTTACCAACAGAACTGACTGCTGACTCTTCTGAAGATTATATTTTAAAAGTCTAGTTGTTCAAAATATCAGGGCCTTCTAAAACACATTATTTTTGTATATCCTAATATACTATAGAGGACAATGATATGTGATAACAAGGGCCCACCTTATACCTGAATAATGAAACAAATATATATACAGGATTATTGCAGTAAATCTCAGAATTAATCAACTATGAGAAATATTTCCTACCTGCTTTGTTGTATAGGGAGTACTACAGTGACCCAAGGTTCTTCTTTATATTCTTTATTATGTAGACTTTAAAAAAATGACTTTATTTCTATACACTTACCACTGTATGGTCAGGTACTGTATTTTAGCACCTCCTCCATTCCCTCTTACATTTTTAACCTCAGGCAGTTAGACAGAGTGGATGAATAATCAGGAGAAAGATCAACACTTTAATTAATGTATTATAGATGCTTTGCCCAAAATAATAAGTAATAAATTGAGTGTGACAAATGTACTATTATAGCCTAAGTAACATTTGTCTATAGATGGCTGTCGATGTATCTTCAATTTAGCATTGTCTTTGCTACCACATGGCTTTGAATAGAGTATTGAAACAGACCACATGACTGTTTTGATATGGTTGACAAGACAGTGTTGTCTTCATTAGGGAGAAATTACAAGAGAGAGAGGTGGTGTTCTCTTAATGGCTAGATGGTGAGAGCGAAAAAGGAGAAGAAAGACTGATAGGGAGGTTGACTCTTGTCTTATACTGGTCCAACTTCTTTTGTTGTACTTCTAGACCAATGAGTAAAATCAGCTCCCTTGGTTCATCCAATACTGTTTCAGCCACAGTCTATTTCCAATGACAAACAGGATAAGTCTACTTATCGTTTCCTGCATCATTGACCAATGAAAGTGCTCAGGTACAACCCATCCCCCAGGTGCTTTGTTCATTTGTAGCCTGTCTCTGCCAGCTTTGCAGTTCATGCCCTTCCTGCAGTGGATTGCTTACTGTATATGCTTATGTAATATCCAAGCAAATTTATAACAAAGCCTCTTATCAATCCAGTTTGTCACCCAACGCCATAAATTATACCTTCAAAGAAGCACTTAACAAAGTGTAATGGATTTTCTAAAGCATGGGGGATGAAGGTAATCACTATGACTTACTTAAAGAAAACTGCTTCTTTAAGTCACCATTAATTCTTAAATGTCAATTTATCGACAGTTATCAAATTATGAAATATTAATCTCCATAACACTACCTCTATGATGCAGACTGTGCACAAAAAATAAATAGATGAGCCCCAATTAGAGAGGAATGTGTGTCGTGTACTCTTTGTATTATTTTGCAGGTACTGTATCGCATATCTACAAACTGCTTCTTGTAACTGAGATGACGTGGCGGATGTTTGCAGACTGGCAGACCAACCACGTGTTACCTGATAGGTAAATACCCATATAATCAGATTGTGATTCAGACTTATGAACTTAATATACAGTATAAAAATGATCTGGATAGGATTATAAATAACAAGCTGATTAAGTTTGCAGATAATAGCAAGCTAAGTGGATTGGCTAATAATCTAGAATCCATTGAATCATCACAGAGGGACTTGAATAGCATACAGACTTGGTCAGGTTTGTGGCATGTGGCAGATGAAATGTAAGTAAATGTAAAATATTATATGTAGGAAGTAAAAATGTTAGATTTCAATACACAATGGGAAGTCTGAAATTTGAAAGTACTCCTTGTGAGAAGAACTTAGGAGACATAATGGAAGCGTCACTAACAACTTACAGACAGTGTTTTGGAATTATTAGGAAGTCTAACAGAATGTTAGGTTATATGTTGTAACACAATATGTAGAGTACAAGTCAAAGGAGGTTCTGCTTATGTTTTATAATGTAGTAGTGAGACCTCACTTGAAGTACTGGGTGCAGTTTTGCTCTCCAGGCTACAAAGGAAGACATAGCAGTACTAGAAAATGTCCATAGAAGAGTGACTGAACTGATTTCATGATAAAAGGAGTTAAACCATTTCTCTTTAAGCAAATGGAGATTAAGAAGTGACATGACTGAAGAATTTAAAATCATAAAAGGAATTAGTACAGTGAATCTTGGCTGTTACCTTATAATTAATTCAACAGTACGGTGTCTCATCTAGAAACATGTTAAAGGTAAATTTTGCACAAACATTAGGATGATTTTTCTTCATACAGTAAACACAAACACATGGAATACATTTCAAAATAGTGTAGCAGACAGTAAGACTTTCAGAACTCAATTAATATTATTTTGAAGGAATTAAGTGGATAAGATTAGTGAGCTTTGTTGGCTGATGTTCTCTGAAATATTTTTCTGTTGTTCTAATGTACTATGGGTCTGGGAAGGAATTTAAAAAGATCTCCAAGCAATTGGAAATCAACTATTCTGCTGTCCAGAAGATCATGTACAATGTCAGATTGTAGACAACATCTACATGGTCTAGGCCGTGCTACCTTAGCAAGTTCAGCTTCAGAGCAGGATACAAGATGCTGAAAGAAGTCTCTAAGAACCTCAGAATTGTATTACAGGACTTACCAGTAGTTCTTGCCATTGTTGATGTAAAAGTTCATGGGTCTAACATTAGAAACAGGATGCATGAAGTAGATGTACATGGGGGCTGTGCTAGGAGGAAATTTTTGCTATCCAAAAAGAACAAAGGAGTAAGACTAACATTTGTCCATGAACATCTAGACAAAGGCCAGTACTTCTGGAAAAATCTGTTATTAACAGACAAGACGATGATAAAGTTATTTGGCTACAGCATCAGAAGACATGTTTGGTGATACCAAAGACAGCTTTTGACTAGAGAAAACATGATAAAGCTCACCATCCTAGAATACACTATACATTTTTATTTTACCAGAAGGTGCCTGACCATTTGTGCATTAGATAAAATGTGGACAAGAACAGGCCATTCAGCCCAACAAAGCTTGTCAATACTATCCACTATAATTTCTCCAAAATAACATCAAGTCAAGTATTGAATGTCCCTAAAGTCCTTCACTCATCCACAAGTCTAAGGTTCTCTGATTAAAGAAAAACTTTCTAACATTTGAGCAAAATTTACCCTTAAATTTCCAACTGTGCCCCAGTGTTCCTGTTTTATCTGTCAAAAGAAGCTTACCCAAAAATGGACCTTGCAACAAAACAGTGACCCTAAACATACATGTAAATCCAATGGTGAATGGCTGAAAATAAAGAAATGGAGGATTCTAGAATGGCCAGGACAAAGTATGAATCTAAATCAAATAAAGATACTGTGGATAGATTTGAAAAGGGCTGTGCATGCCAGACACACTCCCAACATCACACAGCTAAAATAATTCTGCATGGAGGAGTGGAAAAAACATTCTTGCTGTCAAAGTCAGAGACTGGTAGTTAGTTTTAGGAAATAATTACTTGAAGTTGTTTCAGCCAAAGTGGACAATACCAGCTATTAAAGCCAAGAATGTATTTACTTTTTCACAGACAAAAATGGCGTATCTGTTAACTTTTCAGCAAATAAATTAAAATCTTTCTCTACTCTCTGTTGTTCTGAGCATTCTTAGTGGTGACATATTCTTTTCATATGAACTGATACCATGTCTGGCCATGTCTTCTTTGGCCTATCTCTGAGCCTCATCCCCTCCCCTCTTGTTGCATTTCTTGATCCTCTGCCTTTCACCTGGCCACACCAACTTACTCTGTTTTTTTTTTTTCTTTTATAAGCAGAACACCTATCACTGAGCCTTTTTCTAAAGTCATCATTCATCTTCCTCGCACTCCATGACATATCCATCTGTTTGTTCCTTTCACCATTCAAGCAAAACTATTAGGGGAATAAAAAGGAAAATAAAAAGTGAATATTGGGCAAAGGTAAAACCAAAAATGTTTAAACTTTGACGAAACACAGCATTTTGACTTTAGTTTGTAACTTTGTGGGTTTGATAGATGGTCCCACTTTTTGGGAAGAATTATCAACAGTAGAAAATCTTTTACAGAACTTTAGATTTTCTCTTTTCTTTCTCATTTTTTGTTTTGAACTTGGTGTATTTTTGATGATGATTTTGACTTTGTATCTAAACTAATGCATTAGTTTCTAGAAATATTGCATTAGTTAGAAATATTGCGTTGCATATTTCTAGAAATATATGCATTAGTTTCTAGAAATGATTTTGCAAAGATTTTGATGAATGGAAGATTTAGCATATTTAATATTTGTCACTTGATTAGAATCTAGTGATTAAAGTAAAAATCAAAGTTTTGCTGCATCTATGAGTACTCTCCTGAGGGCCAATGTTGTGCAGCCTTTGCAAGATACTGTTCCATCTGGCTAATCAATCTTTCAGTTCAGTTTAATGTATCACTCTTTTCTGAGTAAAGGCTTACACAGATTTAAAAATGTTATATAGCAAACAATAAAATCCAGTGCCCTCCAAAATGTTTAAGACAAAAACACATTTATCCTTGATTTACACCTCAGCTCCATAGTTTAAAATTACAAATCATACAATTCAGATATGATTAAAGTGCACATTGCAGAATTTAATTTAAGGGAACGTACATACATTTCAGTTACACCATATAGAAATAACACTTTTTATACATAGTCCTCACTTCAGACCACCATAATTGGCATAACAGGTGTTTGTGATTACTCAGGTGGGTTTCATTGCTTCATTTGTGCAGGTATAAGTTACCTAGGCTTCCTTATACACTTTGGAGTTTGTAGTTGCCATTGTTCAACATAAGGACAAGAGCTGTGCCAATGGAAATTCAAAGTAGCCATTATGAGGTTGAAAAACAATAACAAAACTATTAGAAACATTGATAAAACCTTAGGATTACCCAAATCAACTGTGTGGAATATCATTAAGAAGAAAGAATGCAATGGTAAACTCAATCATTGCAAAGGGACGGGTAGGTCAAGGAGGACCTCCACTGCTGATAACAAGAATAATCACTAAGCCCCAATCATCTGTCTGACAGATTAGAAACAGTCTCCATGAAGCACATGTAGATGTGTCAGAGACTACTATCCACAGAAGACTTCATGAACAGAAATACAGAGGCCACATTGCAAGATGTAAACCACTAAATAGCTACAAAACAGGATGGCCAGATTACAGTTTGGAAAAAAGAATTTAAAAGAGCCCACAGAATTCTGGGAGAAGTTATTGTGGACAGAGTGTTCTGAATGTGGCTATGAAAAGGAACTGCCCAAGATCTAAAGCATACCTCTTCATTTGTTAAACATGGTGGTGGGGGTATTATGGCTTTGGCACATGTGGTTGCCACAAATATTAGTACGCTTATCTTAATTGATAATGTAACTGTTGATGGCAGCTGCACAATGAAACCTGAGGAAAATAATACTTACAAGATGTGTTTATAATATTAGAATGGGCAAACCCATCAAAAGCTTTAAATGTCTGAAAGTACATTTTAAAATTGTGCCTTAAAGTAACTGAAAACCAAATTTAGATTCTATTTATAAATTGGAATTGTTTGTTTGTACTTACAAGTTCTAGTAATGATCCTTGCAGAAATACATTGAATTAAGTGCAAGAAAAAAAAAGCAAAGCTCTTGGTAACTTGTCAATAAAGCATTTTAGTACTCTTGTCTGCTTGAAATAAATGCATAAATTCCTTTCTTAATATCCAATCAATAATTTATCCATTCATCCATCCATTATCCAACCCACTATATCCTAACTACAGGGTCACGGGGGTCTGCTGGAGCCAATCCCAGCCAACACAGGGCGCAAGGCAGGAAACAAACCCCGGGCAGGGCGCGCCCACACATACACACACACCTACACACCAAGCACACACTAGGGACAATTTAGAATTACCAATGCACCTAACCTGCATGTCTTTGGACTATGGGAGGAAACCCTCGCAGACACGAGTAGAACATGCAAACTCCACTCAGGGAGGACCCAGGAAGCGAACCTGGGTCTCCTAACTGCGAGGCAATCAATAATTCATTGTCCTGTAATTCTTAGGTGGTAAAAATCATGTAGTACAGTTAATTATGACAGTGTTAAAGTACTGAATAATGTTAAAGATAAAATCTAAATAAAGTAATATTCACCCCCTAAGAGTTTAAAAAATAATATTTTATTATAGTTTGTAGCATTCTGACCAACTTACACAATTCAATTTTTTTAACAATCCTTTTCTTATTATTCCTTTATTTTTTAGGTGCATTCACATGTAATGCATAAAGCACATATTGTGAAAGTCTCTGTCTGTCTTGTCTGTCTGTCTGACTGTCCGTATAAAATACGTCAGCTCCTTGTGGACCAATTTTGTTAAGATGTGTCACACTGCTTCTTCAAAGAAATATGTCAAGGTAGTTAATTTTTCGAGCAGATCACACTGTGTTAACATTAACAGTTTTAACATTTCAAAATATCATAGAAGTTCTCATTATTTATGAACTCATCCATCTTAAAACAGAGAAGTGTTCCGTGTGACTTTAACTAGGAATTTGTTTACGGTTTTAGTTTTACCTTGAGAGTGATAGCTTGAATTTGTATATTTGCCTCTTTTACTCTCCTGACAGCTGTTCAAATGCCCAATACAAGTTAGTCAAACGCCATGCAGAGCAGGCACAAACAGATCACACAACAATGCCCTTCTCCTGACACTTTAGGTAAATTAACTGAGTACAAAAAAATGCACTTCTCAAGAAATAAATGGAAGAGGAAAACAATTATGTAAGCACATATAAGACTAATTTGATCAAACAATATTATCTGCAGATTATTATTGTAAAGAACAGATGTTATCAACCTCCAGCTTAATGTTGTTTTAACTAATTAATAACATGCTCTATTCTATTGGGTATACTTTCAAAAATGTTATGTTTAAGAATAGACTCTCCACCAATAAAACACATCAATCAATGCTCTTTTCACACCACTTAAATTCCAACACTGCAAAAAAAACTTAGCTAAGAAATAAGATAAAAACACTGAATTTCAGGAGAAAATGACTTGTTAGTGAAATTATCTGTCCATGCAGCAAGATAATTTTACTTGCCAAGATATCTTAAAATAAGTTAGTTCCAGTCTAGAAATAAGAAAGCCCCGATAGGTGTTCAAAGGTTTGAAGTAAGTAGAAAATGCTGCTTTTTAGAACAAATTACTTGAGATTAGACTTTTCACAGTGGAAACACACTGAATAATAGAAAATAATTTTTAATTCAGTTGTTTTGCATTCTTAATTTTAGCACACTGAAAAATGAAGGCCAAGGAAGAAGAGAATAAATCACTAATATAAGTGGAAAATTCTTAATACCAGTGGAGAATGAAAGTCTTGTTACTTGAAACAAGTCAGCTCATCTTGAAATAGGTAGTCCAAATTTTTAATCTCAGAGCATATATCTTAAAAAAGGAAAATTATTTTACAAAACTCACAGGATAAGAACAAAAAATATACGATTATTAAGAAATAAATGCTTGAAATAAGCACAATTATATGCCAATGGGGTGAGATATATTGACTTGGATTTTTTAAAAAAATCCTGAAATTACTTCATTTCAACACATACTAAGCTATATTTGCATGTTATATACAACAAATTTCAGTCCACCTACAAAAGAATAAGGTAAAAGTAGCACAGTGCTCTCATTTTAGGATGGTCTTCATTTCAAATTGAAACCAAATATTTTAGCAGAGGTTTGAATTAGGAATTCATTCCTATATTCAAGACACATAAGATATAATTTCCTGATATATGTTGGCTTCCTGAATACATAAAATAAGTTACAATAAAGACATAATCATTAGCACTGCTCTTTATTTAAGTATTACATCAATATCCAACAGCACTACTGCTGTGTTTACAATACAGAAACAGAGAAAAACATAAGCACATGAAAATGAGTTGATACAAAAGTCATATCCATATCATTATTGTACATTGTAGTTCAGGACTGCCTCATCTTGTCACAGTCAGAAATGCATAACAAACTTAATTACTTAAAGAAAATTTTAACAGCAGTAACTTTGCCAAAAAACAGGACAAAGAAAATATAACCTAACATGTTAAAATCCACAAAATATCAAATAATTTATCTAATTAATTTTCAAATATTATGGTAATTATATACAGTACATCATAGACATGCATTTCCTGTTCTACATTTGGCTCAAACAATTTTTCTTCTAGCATATTTGTATTTTCCCTTGTGTCCAGTAATATTTCAGTTTGAATTGCAGAGAGGACAGCGGCAGTGCACTTAGGACATGTTAGATGTTGTGTATAATAGTACGTCATAAGGTACATGATACCTTCCTGCAACATTTCTTGAGGGAAAGTTGTCACAGGCTCACTTCCAATAGCCAGCATGCAGTTATCTTGGTCCACAATAAGGACGGTGCTAGTCAGTGGTCAGTCTTTGCTGTAGAAAGGCATCAGGATTCTCGGAGGTCTTTAAGACAAACAAAAACCAACAAAGAAAACAGGCTGAATTTATTTTATCCTCTGTAGTCCTATACAGATTTATTTAATTAATGTGCTAATTTTAACAGAAGCAGTTATATACAGCTTGTAATTGAAATAGCAAAGAAATCACTAAAAACTGAAGATTTTTATATTCTGTTGAGCCCTTTTAATCAAACCGTTTAATGTATAACGTTGTTTCTGTAGCTAACATTAAAAACAACCCTGAAAATTGCTGCCAGTCACAGATAGAATTGCAGTAACGGTCTTTATTTTTCCTTTAAACAATTTAAAAATGCAAAGTTTTACCTTAAGGCCATGAACTAATGCCTCATGTTTTGTTTCCCAGCTTTTATCGGGGTAGAGAAAGTGAAGGAAACATGGATGGCAGAGCTCTAAACATGGCGATGGCATTTTTCACTAATGAAAGAAAAAAAAAAAAAAATCTTAATATCTTTCACATTATGTTCTAATATAACTCAAACATTCTTTTAATGAAAACGACATACAGCAAGCTTCAAATTAAGAATGATTTATAACAAAAATTATTTGATGTCTGGTATTAATTTTACTTACTAATATGCTAGAACATGAACAAACAATTGAAATGAACCTTACATAGATCATATTTAAAGTTTTAAGTATTCTTTAAAATATTCCTTCCTTATTTATACCTAATAAAGGATAGTATCAGTCAGTTTATTATTCTGTTGTGTCTTAAAAAAATGCTAGACAAAACTATTTACAATGCTAATAAAGGGCTTTTTAAAAACATAATTAAAGGGAAAAATGTATTTCAGAATAACACAGTATAACTTTCTAATACAATGAAGAAAAGGGAACCTGGAATTCACAAATCAACAGTTACTGGCAAAGACAGCAGCAATAATATTTTGCATGAAAATTTCTCAAAGTTTGGCTTACTATAATATAGACTTAGTCTTTATGGAAAAATGGCATAAAATAGTGCAACCCTTTGAGCATCAACTGCAAAATATCATAACTTTAAACAACTTCAATTTGATTTTCATTAAGGTCTATCAAGCTGTAACACTGAGTAAAATGCATAACTAACTATAAAATGAGTTTGAATAAAATATACATGACAAATGTTACCATCATCGTGCATATGTGGAACTTCTTCATTACTCCATACAGCTGTGCTTTTCCATAAAAACTGGTCCATCTGCTCTTAACTTCTGTGATGTAGTTAAGATGATTACAACTAAGAATACAACGCATTTGATCCATTACCTATAAAATAAGTACACTCTAAGTCAGCACATATTTTGTTTTAAGAAACCATTTTCAAAAATATTTCAGTCAAATGTCTGTGTTTTATGTACTTACATGATCCAGTTCTTCAAAGCCTGGGTAAGCCTCCTATATAATCTATAAATGAACTCTGTGCATTAAATTCATGATCAAGAAGCTGGGTAACTGTGAATGTATTTGGCTTTGGCTTCTTGTAAAGATCCTGTAGTGTTTTGTAGTGTCAACAGCTGCAAAAACATATAAATGAATAATCCAATCAGTTGTGTTTTCTAAACAGTCTGAACTAAGATGGGATATGACCATCTCTAATGTGCACTTACCAGATGGTTCACATTCTCTCTGCTGTAACTTCTTGGGTACGACTAGAAGGTGACACGTTAACAAGCGTCGCTTAAGCAATAGAATTCCCCGAAGATGCAGTGGAATCGGCCTCACCTGAATTCTCGACTTCAGCAGCATCAGGCCTGTCAGTGGTGACGCCGAGACATCTCTTTATTTATATGATTCATACAGCCCTGTCGCTTCTGAGGTGTGCGGATATTCTGTAGCCTTTTCAGGAATTGTTTAAACACAGGTTCCTGTAATGAGATTACACTCTTTTAAAAAGTGTGCAAGTGAATACAAGGTGTGACTGCTCAGTCTAAACCCCTATAAAAACTAGTTAATTATACTCACCCATGAATTTTGATCTTCAGCTGCACAAAGCTTTGGATAATACTTGACTATATGTTTTGCCATTAAAGAAACCTCATGTTTGGAGGTATATTTTTCTTCCCTCGTTGTTGTCCTCAGTATGGGCACCATGTTGGTCACTGTATTTCTAATTAATCTCCAGCACAGATCCTTTGAAAGAATACAATGCTCCTCTTTCCCTATGCACTGCAGTGTTTTCTAACCTGTTCCAACTCACTGTCACTATGAAGGATGTATTCAGGGCTTGGTAGCTGAATGATTTTAGAGGGGCTGGCTTCTCTTAAAAGTTTTCTGGAACATCCTTGCTCACTGTATTGAGGGGCAGGTGAAAGACTGGTATTTTTTTTAAAGTATTGCATTCAGAAGAAGAGGGAGATGTGCAGCTGTCTTGTAAGTTATCTTGCTGCAAAGAAAACTGCAGCTCCTGTGAAAATAGTCACCAGTTATCAATAAACTGTTTATGAATTATGAAATTTGATGAAGCCTGACATAAATGGAAATATTTACTTTTATTTAACATAAATTAAATTAGTAATCAAAGACAGCATTTCTCAAATATCTGACCGCTTATATTTTCATTGTTAAAATTTTTAGGTAACTAAAAACAAGATAGTAGTCATCTTCTTTACTTCCTGATAAAACACAGAAACAATATGTGCTCAGTTATCTATTGATATGGAGTATTTTCACACTATGTTGTATTGAACTAAATAAGTGCTACATGAGTACTGTGAAATTCTTACTTGTGTGTGCTAATTAACATGTAACACGCTATCATTCTCTGGCGTCTTGATCTAGTTTATCAAAACATTTGTAAATTAATATAGACTTTGTATAAATGACAAACATACATAAATGTGCTCACACAAAGATTCACATGGTGAGGTGAACATGTTGGGGCAACAGCCTTGATGGATGCATGAGCGGTCCTGTGCTCAGGTATTGACATTTCAAACTGCTTTTATTGAATTATGGAAAATTTGAATTGAGAAGGACCAAGCCCAAGTTTCTACTCTTCAAATTTCCACATATATAAATATATATTTATGTTTTCATCACTTTCATATCATAAACATCCTCCTTTTCCCTATTATCATTTATATTTCTCCCCTGGTTGATCTCAGATATCATCAGGACATGGACACTTCTGACATAAACGTTGCTACAGAAGCCTTTAATCTCAACAAAAAGAACATAGCAAAAGTGATAATAACTGCACTGTTTGCTCAACAATATTTCTTAAAAAAATAATTTTTTATTAATAAATAAATAAAGCTGACCTCTTGATGTACTGCTGGCCATGAGGTTTTCTCCAAAGGAAATGTTCAGATCTTCACGTGAAAGAGTCCCTAGAAGATCTTCTGTAACATTTGCAACTTGAAAGCAACAGAGAAGACCAGAAATTCATTCATATTTGGACGTCATCTGCACAATTACCGGCAGTCATTTCCAAGTTTAAGAGTTTCTTGAAAGATGATACAAGTGCAAATCATGATACCTTTTTATAAATGTTTTACATTTTGTTTCTTTTCTGAACAAGTATATCATACTGAGGTTTTAGGCAAGTAGAGATATCCTACAGAGATATATTTACTGTGTTGCCTCATCAAGGGCACGATACATACGACTTACTAACTTAATTTGTGAGTGTATAAAATTAGCAGGGTGTTAACATTTCACTCAGACTGGGGCCTTCACCTGTGCCATTAAAG
>JANRMT010062837.1:8832030-8876113 GCA_026402145.1 Polypterus bichir lapradei
ATGTATGGTATTGATAACGAAGTTAAAGGAGATGGGTTCTCCCATTGCAGTTTCAAGTGCAGCGAACTTTTTATATTCCAGCAGTGAGCTTACAATTGTGGATACCTCAAAATCGATAATAACTTTAAAATATTGGCCTTTAAATTTTAAAGTTTTTCTTTAAAGGTATCTCAAATAGAAGCAACTTGGGTCGTGTTCGCTTTTACTACCGGTAATAACATGAGGCGCGTGCAATGCAGTTAGAACTCGGCACATTTTTAAAAGATACATTTTAATTTATTTTTAAGCAAGCGAAAGTCTGTATCTTTAACTTTTTCAATAAATCACTTTAACAAATAAATCAACGGCATTTAACTAACATTTATTTCATAATAACTCTCTGTATATATGAAATCTAACAATGATGGCGCTAGATAAAAACAGTCTGGTGTTATAAACACCTGCATTTATTTTTTTAAACTTTATGTAATGGTTACACGAAACTAGCTTGCCCCACTACTTCTGTTTTGTGTTATAATGTTTATTGGTATCAACGTCGACTGGTGAATTCTTGTGGATTCATAAAAACAGAATACACTGCAGCAACAGTAAATGTCAATTAGAAACTTACCTTTAAATATTTCCAGTATGACTTCGTCAAGTGAATCCATTGGTTTATATGCGTAAATATGTTACTTATAAGATGCGAAGAGCAAAGCAGTATTTTAGCTATCTATGTAACGTTGATAATAACCTTACGGTGAGAACGTTTCAAAATGTAACATCTGATGCGCGGGAAAGCTAAGGACGCTTCACAGGGAACGCGTTTACGCATGCTCAAAGAAAGGTATGTTCCATTACTAGACAAAGAAGGGGTCAAAAATAGCGCTGGATATTATATTTGAAAAAAAAACCGTATTTTTAAAAAAAAAAAAAAAACAAAAACAATTGGACACTGCAAGGAAACTGTAATTATACAGTTAACTTTTCATATACTCAACAATGTCATTGACGGAAATAATTTTTTTTTCTTAAAATAATGGAACGATCCTGAACAGCTACAGTCACTCAGCACTCGTGCTTTTTCCTGTTTAAACACCAAAGATGATTTGCTGTTGTTTTATTTGGTGCTCGTTTGTGGCTTTGAGTTTAAAACGACTTTTGAGCCATATCAACAGTACACATTACATTGTTTGGAGTTTCAAGTTCATGATGCTGTGTCTTTGACTGAGATGTTTTGTCATTTGAAATTAAAATCCCTAACCTGGATAAATCCACCCGTTTTGTTGATGCTATGAAGCTGGTTAATTTTAATTCCAGTGAGACTATATGTCTGAAAAACAAAATATATATACTTGTGAAGTACTACCATGGGGATATCATTGAACTATATAAAACTTTTAAAGATTCCTATATTCTTGAACTTTTCTTTTTATGTTAATAAATTCCAGCAACACTGTTTGGATTAAGCCATTTATTTGACACAGTGAAAAAACTCTTGCATCAAACCACTAGACACATTTTTTATACAAGGGTCATTTATTTTAAAATGTGGAAACTATTTTGATTTGAAGAAAAATGTTACCATTTGAATATAATAAAGTACTACCCTTTGCAGGGAATCCAGCTGTTAAATCATACTAGTTGCAGAGAAAGGCCACTAAATTAGGCAAATGTTAATCTGAAATGTAGTGGTTGTTAACAAAATCAAGATTGTATTCTAAAACCTTTCTGGAATAAAAAGAGTTTAATTTAAGTCTCGGGGTTGTGTCTTACTCATATCTTAAAACAAGACAAACCTAGAAAGTTTTGGTTCTTGAAATAAGAATACATGTCCTGCTATGCTCATCACTGTAGTTGATAACAGGCTTTTCTCTCACAGTTGTGCTTTTTTTAAGTTGAAATTGTCTTGGAATTACACTTTTATATCTAAGTCAGGTAGCGTAAGACCAATTTTCTTGAATTGAGCAAAATAATCTAGCAAGTATCATTGCAACATGAGATATTTAATCTCTTGGGGCAAAATATTAGATATATTACCTTAAAATAAGAAATTTTTACTTGTTAAGAAAAAATGTTTTGCAGTGAATGTGCTGTGTATGAAAGCTATTGAGCCACCACAAGCCTCTTTGTGGTCCATTTTAACACTAGAATCCCTGAAGCCTACGTAAAAACTCATAATCCTGGCCCACCTTAAATCCCTTCACACCTCTCCATCAGCGTCTTTTGTTTTGTAAATGTGTCGATCAGCACAAGCAGCAAGCAGCCTGCTATCCCATCCCCCGCCTTGATGGAGCTCAGCTTGGGCAAAAAGTTCTCCCAGCTCAAGCCAAATTGTCTTGAGTACTAGTGAAAAGCCTGCTTAATGGAGTGTTATTCTCTTAAGACTGCAAAGACCTGCATATTTACCAGGAAGGAAAATCATGCTGTCATCTTTGACAGAGATACAAGATTTTCAAGTTAGAGCCTGAACCTGAGGTGTTAGAAATGAGTAGCTTTAGCACTTTATACAGTATGATCCACTTAGGCTTTTTCAGCCTGCTAAACATATCAGCCTGGCTTGTACTCCATTCAGCTGTGTGCATTTGGTAGCTATATCACTTTGAAATCTGGTCCTATTAAGTCAAAGAATATTTTAGATCAGCCCCCTTTAAAGCTTTTGTATTCTAGCTTTACGACTTCTGCAGCCTGATCTTCTAAATTTTAAATCTTGTATCTGCCCTTGTAAAGACTGTATTCTTTACAGCTTTACAAATTTGTAGCTTAAGTTGTGAAGGTGTGCAATAATGCTATACAGTATATCTTTAGAGGCTGATCTTGTCAGTGTTTACTGTCAGGATGGACACATAAATGAAACTGCTGAAGCCTTACTGTACTGAAACTCATCAAGGAAGACCAAGTGTGAAGAATAATGAATGAAGGTGGGTAGTTGGTGGTCTGTTTCCACACATCAGAATAAAGGTTTCATACGTAGTTAATGGAAAAATGGCTTTCTCTGCTTTGTCTGTAGTCTTTATATGACAGAAATGCAGCCTGGAAGTTTGATCACAATTGAAAGCAATTTTATTAACATTATACCAGATTCCACAGTGTTAATGACCACTTTAGAGCTGAGAATGAGAAATGTCACTGTAGCTTATTGAATCTTGAGAATGAGGCTTGAGCATATTTATCAAGGCACCAGCTGAGATCCTTCTAATTATGAAACAGGCAGGGTTTAGTCTCTTTGGCCCACAGAAAGGCATAAATAAGATTTGATTTTATGTGTCACACAAGAGCTAGAATCAGGGTAAAGTGAGGACACTAAAGCTGAACATCCAGATAATCATTATACCTTAATTTGAGGCAGCATTATTCTTAATTGGTTTCCTTATTCAGCATCTGTTGTCTGATAATCTGCCTGCAGCCCAAAAGAAAAAAAATTAAATCAATTCTACCTTTAGAAATTCCTGGAGGAACAAAGTCTACAGCTGCAGACTGAACAATGAAGACTAACTTGAGGCTGTTGGGTGTCATTGTTCTCTTCTGTTTGATATATTTGTGTTTCTGTTGGTATTTCTTCTAAATCATAGATTATATTTAATAATCTTTCATTAAACAATCATGGTTCTCAACAAACTCTTCTGAAAGTCTAAAGTGGCCCACTTTTAAATTAGACAACTTGTTAATGACTATAAGCTTTCAAGACACTACGATTCATGAATATCATGGCTAAAAAATGACTCCTCACCTTGGAATAAGATCATTGAATGAGACAACCTTCACATCACCAGAGACAGGATCTACATCAGATCTTATGTATGTCATATTCTACCAATATTATGCACGCTAGTACGTAAAAAGCCCACAAGTGGCTCATGGGGTTAAGCAAGTTAGACTTTGACTTGCATTATTGTAATGCCTATGGGTCCATCGTGTTTATTTTTTTATACTTTTTATACACTGCTGCTCAGTTTTAAAAATAATAATTCCTCTGAAGCATTTTGTCAAACTGATAAAAAAAAAGTTCTTATTTTATAGTCTACTGCATTTTCTAACTGACAGAAAACAGGTTTTAAAGTTAGAGAACACCTGCCCCTCATCTTGAGAATGGGTACCCAGCAGTGATGTGTCTTATAACCCACTCCTTCATTTGTGGAGCACGAATAACATCATTTCACAGGCAGACCTTGTAACAATGGTCAAACTTGTCAGTGGTTTTGTTAAATTTGCTGTTTGGGAGGTGTTGGAAATTAAAATGATTACTGTTGTCCTTATGTTGTATTTATTTATTTATTTATGTATGTTTGTTGGTTTGTTTGTTTGCATAAGTTTCACCAAATCAAATTGCAAGCAAGAGACAAGAACATAATATTTTTTGAAGAGCACAAGCTTGTAGCTGCTCCTTTTCCAGGTTTCCAAAATCAAGCAGCTACAGAGCTGGCAAGGTAGGATCCAGCATGAGTCAAGCACGTAACAAAATAAATTCCGCAGTTTGTTTTAAAAAAAGTTCAGTAAAAGTTTAAAAAGGAACAAATCACAAAATTTCAGAAAAACAAAAAACAGAATAAAAGGATGTCACACACGTGCGCATGGGAGGCAGCTAAAGGGCTTGAGTGAAGGCGGTTCTGAAGCATGCCGGGATGTGGCAGAGTGCACTGACTCTTTTTCTCCCTTTCCTGTAGGCCATTCCTGGGAGATTCCACCTGGCTCTCTTCACGTCACTCCCAGGACCGAGCCGATGGAAGTAGACCTTACCGGCTCCGGCCCCTGTGATGTCACATCCGGGCTTGAACCAATGATTGACGAACATGGGCCCGATCCTTATGACCTCACTTCCTGTCTTCCCCTTTAAAAGCCTACCCTTTTCCCCTTTTACCTCAGTCTTGTTCTGGACTCAGTTGTATGCACTTCAGTGCTGATTATTGGAAAAACGACTTTTGCAGCCGGGATACCATATTATACAGGTGGCTGCCCCAAACCTTTATCTGTTTATGTCTCGTTTTTGTGACATTGGCGTAGTCGGCAGGATGGAAAAGTCCTGGAAGAGATGGGGACAGTACCTGCAACACATCCAGGTGGGAGCGTACCGGGGCCGAGTTTCCAGGCAGGGAGGGTGTCCCATGTTTCGGAGTGGCCCGGTACAGGCTCTGCTCCCGGCATGCTCCACTAGGCAACCTAGGCAGGCCAGGGAGTGTTCAGGAGGGGCTCACAGAGTTGGGCTGCTTCGGAAGGGGGAGGCAAAGCGGGCTGTTTATGCTCTCTCGGAGAGAGTGCCCACCTCCCTGTGAAGCCAGAGCCCCGATTTCCACCAAGGGGTGCCCCAGACTGGCAGGTGAGTAGCCTGAAAAACTGGAGATTTGACCAAGAGCGGCCGACGCCACAACAAGCCTGGTCCCTATGGGGAAAAGTAGGGCAGTGGCTACGGCCACAGAAACTTAAGCCCTTTCAGATAATAGAGCAGGTGGCTTGCTATCTGCTTCTAGACACACTACCCCGGGGCTTCACCCAGCTGGTCTGGGGTAGACAATTTAGAAACATGGCAGAGCTCATAGAGCTCATAGAAAGACAAAGGATGGCCTCGCAATCTGGGGGAGCTGAACCGTCCCTTGGCCAAACTCGACCGGAGTACGTCCCAAAACCTGGTCCCCTAACCCCGGGCGACCCAGAACTTGTGCCGACGTCCCCGAGGCCGCGGGCACGCAAATCGTTTGGGAATGAGGTGGAATGTAGGTGGAGGGGGAAGAGGGGTTGGTGTACTCTGACGGTCCCACACACAGGCATGGTGATCGTTAACGGGTATAAAACCTCTGCTTTATTTGATACTGGCAGCAACATTTCCATTGTTGGCCGCCAATTTGTGCTACCGCAACAGTGGTTGAAATTTAAATTTAACCTGTGTCGATGGGGAAACCTGCTGGTACAGGACCGCCGCTTGTGTCATCAGCTACGGAGGATCAGTTCAGAAAGTAACCGTGGCAATTCTTCCTGATCCTCCACACCCGGTGATACTAGGGTGGGACTGGCCTAATATCAAAAGCGGTGAGACACATACCACTCCTGGGGTTAAGTTGGGCCTAGTTATGGACGGAGATGAGCCGTCTCAAGCTGCCTCCACGCCGTGTAATCAGCCAGCAAAGAGAGACGAAGCGGCTGTCCTTGGTGACATGGCAACTCCCGGGCCTTCACGTGCTGACACATCATCCACCAGCGACGCGACGGAGAGGGAGGAAACCACGCCAATTGAGGTCGGTGCAGACCCTCTCTCCCTTTTACGGTTCCAATTTAGACAGACGCCAGCCTCCTTTAAAAGGGAGCAGTGGAATGACGACTCCCTGAAATTTGCAAAAAATGCAGTGGTCCTAGTCAACGGCCAGCGCACAAACCAGTCAATGCCACAGGGTCCTCACTTTGTGTTAGACAACGACCTTCTCTATCGCGTAGCAATGCATGATGGGCAGGAGAGAAGGCTGCTGCTAATCCCGCGGATTTTCCGGCGGCAGGTCTGTGAGTTACCACACGCCCACCTCCTAGGTGGCCACTTGGGCACCGAAAAAACCCTGGAGCGGATCAAGCTCCAGTTTTACTGGCCGGGAATCAATGAGGAGGTTCGTTGCTTTTGCGCTTCCTGTCAACTGCGACAAATTCCAAGAAAGGACCGTGCTCCTCTTGTTCCCATTCCTCTGATTGACATTCCCTTCCATCGAATTGGGGTCGATATAGTCGGACCTCTAGAGCCCTCAGCCCGAGGACACAAGTACATCCTAGTCCTTGTGGATTATGCTACCAAATACCCCGAAGCTGTTTTGTTGCGCTCAGCCACTTCTAAAGCCATCGCACAGGAATTACTAGGGGTCTTTGCACGTGTGGGTATCCTCAAGGAAGTCTTGACGGACCAGGGGACACCTTTCACCTCAGAGACGTTCAAGGAGACTGCCAGATTACTGAAAATAAAGCATTTAAAGACCGCGGTATATCATCCCCAAACCGACGGTTTAGTGGAGAGGTTCAATCAGGCTCTCAAACAAATGCTGCATAAGGTGGTCAGCAAGAATGGAAGGAACTGGGATCAGCTCCTTCCCCTCATCCTTTTTGCCTATCGGGAAGTCCCACAAGCCTCCACGGGGTTCTCCCCTTTTGAATTACTGTATGGGTGACAACCCCGGGGCATATTAGATATTCTAAAAGAAGGATGGGAAGAAGAGGCTCTTCCCTCTACAAACATATTAGAGTATATCATGCAATTACGCGATAGATTTGGAAAGATTCGGCACCTCCTTAAAAGTCACATGTAAGAGGCCCAAGCAGCACAGGTCCGTTACTACAACCGCGGCATGTCTCTGCGGGAATTCCACCATTGGCAAGGCCCCTATGAAGTTAAGGAGAGGAAGGGACTGGTCGACTATTTGGTGAGTCAACCCAATCGTCGGTCAAAGGAGCGGGTTTATCATGTGAACCTGCTGAAACCGTGGAAGGACAGGGACCCCGATCCCTCCTCCGGCCAGCCCCGCTCACTCTTCGCTCACACACACAGCCTTAACTTCGGCACGGACTTAAGTCCCAGACCAAGGCAGGAGCTGGAAACAGTTATCCGGGCCATTCAGGAGGTGGTGAGTGAGAACCCTGGAAGGACCTCTCTGGTTAAGCACAAAATTGTGACAGAGCCCGGGGTTATTGTCCAAGAACGCCCGTATCGCCTTCCCGAGGCAAAAAGGGCTGAAGTGGAGCTTGAGATCAAGCGCATGCTGGAACTAGGTGTGATTGAGGAAAGTTATAGTCCCTAGTCCAGTCCCATTGTGCTCGTCGGTAAGCTCGTCGGTAAGCCGTAAGTTGGAAGTTTTGCAATGACTTCCGTCGGCTTAATCAAGTCTCCCGATTTGATGCCTATCCAATGCCACGAGTGGACGACCTCCTCGAGAGGCTTGGACAGGCTCGATATTTGACCACACTGGACATGACAAAAGGGTACTGGCAAGTTCCTTTAACGGACTCTGCGAAGGAAAAAAACGTGTTTAGCACCCCTAGCGGACACTGGCAGTATCGTGTCCTTCCATTTGGGTTACACGGGGCTCCAGCAACCTTCCAGCGTCTGGTGGACAAAGTGCTCTGGCCTCATAACTCATATAGTGCTGCCTACCTGGATGACGTGGTCATCTACTCCAGCATATGGAGGGAACACCTACAGCATGTCCAAGCGGTATTGCGGACACTTGGTGAGGCTGGGCTCCGGATTAATCCCAAGAAATGCTTCTTTGGATTGAGCGAGGCCAAATATTTAGGCTACCTGGTGGGTCGGGGTACCGTAAGGCCACAGTGCTCCAAAGTTGATGCCATTTTGAAATGGCCCCGTCTGCGAACCAAGCGGCAGGTCCAACCCTTTCTTGGGTTAGCGGGGTACTACCGCCGGTTTGTACCCCGGTTCTCTGAGAGAGCGGCGCCCTTGACTGATTTAACAATAAAGATGGCCCCGAACATTGTGGTATGGACTGAGAAGATAGGTGCTGCATTTGGTGACTTAAAGCTGGCCCTCACGTCCGCACCTATTTTGATGGCACCTAACTTTTCTTTGCCTTTCATCCTCCAGACGGACACTTCGGACACAGGCCTGGGGGCCGTGCTGAGCCAAAGTGTCGATGGTGTGGAACACCCCATCATGTTCCTGAGCCGGAAACTGTTGGACCGGGAGACCAGGTATGCAGCGGTGGAAAGGGAGGCTTTGGTGATTAAATGGGCGATTACTCAGCTTAGGTACTACCTGTTGGGCCGGGAATTCACCCTTGTCACGGACCATGCACCTCTCCAGTGGATGGCCCTGCACAAAGAGTCGAATCCGCGGGTCACCCGGTGGTTACTTGACCTATAGACGTATAAGTTTTCGCTCGTTCATCGCCGTGGCGCTCTCCATGCCAACGCTGATGCTTTTTCTCAGGTTCACGACCTCTCGGTTGGGGTCGCCCGACCCGATGGGTCTGGGCTAAGGGAGGGGCCTTGTCACACACGTGCGCATGGGAGGCAGCTAAAGGGCTTGAGTGAAGGCGGTTCTGAGGCATGCTGGGATGTGGCAGAGTGCACTGACTCTTTTTTTCCCTTTCCTGTAGGCCATTCCCGAGAGATTCCACCTGACTCTCTTGACGTCACTTCCGGGACCGAGCCGATGGAAGTAGACCTTACTGGCTCCGGCCCCTGTGATGTCACATCCGGGCTTGAACCAATGATTGACCTCACTTCCTGTCTTCCCCTTTAAAAGCCTACCCTTTTCCCCTTTTACCTCAGTCTTGTTCTGGACCCAGTTGTATGCACTTCAGTGCTGATTATTGGAAAAACGACTTTTGCAGCTGGGATACCATATTATACGGGTGGCTGCCCCAAACCTTTATCTGTTTATGTCTCGTTTTTGTGACAAGGAACAAAAAGGGAAAAATATATTTTTCTCTGTTTGATTAAATCTCATGTTAAACTTCAGTTACATTCTGTACTTAAAAGGTGTGTAACTTTTCTATGGTGAGCTCTGGCTTCACTTCAGTACATTCAATACGTTCAGTATGTTCAGTACATTCAGTACTGTTTGAAACTGTTTGCCCTCCATTCCTTACAAACTGTAAGGCAGATCATAGACTGAACTAGTCTCTAGTCAGAATGACAAGACATAATTAAATATTCCATTTACAAGTTAGCTTGTAGGCATAATACTAGAACATTCCATTAACTATGTACTAATATATAGACAAACATTTTAACATAATTGGAAAATACTTAGATCAATTTAACATAGCCTAAGTAACTAACATTCCTGGCCCCAAATTGTTTATAAAGAGAGCAGAGAAAATGACTATAATTGTTACTTGAATAAAAGCCATAACTTACTTATAAACAGTAAATGTCAATATCAATGTCAATTTATTTATATAGCACATTTAAAACAACATACTAATGCTGTGGCCAAAGTGCTTTACAATAAAAGAAGAAAAAAACATACAATTAACATAAATAACTTAATAGAAATAAAATAAAAACATAAATAAAATACCGTAAATAATAAATAGAAGTAAGATTACATAATCACAATGAGGAAACCATCAGTATTACTGAAGGTCACGGAAAGCAAGTGAATAGAAATGAGTCTTTAAATCTTGTTTTGAACAGCAACTAATCAAAATGTAAGATCCTATATGTTATAAGCTTAGATTAAATTTTTATTTCCTTGGAGCAGACTAAGCTTATTTACAGACCTGTCCAGTTCGCTGGTCTTGATCTGCAAGCACTCTTCTGATGGCACCTTTGGCATCTGGCATTGTCTTGATGACTCGGCCCATTATCTAAATATTGGGAGGTGCAGCTTAATCAACTATCAAAACAATGGCTCCTGGTTCAGAATTTCTTCTTCATATAAGCCATTTTGACATTCTAAAAGTATACGGGGAAAGTTAATTTAAATGATTTTATCACATGTGTACAACATATCAAGATATGAAAGAAGTGAGGGGGTTTGAATATTTTCTGAATCCGCTATAAACTGTATATGATTCTGCTGACACTGGGCTATGTGCCATTTTTCTTTGTTTAACTTAACCATCTTGTTAGTTACATATTTATTAAGATCATTTATATATTAAAAACAACAGTGTCCCCAGCACACATCCCTGGAAGAAATTACATTTAACATTCTGAAAATTTTCCTTGCATTAACAAATCAAATTTATTGTCATGGCTCTGCAGAATGGTTGATAAAAATATCCCAGTAATACATAAATTAATAAAAAGTACGCAGTACATAAAATGTAATGTATAGTATATACAGTATGCTGTATATATAGCATGCAGTTTGTTATGTTACATCATTTTAATTCCTATGAAAGATTGTTCAGCAACCTTATGCTCGTGGGTTGAAACTGTCTCTGAATCTACTGGTATGAGAACCAATTGTCCTGTACTGTTTGCCAGAATGGGGGAGTAAGAAAAACAGCTGTACAGGATGACTAAGGTCTTTAATTATCCTGTTTGCCTTTCTAAGACAGCGACTGTTGTATAAGTCGTTGTAAGTTGTATTTCCTTCACTACCCTTTTAATGCTTTACAATCTTGAGCTGAGCACATGCCATACCAGCATGTGATGCATCAAGTGAGGTGTGGACTCTTCTATTGAAGTTTGTGAGAACCATATATTCTCACAAACGTCTATGAGTTTTCCTTAGAAGTTAAAGAAAGTAGAGGTACTGGTGAGTCTTTTTGACAAGAGCTGAAATGTGTTGTGTCCACTTAGGCTTGCCAGTGCTAGTCAGTCCAATAAATTTACAGCTGTTCATCATCCAATTAATAAAAGGATAAGTGACTACGTGTCTGATTGCTATATCTCTGTCATTCACAAAAATGGCTCATTATAAACATTTTCAGTAATAAAATGCATTGCATTTTTTATTCCAACAGATGGGACAACACAAATGTAACACTGCTTTTACATATCCCATACCAAATGGCATATAACAGAGACATATGCATTGCATGGCGAAATGCAAATGCTAACACTGAAGTCTACATTGATTATTTTGATTTCAACCTGTCTTAGTTGGTTAGCACAGCTACGTACTACCATAACTCTTTGCTTTCTATATTTGAGTTAATTATTCATCCATCTACATAATGCACCTTAAAACTGGCATGTCCTGTTATATAATGCCTTATCAAAAATATTTTTCAAATCAATAAAGTATGTGCTACTATGATACAATTCTTTTCTGATTCACCATGAAATTCATCAAGCTAATGGAACACAATCTGGTCTGGCTAAAAATGTGTTGGCTATTCACTTATGCACCTATACTTTAATCTTTTCTTTACAAACTGCTTCTATTAATTTAACCTTGATCAATTTTAAGCTTACTGTCACTACTACTACTGTTACTAGCATCAGCCTGATCACCTTTTTATATATTAAGATGACATTTGCTAGTTTTCAGTCTTTTTGAATTTTATGCTTTAAAGCCTTATAAATGTAATCACTACCTCCATCTTGACCCAGTGATTTAATTGATGTTTTTATTTACTTTTAATCTCAGTAGCACTGCTCTCACTCAGTGCTATGTCTAAATCACTGAGTACTTTCTTAATAGTACCTGTAACTACTTAAAAAATGAAGAGAATTTGTCATTTCAAAAACAAAAACAAACATCTCTGATACCCAAGGCTAAATTGGATTCACTAATACTTGATAAAATTATTACATGAATCTAATGCAGAATAATATGTAAGAGACATTGCTGTGCTGTAGCAGGGTTTGTCTACAGTGTTGGTGGGCAGAGAGGAGAAGGACAACTGATCACAAAAGCCTTGTATATCTGTAGGAATCGAGTTGACAAAAACATATCACAGAAAGAGGCTGTAGAGAGTACATACTGTATACTATAATGCTCTGCATGCTCCTCAGTACATTTTTACTGAAGTTACTATATTCATTTGTGGTTATCCACCCTACTCTCCAAACTTTAAGTGGTAATTTTAATCCTTAGTATTTACTATCTTGGAGACAAGTACAAACATACTATACTAAAGATACTGTCTGACTGATTGTTCTACAGTATAGTATGTTAAAGGACTTAAAAAGCTGCAAAACAGTGCTCACAATGAAAGGTGCTATATTGAACAGGACACCTGATTGACTAATTCATTAATTCCTGGTGCTACAGTGTCACAGCAGCCCTCAGATGTGCACTATCAAAGCCAAACTTGGCTGGATGCAGTGGTCCTTGATTAGATTCTGCCTGGCCTTTTAGTGCACCTTGGTAATGCCACTGATTACTGTTCGCTGCTGTTTATCAGCCTGTCAGTAACAATATTGCAGGAGATGGAAACAGTTCAGGAGCTCTGCGACACTGTTTTTCTTTTCTGCTTACCTTTGGTACACAGCTTTTTTATTCCATTCTCTTTCTTGACGATCTTTAGACATAACTGCTTAAACATAGGTTAGCGATCATATTTGTATAATATTGTTTGAGGATCATCCCTCTGGTTGGACTTTGTGACACATAAATATAAATAATATGCCAGACAACAGGAAAAGATCACTGTTGCAAACTTTGGCATATGAGATGAGAGGGAGCTGAGGTTAATTAAATGTAAATTAATTAAATAAGGAGACAATCAAAGGTTGTTTTCAAATGCAGCATTATTCTGCACAGTAAAATGACTCAGAACAAGGCAAATCAAGTAGAAAAGCAAAAAAGATTAAAATAAAAAAAGAATAATACAGAAATACAAAATTATGACTAGAAATAAGAAAACAGCAGAATATTGGGTTGAGTTACTGAAGAGTATGAAAAATATTAAGATTTAGACTAACATTAGCTAGGGAGGGTTATGGAATTAAAGAAAAGATAACAAATGTTGGGACAAAAAATGTTTAGGCTCTATCCATAAAGAGAAGTTTGTAGAGTATGGAATTTAAGCAAGAATTAAGGTGAGCTTGAGAGGGCAAACACAAAAATTAGAGTAGAAGAAACAAGAATTTGGGAGATACAGAAGAGAGTGTTGAGTTTTGGAAATTAACGTGAGTTTCAAGAAATGTGTTTGTTGAGAAGGTACATGTATTTGCTAGTAAATAGATTGAACGTTTACTCAGGGTCCATGTAGGATATCTGTTATCAGTACATTTTGTTTATTTTTAGTGTCACCTGACTAATTTTTTAGGTGCTGATGTCCAGGATATTTCTGCACTGGAGATGCTATGTTCCTTATTTTCAGACAGTACTCAACAAAGGTGTCTGCCTCTTCAGCTGAACATGTACAAATGTGCACAGTTAGTCATTCAGGCTTAGAAGAAGTATGGTAGATGGAGACAACAGGGTTTGTGAGGTGTGCTGAACTCAAACACTTCTGATGTTGTCTTCCTCTCCATTCTTCTCTAAATTAGTTTATTTCTATTGTACAAACTTAAGTGTCTGCTGAGTACAATTACTGGATTTTGCTGAGAATCCTTTTAAGCTGGACTTCACAACTTTGAGATTTCACTACACTTGAAGTCAAAATTCTGTGGCAGGTTTGGTTGCCTGAGCATAGCTCGACTACTTCAATTAACTTCTTGGTGGGAAAAAAAAAAACTACTTTTGTTAATGGTCTACAAGAATATTATTTGCAGTTAAATTCCATTTGGGGAAACTCATATCATTAAATACCCCTACAAAATTACGATTATGATCATTCTTCCAGCTATAGCTATATGCCAACTTCTGTGTTCTTATTAACTTATTAAGACTGAAATGCAGCCCCAGGACCAACAGTTAATTTCTGACAAACTCATATACAATTTTGGTTAAACTGTACACATCCAATTTCAAATAGCTCAGCAAAGCACAAATGAGAGTGCATCCAAATGAATATGAACATTCTGTCCACATTCTGTCCACACAAAAATATTTATGTCAAAACAAGTTCAGAAATATTATTCCTCAAGCTACCTGCACAATTTTGTGCAAGATGTATTGAGTATCTTATCAAGCCACCTGACATCATTCATTCATTCATCTATCATTGTACCAGCTAAATTCAGTTAAATATTGTGGAGAGTCAAAGATCAGCCAAGTCGAATCAGGAACAAGGTGGGAAACAAAACCAAATAGGATACCGTTTCATAACACACATCCACATTTACTCACTTTTGGCCTGTCATGCAGCAGAAATAAAGAGACGGGAATCTGTCAAGGATGGAAAGGCATCAGACTGCCTGTTGAATGTTCTACAAACAGCTGTGTTTTTAAGCTTTGTTTCATACATGTCTAACTATTGGTAATGCTCCATGTAAAGCTACAAAATCAGCAGTGATATCCTAAACATAACAGATAAATATTCATTTTAAAAACTGATACTTGCTGAATATGTTGTAGTGACACAATAATGTAATTTCAAAGCAATGCAGCTCAACATAAATAAAAAATGGTACTGCATTATTGTTTAGAGTGCACAGATTGCCTTTCTTGCTTAATGGTTAAAGTATGGACTCCCTTACACAAAAACTGCTTTCAAGAAACAAAAGCAAAATAAGGCAAAAATAAATACTGTATAATATAACCTATAATTTCCATCACTGGTTTTCACCGTGCTTCAATACTTTATTATATGTGCTCTGCTTTTTATGAAATGTATCTGTAGACATTTTTTTGATTTTAACTTTTTGTTTCCATTTAAAAAGAAAGAAAAATAAATTCATTTTATAGTGAACATCAAAGGCTTACACACAGTCCATACAACTTCATGTTTTACTGATGTAAAAGAAAAAATAAAGACACACAATGCCAGACTTTATTACTCATTACTCATTACTCATTACTCAGATTTTTAAGGGTTCTTCTGTACATGGACCTTGACAGGATCGGTACTGATTTAACTGGCTGCATTTTTTAATTGTTTACAAGAGATTTTTGCATAAATTTTGATATTTGAAGCAATTCAATTCATGTTCATCATGCCTAGAACTTCAGTCCCACTGAGGAGAGGCATCCCCATAGCTGATACTGCCACTTTCATGTCTGACAAGCGTTCTGATCTCACTATTATGATGTAATAGATAAGCAGGCAGCTAAACTAATCCCATTATCAATATAAGGATCTGGAGACTAGTTTGACAAGGGGTGTACAAATCTCCAGTTTATTCATAAAGAGCAGGGTGAAACTACAGGTAAAGAAACATAATATTCAGCACACAAATAAAATTGTTTGGTAACAGTTTTAAAGCTATGAGTAGCAGTACACAACAGTAAAATGTTACATATATAAACTTACCAGCTATACTACCATAGGCTTACACAGGCAGGATGAACTTTGCTGCATGTATTTGTGGCAGATACATTATTTACATTGGGAAAGCCCTGCTGTAAGGTGGTTGAGGAAGGAGAAATATCACAAAGTTAAGGATATCTGAACATAACAACAGTTTACAAAAGTTGAAATGATTAATACTTAAGCATTTTGCCCCTCTTAACAAACGTGACAACAAGTAAGTATCCTTTGAAGGATGAGTTGTGTTGACTTTTTAGCAAACATATTATAGCTAAGAAGTTCTATCTTGGTCTCATCAAGCTATACGTCACTTTCCCCACTTAGTTTTGGAAGGTTTATCTTGTATTCTTGGAAAAGTTCTACTGGTTTGAATGTTCTATCTTTGTGATAAGAAGCTTCCAGCTTTCCACTATACCGACATCTCACACTTGGGAAAACAGGAGAAATGGTTGAAGCATGCAAGGAGTGGAAAGTTAATACATTTAAAAGGTTCCTTTACATTTACATTGGCCTCTTGGTAGTTCCCTTGATGTGCTTATGCATTGCAGGATCATCAATGGTAGACCAGATGACCTGATCTTCTTCTTCATTTTAATGATGGTCTTCACTGTGGTCCATGATATACAGTATGCAATGCCTTTGGAAATCTAATATAACCCTCTTTTGATATGCACTTTTTGACATACAGTAAATACTGAAGTTTATTTTTTTAGTTTTCTGTAGACCACGATTTTGAATATTTTCCTCTATTCGACCTAGAAACCTTCAGCAGTATCTGTTTTAATTTAAGAATAATCAAAATAAGTACAGGTGATGTCAAGAGAAAGCAAATTACTTTTCTACATGATCAGGAATCTGACAGTTTGAGCCCCTGTTATAAAGTGTGTACACCCAAGGAATTTAAAGATTTGTACAGTGCATCCGGAAAGTATTCACAGCGCATCACTTTTTCCACATTTTGTTATGTTACAGCCTTATTCCAAAATGGATTAAATTAGTTTTTTTCCTCAGAATTCTACACACAACACCTCATAATGACAATGTGAAAAAAGTTTACTTGAGGTTTTTGCAAATTTATTAAAAATTAAAAAACTGAGAAATCACATGTACATAAGTATTCACAGCCTTTGCTCAGTACTTTGTCGATACACCTTTGGCAGCAATTACAGCCTCAAGTCTTTTTGAATATGATGCAACAAGCTTGGCACACCTATCCTTGGCCAGTTTCGCCCATTCCTCTTTGCAGCACCTCTCAAGCTCCATCCGGTTGGATGGGAAGCGTCGGTGCACAGCCATTTTAAGATCTCTCCAGAGATGTTCAATCAGATTCAAGTCTAGGCTCTGGCTGGGCCACTCAAGGACATTCACAGAGTTGTCCTGAAGCCACTCCTTTGATATCTTGGCTGTGTGCTTATGGTCGTTGTCCTGCTGAAATATGAACCGTCGCCCCAGTCTGAGGTCAAGAGTGCTCTGGAGCAGGTTTTCATCCAGGATGTCTCTGTACATTGCTGCAGTCATCTTTCCCTTTATCCTGACTAGTCCCCCAGTTCCTGCCGCTGAAAAACATCCCCACAGCATGATGCTGCTGCCACCATGTTTCACTGTAGGGATGGTATTGGCCTGGTGATGAGCGGTGCCTGGTTTCCTCCAAACGTGACGCCTTGCATTCACACCAAAGAGTTCAATCTTTGTCTCATCAGACCAGAGAATTTTGTTTCTCATGGTCTGAGAGTCCTTCAGGTGCTTTTTGGCAAACTCCAGGTGGGCTGCCATGTGCCTTTTACTAAGGAGTGGCTTCCGTCTGGCCACTCTACCATACAGGCCTGATTGGTGGATTTCTGCAGAGATAGTTGTCCTTCTGGATGGTTCTCCTCTCTCCACAGAGGACCTCTGGAGCTCTGACAGAGTGACCATTGGGTTCTTGGTTACCTCCCTGACTAAGGCCCTTCTACTCCGATCGCTCAGTTTAGATGGCCGGCCAGCTCTAGGAAGAGTGCTGGTGGTTTCGAACTTCTTCCACTTACGGATGATGGAGGCCACTGTGCTCATTGGGACCTTCAAAGCAGCAGAAATTTTTCTGTAACCTTCCCCAGATTTGTGCCTCAGGACAATCCTGTCTCGGAGGTCTACAAACAATTCCTTTGACTTCATGCTTGGTTTGTGCTCTGACATGATCTGTCAACTGTGGGACCTTATATAGACAGGTGTGTGCCTTTCCAAATCATGTCCAATCAACTGAATTTACCACAGGTGGACTCCAATTAAGCTGCAGAAACATCTCAAGGATGATCAGGGGAAACAGAATGCACCTGAGCTCAATTTTTAGCTTCATGGCAAAGGCTGTGAATACTTATGTACATGTGATTTCTCAGTTTTTTTATTTTTAATAAATTTGCAAAAACCTCAAGTAAACTTTTTTCACGTTGTCATTATGGGGTGTTGTGTGTAGAATTCTGAGGAAAAAGATGAATTTAATCTATTTTGGAATAAGGCTGTAACATAACAAAATGTGGAAAAAGTGATGCGCTGTGAATACTTTCCGGATGCACTGTATTTATTATTTTATTTGTAATTACAAAATGCCACTTTTTAATTTAAAATTTCTTTTTAGTGGCAGAGGTAATGCTCATCTCTTATAAATATAAAGGTTGCACATTCTGTCACCACATGACTGCTTCAATTTTGTACACTTTGTATGTGCCAGATTCCCTTCCAAGCATCCACACCATGTGCCTGTACAACAGTTGAGAATGTACAGGTACTCTCTCCAAGGTGGGCTTATTCTCAATAATTCTAGGATAGACTCCAGCTCTCAGGAAGCCTGAATTGTGTTAAGTGACTGATATGTTGCATTTATTTGTTAGTCAAGAGAATGTATTAGAGACTAAAAAAGGTCTAACATGATTTGTCTCGATTTCAGCCCATACTTTACATCCACAAACCTGAAATTTTTGAATTCTTGATATGCCTAGTATACGTAAAAATACATAGGACATTTCTGTAGTGTGCTTGCGCCTTTTCCGCGGGTTTGTTCCTGCCTTGCACAATTTGCTGGCAGGGCTTGACTCCAGCAGACCTCCCATGACCCTGTGTTAGGATATAGCGGGTTGGATAATGACTGACTGACATAGGATGTTTTAATATTAAAAATCAGAGGTGTTTATAATATTTTGTGTTAGAATATGTATCAATGTGTTTAGTAAAGATTTTCAAAAATGTATTTAGTAAACATTTTCAAAATCATAATTTATTATCCCATTATTCATAAGGCAATTTGAAATCTGTGTTGAACATCAATTAACTAATCTTTGTCTTCTTTTAAAAGATTAATCCAGAAACAAGCAACTTTTTAATTTTACTTTTACATTGTAGTTTTGTTGTGAAAGGTACATAATAATTGCTAAATACAGTAGCATGTATCAATGTGTTTATTTTCAAAATTTAAGTTAAATATTTATCAATTAGTTCTTCCCATTATTCTTTCCATAAAGTAACTCAATTTAATTTTTACTGCTCACATTTCACATTTACTATCTTAGAGCTCTGTACGCATTTACAAATGCTTCTTCTTCTACTTCTTTCGGCTGCTCCCATTAGGGGTTGGCACAGCGGATCATCTTCTTCCATATCTTTCTGTCCTCTGCATCTTGTTCTGTTACACCCATTATCTGCATGTCCTCTCTCACCACATCCATAAACCTTCTCTTAGGCCTTCCTCTTTTCCTATTCCCTGGCAGCTCTATCCTTAGCATCCTTCTCCCAATATACTCAGCATCTCTCCTCTGCACATGTCCAAACCAATGCAATCTCGCTTCTATGACTTTGTCTCCCAAACGTCCAACTTGAGCTGACCCTCTAATTTACTCATTTCTAATCCTATCCATCCTCGTCACGCCCAATGCAAATCTTAGCATCTTTAACTCTGCTACCTCCAGCTCTGTCTCCTGTTTTCTGGCCACTGCAACCACCTTCAACCCATATAGCACAGCTGGTCTCATTACTGTCCTATAGACCTTCCCTTTCACACTTGCTGATACCCGTCTGTCACAAATTACTGCTGATACTCTTCTCCACCCGTTCCACCCTGCTTGCACTCTCTTTTTTACCTCTCTTCCACAATCCCCATTACTTTGTACTGTTGATCCCAAGTATTTAAACTCATCCATCTTCGCCAACTATACTCCTTGCATCCTCACCATTCCACTGACTTCCCTCTCATTTACACACATTTATTCTGTCTTGTTCCTACTGACCTTCATTCCTCTCCTCTCCAGAGCATATCTCCACCTCTCCAGGGTCTCCTTGACCTGCTCCCTACTCTCACTTCAGATCACAATGTCATCAGCAAACATTATAGTCCACAGGGACTCCTGTCTAATCTCGTCTGTCAACCTGTCCATCACCATTGCAAATAAGAAAGGGCTCAGAGCCGATCCCTGATGTAATCCCACCTCCACCTTGAATGCATCCGTCAATCCATTTACAAATGCAATATAACTATAATCTCTATTTTATTGCGAAGTAACAAATAATTACAGTTTCTTCTACAAATGTTTGTGTGGTTTGTAATGTTATGAGCTGTACCATGCTTGTAAATGAAAATAGATTTTTTTAAAACTATCCCTTTCAACATTGGTGTTTATTTATAATGATTTTAATTTGATTCATCTTGTTATCCTGTGGTGCTTTGTCGTGCATTCTTTTGTACTTTGAAAGAACATTGCAACAGGACAGTGCTTGTTTTGAAAAATTTTGAAAATGTTTAAAATCCTTACAGTGACTGGTCTAAACAGTGTATATTATCCTCATGAGATGAGTGTATATCATAGCAAAAGTGGAGTTCAGAAAATGAAAAGAGTGATGGGGGTCAAAGCCTAATGTAGTTGGCCCTCAGCTTGGTGCTTGAACTCAGCACTCTAGGTCTTGAAGCAACTGTAGTAGCCTGTCTCAGAACAAAAAGGTAATACAAAGAGTTTAAGTCCTACTGATAGCCCATTTGCAACATCAATTTCACACTCTGCACTCGGTAGGTCATACGAATGCTGACATGATTCAATTAACTACCATTTTGTTTTTTCAGTGCTAGAAATGTGACTGTCAGTTTAACTAAAATGATATTTAGTACTGTTAAAGCGTAAAAAAATGAAAAATAAAAACCACCTTATGCTATCTCAGAGACTTGGGATTTCATAGCCTATATCAGTGACTGGGCATCAGACAGGAAAAAACACCTGACTGAACAGAAGTTCATAGTAGGGCATTCACTTTCTCATATGATAATCTAAACTTACACTTTCAAAAACACCATTATGAGGTAGTAGTGCTACCATGCCATCCAAAACACAAAGTGCTAATTATAATCTAGAGAAGCTATGTAGACTGGTTCACATAAATAGTATAGTAGCTTTGTTGGCTTTACTTACAATTTCTAAGTCTTACATCCTAAATGGCACCTAGTTTTTGACATAACTCTGGCATCGACTGAATTTTGTATTTCAGAAGTGTACACTGCTTTGTATTCTATTCAACTGTAGGTATTTATAGCATAAGCTAAAAAAAAAATACTAAGCCTGTTTCACCAAACACCAGTAGGGGAGTGCAGAGAATGAGGAGCTACCTCATCTGTCAAAGAACATAATCACCTTAGCACTCAAACTGTGCAAGTTTAGCATGGAAAATTAAACATACAATATGTCCTGTGACTGCTGATAAAAACAGACACACTGTAATATACCCACATGAACATAGAAAGAAAATGCGAACTTCACTGGATAGCAAGACTGTGCTACCTTGATGCCCTTAAAAAAACACAACATGACATGTACAGTAGACTGATTAAAAAAAAAAAAACAGCACTGTGTGAGCTTGACCATATCCATGCTAAGGTGGTGATGAATAACAATATTTTTAGTCATACACTACGAGCAACAATGATAGCTTTGAACCTGAACACAAATGGACCCAAACACACAGAAGCAGGCCAATATTGCACTGTAGGATTAGAGTGAATTTTATCCAGTTGGTTACTTTCTTCACTTTCACTTCAGAAGCAATTTTAAATGAGAACTGTGTTTATTGTGTTGCTATTGCAGCTAAGTCCAGAAGCCAGAAGAAGGCTGCCGCATTAACTGGTCACAACATATTCTGAAACTTTGACTAAAGATCTCAAACTGTCTAGTACTGCATGACTGTGTCAGTGCGACTGAAATATAAAAATGTGCTCTTTCCCCCGCTCTCCAGCCCCAAATGCCCAAAGAGTGCAAAGATTTGATTAGTCGGACATAAAGTAAGCGACTGCTATCTCTTCCAGACATAAAACTGAAATAAAATGGTATCAACCACCCCCGACCCAAGTCTGCATCCAATTCCAATCATACAGCTTTTATGAAGTCTAAAAAATTACATTTTTCGCTTCTCTGAGATAAATTGTAATTTAACAATTGCCTTTTGTGCATTCCCTTGCCTCACTGCCACTCTCCACTCTTGTTTGCTTGCTGCTGCACTCTTGACATTTGATTACACTCCTTATTATTTTGATTGGAAATGCACGTGCTATTTCCTTGGCTCCCCCTCGACTTTAGCTGATTGCAGTTCAAATTGCCCATTACCCTGTTGCTTATCTAACTTTCTGTGGTTTCTTGCCCAAGGAAGCTGAGTCCAATTGTTAGGCTTTAAAACTAGATAATTTCTTTATGTATTTTTACTTCATAGTATCCTTGGTGTTAGTATTATTAGATTTTTTAGTTTTTCTGAAGATCATAATTGAACCAAAGGCCCATGCAATCTTTAATAAATGAGCAGGCTGTTCAAGCTAAAATGAATAATGAAGGCATTGGTGTATATACAATTTGTTTATTGTAGCAAAAAAAAAATCTCCTCCCTTTAAGGGGAAAGGGGTGCAACCCCCTGGTGCGGGCAATTAATTTGTAAGCAGGAATCTCACAATTTGACTCCATTTCAACCTTAAAACAGAGAAAATAACTACAATAAAGTACATATCAGATGGATTTTTGTGCCTCTAGGTCTGGTCACTCTTATTTGTCATTGAGCTCTTTTGACATACATTGGTAATCCCCACCTTACCAGCTCTGAGTTTATCAACTATGCCAGCCCTTTGGGTCTCTCTACCACCACATTAGTCGTTCTAGGGTAATTAACACTGCTTGGTCCAGAGATATGAGTCTTAATGTCAATAAAACAACAGATCAGCATTCTTTGTCCAAACTCAAGCATTGCCAAGTCACTGCTGCTATTCACAGATTACCTCACTGTAACTGACTGCCATCTTCCAGAGAACAAGATTTTGTTTGTATGCAAGCTGTTCCTGAGGTTTATATCATATTGTTACTGAATCACCTATTACTATTTTACAGTAGATCCCAGCACTACCAGACATACTATTCTGTGACTTGGGTAGAGTTGGGCAATATACCAGTTAATCTGGTATACTGGATGAAATTCTTCTTCTAGTACTGATTAAAAAAATACTAATAAGAAATTACTAGAAAACATATTAAGACATTCAAACATAAAACACAAAACATGCACATCTGTGCATGCAAAAGGAAAGTGAAATATGGTTTTCTGTCCATGTATTAGTTTTTTAAAGTTATTGTCTTTTGCATATGAATTTGTATGTCAATTATGTGCAATAAATGAGCCTTTCCTTTTAAAAATATCACTCAGATTTATGTGCGGTTAAACCTGATTAATAAGTTCATGCAAAAAGAAATATAAAAAAGCAAGAAGCCATGTCTTAATTGCCATTTATTTCGCTTTAGCGCTACGGTATCTTGCCTGAAGAAGGGGCCTGAGTTGCCTCGAAAGCTTGCATATTGTAATCTTTTTATTTAACCAATAATAGGTGTCATTTTGCTTGACTTCTCACTACATGAAGGCTTTAGTAAGTGAGTAAAAAAGAAGCTGCACATTTATAACTCAAAGAATGGCAAACTCTTTTGGTCAAATCTATTTGAGTGGCAGAGCATGAATAAGCTTTTGACAGATAAGGGGACTCACCTGTGAACATGATTAATCAGTAGCATGCTGAAATGCTGAAAAGTATATACAAATTCATAACCTGTTATCTAACAAAATGATCAGAGCTTTTAATTAAATTATGGTATGGATGTTTTAGCCACACCAACCCCTCCTAAGTAGGAGTCACACTACCATTAGGCCAGTCCCTGGCTATTTGCTGCATACCTGTAGAAGGATGTATGTGATTACTTAAGATATATGTAATTTTGTCAAAAGGACAGAAGAATGGGCTCCCTTTAGGCAAAATACATTTTGGGGGGTTAGGACCTTATTATCCCAAGTTAGCTGGACTGAAGTCCATGAAATTAAGTCCATGTATTTGAAGTCCATGAATAGACTACAGTTTGTAAGACTCAATGACTATGTCTTTGATATGGATGAGAGCAATACTGCAATACTACATGGAATAATCCTGTCTCCTTTTTTCTATAACTCTGTATAACACCAGGTCATGTCACTTGCAGAAAACCTCAGATGATTCTGCACTAATGGGTTGTATTGATGAGGGGAATGAGACAGAATGTAGGAGTTAGGTGGAGAACTCTGTTTCTTGGTGCAGAAAGAACTGTCTGCAGCTTAACATCAGTAAAATCAAAGAACTGGTTATTGACTTTCATCTCACCAAAGAACCTTTATGTCCGGTCACTACACAGGGAGCAGATGTAGAGGTGGTGCATTTCTATAAGTACTTGAGGGTCCACATCAATGACAGGCTGCACTGGTCTTGTAATACAGAGGAACTACATATGAAAGGGCAGAAGACTCCTTTTTTCTCAGGATACTATACTTATTTAATGTGGGTAGTGGCATCCTTTACATATTCTACATTTCTGTAATGGCCAGTGCGATTTTCTTTGTTGTGGTTGCGCTGGGCCAGTAACACCACTTCAAGAGAGGTCCACAGAATCAACAAGCTGATTAAATTAGCAGGCTCAGTTATGGGATGCACTCTAGATCAATAATGAAGGAGAGAATTAAAACAAAACTGTGCACTATTATGAACAATGCTAAAATTTTTAACACACTGACAGACACTAAGTTCTTTCAGCCAATGAATTATTTAGCAGCAGTGTGTCAAGAAACACTACTGAGGCTCCTTTATACTAACAGCAATACACCCGTATATTGCCTTGCTGTGACTGTAACTGCCAAGTCAGAAATGTTCTTTCTTTTCAGTTATTCGGGTGTGTGCTCTGATATAAGTGCGTGTGCGTGTGTGTATACTTATTTATTAATTCATTAATGGGATTCTGTAAAAAGGCAACATTTCTTGTTGTGACAAATTAAGTTCTTATTGTATTTCATGCACAAAATGTTTTGAGAATGGACACATAATAAATATAGATCCAGATAAGTCATATAGGTTACTACTTTCAAAGGAAAGCTATCTACATTTCAAATATTTGCAAAACATCTAAAATTGGAACTAAAGCCTGGCTGGAATTTGCAATTTTTAAAGAAAGCCAAAAAGCTGGTTGACTTATAAATTCATCTGCCATTTTTTGGAGGTATACCTAATAACTCCACCTCACTCCCACTACTGGATCCTGTTCACAGAAATACTGCTTGATGCTTCATGTAGTTTCAGGCCTCAATGCTCATTTTCTTTGTTGCTTTCTTGGGCGGACAGAGAAATTGTGAATGCTTTGCAAATGTTAGCCTGAACTTTTGAACAGATGTAACAACTGCATGATTCGACAAGTCAGACACATGGCATTGAGGAAAGGTTTTGTCTTCAGAGATATCTGAGCATGAGAGCTTTCATTCTGAGAAGCAGAGGGGTGATGCTGAAGTAGACATGACTCCCTAGGACCCTCTGGTACAGTCTGACCCCATCACCAGATGTGCCCTTGCTCCATTACACCATTGAAAATAATTGATGAGAAAATGTCTAGGCTTTCTTTTCTTTTCCTTTTTTTAACAGCCTTGTCATCAGAGGTTGCCCTCAGACTCCAGGGCTTTAATTAATTCTCACAAAAGAAACCAGCAGCTGGAAGAAAGTGCAGTCCATTATCAGCCTCTAGATTGGTGGCAGTGCAGGTGTGTCGCTATGCTCTAGCTGAGCATTTCTAGTGAAATAAAAATTATTGGTCATCTATAAATTAATAATAATACAATAATAAAAACAGCCTAAGCTAAGAGTGGTACCAGAAAAACTATCATTAACACACCAGCTATACAACAGATACAGCCAGAGGTCTGCACAGTCTAACCTGGGCTTCAGCCCAGGATGCCATGGGTTACAAGGGCCCCAAAATTTATCAAGATGTATGAAAAATATCTGTTTTTTAATTAAATATTCTTGCCAGTATACTAGCTTATAGAGACCTTTCTGCAGTTAATAACATCCAGAGTTATCCCCAAATTCCCTTGTCTCCAATAAACTGCAGGTAGTGTCTTAGACCAGCAGTCAACACAGCATTTGCTGCAGCTTGAGAGCCAAATATGGGCTGTTAGAATGTAAGGTGCACAAAGAAGATAGCGATTTATCACATTTTAATAATTACAGTTACAACATAACAGTAGTTCCAGTGATTGTGAAGCTTATGAATGAGATGATTTGCATAAACAGTAACCTATAATGCCACTTCTAAATGTATGGCATGTATAATGAGTATTGAGCATTAAGATGCCATCTCTAGGACACAAGACACGTGTATAAGGTACAGATTTTCTCTCACATAATTTTCATCCGTTCATAAATGACAGCATAAAGATATAATTGTGACTGAGGCCAAAAGACTTGCACAGCTGGACACACACTAAGACTGAATTGTGAGGTGCACATGTGGTCTGATGTCAGTTACGACAAGCTATTGGCTTTCTTTGCACTTCTTTTATATCAAGGTATAATTTAAAAGCCTTTAGTTAAAATGTGCTGATCAACAAAACCATAACTTGAAACAGTTTTTGGAGAGTAACCATGAGTGAAAAATGTTCCAGCTCTTGTATGTCTAAGGAGTTTGCACTTTGTTACCAGTCACTTCACACAGTAGTTAGAAATCCTTTTTGAAAATAAAACCGTTCTTTGAGGCATTGATAAAGTGATTCATTAATGTCAACATATCTAAACAGAATGTAGTTGTTAACAAACCACTTATAGTTTGGAGAGATTGTTTGAAAATGAAACAATGCAAATCTTGTACAATTATGGAGTTGGAAGCATCTCTGCTGAATTACAAGTAAAGTTTATTGATAGATTGACAAAAGTGCCCAGAGTCTGCAAACTGGTAAAAAAAGAAAACCTACAGAGATGTTTTGCTTTTATTTATTTAGTGTTTTTCTTTCTTAATTTTACAAGTAAATACATATTCTGTTAATAAGTATTCTTCTCTCCCTTACTCATGTGGTCTGATTTCAGTTATGACAAGCTACTGGCTTTCTTTAAACTATTATATACATAGTTTAAGGATCAAACTGTCTTTGTTTGTAATATTTGACATGACTTACTGAGTCTGTCTGTCTGTCTGTCTATCTATCTATCCATCCATCCCACTCACTCATAATCTCAAGCTGCTATACTATAACACATTATTTGCTGTCCTTGTGTAGTACTCATTGAACTGCTTTGACATTACATACCAGCTTTTCTGTGTTTCCCTCAGAACAAGTAGGTGGGGCACAAATAATGGTAAGTCCACTCCGGACAACCAGTATTCTGTGAAGGATTGTTATATTTAGTACTATGATACCCTTCAAAAAAGAAGTGCTGGGATTACTCTGAAATGCCAAATTTGAAAAGTTGATGTCAATATATTGTATTTCTAGAAGACATAAAGGTGAATGGACTTAGTGCGCCCATCTCATAGTTCCAAGGGAAACAAGTTAGACTTCCAGAATACTCTTTCTTTTTCAGTGTCCAAAAAACATTCCTCCTCCTTACAGACACCACCATAGTGTAGTTAGTACATCAAATGAAAAGGATACAGGAATGCTGCATCAAATTTTAATATACCTGTACATTGGAATTGTGTTCTCTATGAAAGGCACTACTAAAACAAAGATTAAAATAAAAATAAATCATAGCTGTGTTGTCTTTTGGGTCCAGCAAACTGGGCTTAACTCCTTATTAAGTAATTTTCTATGTGGAGTTCTCAGTATGTTTCTACGAGTTTCCTCTCACACTTTAAACACAAGTAGGCTAATTGGTAAGTCTAAATTCTGACGATATGAGTGATATGAATGTGTGCATGACAGCACCCTGGTTTGGTGTTTGGTTCCTGCTTTTAACAGATGCTTTCAGGATAGGCTCCTCTCCCTGAAACTCTGAAACAGGCAAAGCAGATTTAAAAAATGAATGGCTGGATCGAGTGACATCAAAAACAAAAATACAGTATGCAATATCTGCCTTATAAAAGTGCTTAAAAAGTCAAATACAAAATAAACACAAACAGTGAAAAAACAGATATTATGTGAAAAAGGGCCCACACCCTGCATTAGTTTTACTTGGTAAAGGATTTTTTAATTTGTATGGTGCACCTTTCAGAAAATTGATTTTAAAGACTTTTACAGTCTTTAATGTGCTTTGCACTGAAGCAAATTGAAATATTTCAGTTGAAAACCTGCCTTTTCCACCGGCACTATTTCAAGGGAAGAGACTATTAAAAATAAAAGCCAGGATGACTAGGATATTTAAATATTTGGTCCTAGATATTCCTTCTTCTGCGCCCTGCCCAGGGTTTGTTTACTGCCTTGCGCCCTGTGTTGGCTGGGATTGGCTCCAGCAGACCCCCGTGATCCTGTAGTTAGGATATAGCGGGTTGGATAATGGATGGATGGATATTCTTTCCTCCAATTAATGGAAGAACTTTGTCTGCTATATAATAAAACATTAAGGTCTGCATGTGTGTCCTGTCCCTTTAAGCAATAGGATTGGTGAGTATGGCTTTGGTGACACAATCGAAAGAGAATGTGCAAGTGTTATACACACAAGGAGGAGAAATGACATGGGTGGCATTCAGAGAGTCTCTTTCAAAGGCAGTAAGTTTAAAAGTAAACAGGAGGCAAGACAGGTGCCCTGAAAATAATGACAAGAGTTTGAATACCAGGATTTATGGGAACAGGCTCGACAGAGGGAGCACTGGAGAAGGAATGTTCCAATACACACAAATACAGAAGAAAAGCATTGAATTTACACGTGAGGCAAGAGATATATAAATATTTTTAAACTATTCTATTACTTGTCTTCAACAGAAAGCATGCCTATTTTTTAAATAAATGTAGAAGGAGATACTATTTGATGTGCTAAACAATGGGCACTTTGTACCTCTAGTCCCAATTAGGGAACTGTGCTTGTGAAATACATCACAATTTTGGACAAACTGCAGGTGTTGGCATAGTGAAAACTAGACACCTCCATATGACAAGCTTGAAAACTAATGCTAAAAGCCATTTCACACTAGAATCCTTAAAGCCTATGAAAATATTTGTAATGCCAGGCCACCTTAAATTCCCTTGCACCTCCTCATCAGTGTCTTTGTTTTGCAAATGTGTCAATCAGCACTGGCAGCAGGCAGTCTGCTAACTCATCCCCCTCCGAGGCAGCTGAAGTCTCTTTATCTGGCAGTTAGGTGTCTGGAATTGTATACGGTAAATAATATGTTATGATATGGAATACATTCATTTCATGTGTGTTTTATGTCTACAACGATCTGTGTAAATGTAGGATGACAGGAAATGTGAGGCAAGAAATGTTGAACACATAACTATTTTTCTCTTCAAATATTTTATTGAATTGAATGATAGATACATGTGTGCAAAAAAATTGCTTTGCATCTTATTTTTGTTATGCTATTATGTTATGGAGAAAAGAAAAGTTAAGGGTTCCAAGTTTTAAAACACAAGTCAATTAAAGACAAAAGAAGTAGGTTCCATTAGGAGAAATAATTGGTTACTGTTAAGAAACAGACTGAAATAGAAAGCTTGTAGCCATTGCCACTCTCCAGGATCTTAGTTTGATACCGATGCTCTAGGGATATTTAGTTTTGAAAATCTTTTGTTTTTTTTCATGAAAACAATACTTCCTCTATAAATGAATGATGGAGAAAGTACAATGGAGAATATAAAATCTCTGTAATGTGAGTGTGCAAGCTCAGAATTAAATTTGAACTCATGAAAGTGTAAAGTGACAGTACTATTAAATCATGCTACTAAAAGACACTGCTATCAGAAAAAGACCTTAAAATTAAAATGATGTTATAGAATTAATACCAAATAATTAAAACAACAACAACAAAAATCTCTAGATCCAGAAATTCTGGGATACATGCACTAATGCTAACTCATAACTCATAGTGAGAAACATTTTTGGAACATATTTATAAAGATACATTTGTCAGTCAAAGAAAACTAATCATTTACAGAAAATATCCAGCTTACAAAAAACACCAGCAGGTACTTGCACTAGTCAATAAGAGTGTTGACTACATAAGGTATAATAAACAACAGAAACCACAACTAAATCCATGTCTCAGTAACAGCAGAATCAAAAGACTCCTTGGCCACTGGAATGGATGAGAACATTTGAATCAGTGAGCTAGCAGCCATAGTCAAATTAAAAAAAAAAATAACATCTGTCTTCATTAGTAGTCTTAAAGATATAAAAGAGCTAAAAGTGCTACAGCTGTCTGAAAAGCAATAGCAACTTCAAATGAGATATTTGGTAAAATGGTACAGATGATTAAACCTCACTGAAGTCAATACATTAATGTATGCAAGTGCTGTAACCATTGTTAGAGGTTAGGAGGAAAACACTGAGAAGATTTTGTAATGAAGAACCAGCATGGAGATATTAATAATTCAAAATAGACTATAAACCTACAAAAAGATTTTCCTAATATTAGACAACACAAAGTGGTAGTCACCTCATGTTAAAATCATATCAAGGCTGATATTATGGTTGTAAAATCCAAAACAGGTAGCAGAGATTGAACTTTACATCATACACATGAACCTCCTTGTAAAAGCTCAGTATCCTAGGGGGCAAGAGAGCAGATTATTTTTGATAGGTACAGACCAGTTGTACTTCTAAAAGAATAAACAGAACTTCAGAACAACAATCAAATAATGTCTGGGATACTGACTTTGCAGCTTAATGCAACAGAGCAGCTTTAAGTGAAAGAAAGGAGGAGCTGTTCCATCATTTATAAATTGTTGACATCACTTTTGATAAGATCGGAAAGTAGTGAAGAAAATTAACAACTACCAAATAACTCTTCAAACTATTTGACTTTGTATGTCCACCAACAATAATTGAAGGGCAGACTGTAGAGTTGGCAGAGCACTACAAATATAACAGGCTGTCCTTTGCTTACAGCACAGAACAAATCTGTAAAAAAGGACAAACATTTCTAAGGGAGCTCAGTTATTTTAACATTATAATAATGTTTTTAAGTCTTATACTGAAATTGTTGTCACATTTGCTTTAATATGTTGGTTTGAGTACCTTAGTATCTTCTTCTTCTTTCGGCTGCTCTCGTTAGGGGTTGCCACAGCGGATCATCTTCTTCCATATCTTTCTGTCCTCTGCATCTTGTTCTGTTACACCCATCACCTGTATGTCCTCTCTCATCACATCCATAAACCTTTGCTTAGGCCTTCCTCTTTTCCTCTTCCCTGGCAGCTCTATCCTTAGCATCCTCTCCCAATATACCCAGCATCTCTCCTCTTCACATGTCCAAACCAATGCAATCTCGCCTCTCTGACTTTGTCTCCCAACCGTCCAACTTGAGCTGACCCTCTAATGTACTCATTTCTAATCCTATCCATCCTCGTCACACCCAGTGCAAATCTTAGCATCTTTAACTCTGCTACCTCCAGATCTGTCTCCTGCTTTTTCGTCAGTGCCACTGTCTCCAACCCATATAACATAGCTGGTATCACTAACGTCCTGTAGACCTTCCCTTTCACTCTTGCTGATACCCGTCTGTCACAAATTACTCCTGATACTCTTCTCCACCCATTCCACCCTGCCAGCACTCTCTTCTTTACCTCTCTTCCACAATCCCCATTACTCTGTACTGTTGATCCTCCATATTTAAACTCCTGTATTTAAACTTATCCACCTTCGCCAACTCTACTCCTTGCATCCTCATCATTCCACTGACCTCCCTCTCATTTACACACATGTATTCTGTCTTGATCCTACTGAGCTTCATTCCTCTCCTCTCTAGAGCATATCTCCACCTCTCCAGGGTCTCCTCAACCTGCCCCCTACTATCGCTACAGATCACAATGTCATCAGCAAATATTATAGTCCATGGGGACTCCTGTCTAATTGCATCTGTCAACCTGTCCATCACCATTGCAAATAAGAAAGGGCTCAGAGCTGATCCCTGATGTAATCCCACCTCCATGATGAATGCATCAGTCGCTCCTACCGCAGACCTCACCACTGTCATACTTCCCTCGTACATATCCTGTACAGCTCTTACGTACTTCTCTGCCACTCACAACTTCCTCATACAATACCACAGCTCCTCTCGATGCACCCTGTCATATGCTTTCTCCAGGTCCACAAAGACACAATGCAACTCCTTCTGGCCTTCTCTAAACTTCTCCATCAACATCCTCAGAGCAAACATTGCATCTGTGGTGCTCTTTCTTGGCATGAAAACATACTGCTTCTCACTAATCATCACCTCACTTCTTAACCTAGCTTCCACTACTCTTTTCCATAACTTCCTGCTGTGGCTCATCAATTTTATTCCCCTGTAGTTACTGCAGTCCTGCACATCCCCCTTATTCTTAAATATCGGCAAAAATACACTTCTTCTCTACTCCTCAGGCATCCTCTCACTTTCCAAGATTCCATTAAATAATCTGGTTAAAAACTACACTGCCATCTCTCCTAAACACCTCCATGCTTCCATAGGTACTGTATGTCATCTGGTCCAACTACCTTTCTATTTTTCATCCTCTTCATAGCTGTCCTTACTTCCTCCTTGCTAATCCATTGCACTTCCTGATTCACTATCTCCACATCATCCAACCTCTTCTCTCTCTTGTTCTGTTCATTCATAAGCCTCTCAAAGTACTCCTTCCATCTGCTCAACACACTCTTTTTGCTTGTGAGTACGTTTCTATCTTTATCCTTTATCACCCTAACCTGCTGCACATCTTTCCCAGCTCGGTCTCTCTGTCTAGCCAATCGGTACAGGTTTTCTCCCTCCTTAGTGTCCTTTTCTCCCTCCTTAGTGTCCAACCTCTCATACAACTCATCTCTCTGATTATCCCGCTTCTTCCTTGCCATCCTCTTCCTCTTTATACTCTCCTGTATTTCCTAATTTCACCACCAAGTTTCCTTTTCCTCCTTCCTCTTTCCAGATGTCACACCAAGCACTCTACTTGCTGTCTCCATTACTACATCTGCTGTAGTTTCCCAGCTGTCTGGTAACTCTTCACTGCTACTCATGCCTGTCTTACCTCCTCCCTAAACTCAACCTTGCAGTCTTCCTTTTTCAACTTCTACCATTTGATCCGTGGCTCTGCCCTCACTCTCTTCCTCTTCTTGATCTACAACGTCATCCTACAGGCCACCATCCTATGCTGCTTAACTACACTTTCCCCTGCCACCACTTTGCAGTTTTCAATCTCCTTCACGCTTTTGCATAGGATGTAATCTACCTGTGTGTATCTTCCTCCACTCTTGTACGTAACCCTATGTTCCTCCCTCTTCTTAAAATATGTATTCATCACAGCCATGTCCATCCTTTTGGTAAAATCCACTATCCTCTGACCTTCTTCATTCGTCTCCTTGACACCATACCTACCCATCACCTCCTCGTCTCCACTGTTCCCTTCACCAACATGCCCATCGAAATCCGCTCCAATCACCACTTTCTGTCCCTTGGGTACACTGTTCATCACTTCATCCAACTCACTCCATAAATCTTATTTCTCACCCATTGCACACCCAACTTGCGGTGCATATGCACTAACAACATTCATCATCACGCATCAGATTTCCAGCTTCATAATCATTACTTTGCCTGACACTCTTTTCACCTCCAAAACACTCTTGACATACTGTTCCTTCAGAATAACTCATACCCCATTTCTCCTCCCATCCACACCATGATAGAACAATTTGAATCCACCTTAAATCCATCTGGCCTTACTGCCCTTCCATTTAGTCTCTTGCATGCACAATATATCAACCTTCCTTCTCTCCATCATATCTGCTAACTCTCTCCCCTTACCAGTCATACTGCCAACATTCAATACCCTTAGTTCCACTCTCTTCACTTTCTTCCTCTCCTCCTGCCTCCAGACACGTCTCCCCCCTCTTCTTCTCCTTCTTCTTCTTTGGCCAACAGTAGCCCAATTTCTGCCAGCACCCTGTTGGCTAACAGTACTGGTGGCGGTCGTTGTTAACCCGGGCCTTGACCGATCCATATAAAGAACAAAAACTATCTGAACGACATTGTCAAAATTAGTAGTTAAATTATTGGTGTGCAGCAGCCCTCTAAGTTAACTGATACGAATGTTGGAGCTTTTCACATTTTTCATTTTTTACATTCAAGAGTCAGTTATTACATTTTTGTTTATGAAATGCCTTTGTCATATTCAAAAATATGAGTCATATTCAAAAGTAATATCAATAATAGAATGCATTTACATTACTTCATTACTTCACAATGTTTACACCCTGAGGGCATTTTTCAGTACTTTGTGCTTAAGGGGAGAACACCATAATAAAACTTTATTATTCAATAAATAAAGGAAGAACAGCCATTTTTTCTCTAAAACTTGACATATAACTTCTCAGACATGGTAGAATTTGTGTTTGAGTCAAGTTTAAACATTCCTTTACTCAAAACTGATGCCAAAATAGCAAAAAAAAAAAAAAAAACATAGGTGGACCCTGTGATTTTTCCAGATTTTTGTTATAATTCCTGTGCAAGCAATGCCAGTTCAGTTTTTTCATCTCTGAGATGTTCCCAGACATGTTCACTGTACCTGTCAAAAGTTTAATGTTGATAAATTAAAGAAATAAATAGTTACAGCATATGACACAATGGGCACCCCTGCCACTTCCAGAACCTTTCCAGGCAGGGAGGCCCAAAATCTTAATATAAATAATAGAAAATGTATATAAAATATCTTTATAAAAATATAAATAATTCCTCACATATATCCATACACATACACACACACACAAATTTATCATATATGCACACACACACAAAGAAATCACACATTTTCTTTTATTTTTCTAATTTTCCTTTGGCACTCTCTTTTTTTCAAATGTGGACATGTTATATATTGCTGGCCATCTGCCCAGAAGCACCAGCTGCTTGATGCCAGTCTTGGGTAACCACCTGTATTTTATGACGAATATCTCATGAATGCTTCATTGCACTATGACATGCTTGGGCTTGTTTTATTCAGTGGAATCTGCAATAAATATTGATATATAACTCTACATTTATTGTTGCTTTATGAAGTTGTGTGACAACACACAAAAATTCACACTTGCACAGTGAGATGGGAAGTTTATTATGCAAGACAGGGCGCGTCCATTGTTCATACATCCAATGCTGTGAGATTTGCGATTGCATGACTCACTCAGCAAGAGCCATCCCAGAATCGCCAGGTGGTTCAACCAGTCATGGCTGCTGTATTGATGGAGGCTGCTTCATTAACACATACGTGTGTGGGCTCATTTTGATCAGGAGAATCTGGTATAAGTGCTGATTGCTTGTATATTTTTGCTGTTGCTGTGTTGAGTTATATGCCAGAGCATGCGAAAACTCCAGTTTTTCCGGTTTTTGGCATGTGGTTGCTGTGTTCAAGGCATCGGTTTAAATCTACTAGTTGAGAGCTTTTGATTGATGCATATCACTTGGGTATTCCTTGTACAGAAAAATTACTAAGCTTGTTTTAATTTTTTTGGGTTACGGTGTATGACGAAGCACAGTTATGATTTCACACCAAATTAAAAGTCAACTGTATATCCTGTAACAATGTAATCACTATGAGTGCATAGTAGACACCCATGGCTTTCAAATGAGGTATTGTTTGTGTCAGCTTGTGGTGTAGTTTGTTGGTATGATGTGGCGAAAGGTATTTTAAAACATTTTTTGAACCCTTGTCAGCCGGCACTAGGCCACTTAGGGTTTAAGAGATGCAGTGCCATGTTATCATCCTACTGTGTTCATTTGTTGAACCACTTCACTTTTCAGGGTTACTTTGTAAAAGTCAACAGAACTTAAAGGCGGCATATTAGTCAACCTTTGACAATGACAAATTTTTTGTGTGGCACATTCGCAGGTGTTCCTTGAGATTAGAAAACCTAGGTTAAAAACTGCTGTATGTGTTTAGTATTATAGCTTTGTATGCTGTGCACAGTCAGGGAACTTCTGAATATTATTTTTTCAAGGTAGAAAGGATTGGGTGGATCTGATTGATTAACGTTTTGTATTCTTATTCAGGCTTCTTCTTATCTTGTACTGTGTGCATGTGTAAAGCACAGGAGGTTATGAAAGAAAACAGAAGAAAAGGAAATCGAGTGAAAGAAAGATTCTCAACCTATTGTGGTTTGGCATTGTTGTCCAGATTATTTCATGATTTGAGAGCTGTAGTATTTCTGCCATAAGAATGAAGGGAAAACCATAAGAAATGTCTCAAAAGTAACTGAAAGTTGATGGTGGGAGGAATAAATGTCACCCCTACTAAGAAGTCACAGTAACTTCTTAACAAAGGTCTTATAGCATTAAAAGATCTTGTACTCTTATGTAAACTAACCTCTTTCTGTCAGTGGTGTTGATGAGTCCTCCCTCACAGTTAGTTATCTGAGGCACAGCATTGTAATCTCTTTCCACCTCATTTGTCTCCATCGCAAGCAGTGATAATGACCTCCTGATTTTGTTTCAGAAGACAGAAAACTATTTGTGGGCATGCTCAACAAGCAACAATCAGAAGATGATGTGCGTCGGCTCTTTGAATCCTTTGGAAATATTGAAGAATGCACTATCCTAAGAGGTCCTGATGGCAACAGCAAAGGTAATGACATTTATTTTTATTTTTTGTGATTGATTATATACCAGTTAAAGACACAAACAGCATGAAAGTGACATGTCATGTAAGAAGAAAAAGAATGAAAGTAGAATGTTAAGATTAAAGTTTATTAAGATGAGGCATGATTCAGTATTCTCTGCTGTTTTCTTTTTAGCAAGATTTGAGTATTGTAAGCATCAGTGTGGTATGCAACCTTTTTCCTGCATTTTTGCGCATTCTGTATGAATAAGTCCATCTCAGGACAAAAGACAATAAACAAACCCCATTCCTGAAGCTTAACAGTCTCCTAGCCAGTTCTTATGCTGTGGTAGTTGGAAGGCATTGAAATCTAGTTTCCACCTTCTCTTACAGCACAGAAAACTAGCATGACCAATTTAGTCACAATGACTTAACAGACTAACTGTCCACTTGGCAAGCAGGAGATTTCAATTCACAACTAATTTAACAGTTAATTTCCTACTGGAATCTCTCAGTTAAAAGTCTGGAACTCCTGTCCTGATATAGTGTCACTGAATTTTCAAAATGTTATCTTTGTTTAACTGCTTAACAAAATTTTATTATCTTTTTAGAAAATGGGCTGAGAATCTAATAGTTTAATTTCACATCATAATAGTTTGGTATGTGAATAAATTTGCATCTCTGCAAGCAATGATGCATATAAGAACAAATCAATGGAGGGTAACAGAGCTTTCAATCTTTGTTCTGTGTTCATTTTTTACACACTTTATTGAATTTTTTTAGGATTGTGTTACAATGAACAAATTACAAATCAGTAACACATACAGCACATTTTATTCAAATCAGACCAGTTACCCCATTTGTTCAATTTTTTTTTCCCCTGGCAAAGTGTACATTACTTTGTGATGTGTGTGAAAACTTTTACTAGTCTGAAGTAGTGGTGGGGGAGAACATTTTTCTGAATAGAATGTACAGTACAATATGTTTATCAATATACACAGAACAATTCAGGTATTTTCTGAGGAAGATTAAAATAAAATCCTGCGGAGTTTGAAAAATTGTAACACAAGTATCTTCTACATGTTTTAAATTTCCAAATAGCACTTCAATCTTGCATCTAGCTGTTATTTAATTTCTATTCATTATCCATTCATCCATTATCCAACCCGCTATATCCTAACTACAGGGTCGCAGGGGTCTGCTGGAGCCAATCCCAGCCAACATAAGGGCGCAAGTCAGTAAACAAACCCCGGGCAGGGTGCCAGCCCACCACGGGGCACATACACATACACACAACCACACACCAAGCACCACACACCAAGCTCACACTAGGGACAATTTAGGATCGCCAATGCACCTAACCTGCATGTCTTTGGATTGTGGGAGGAAACCGGAGTACCCGGAGGAATGCCGAATGTGTCGTCAATGTAGAGTATCCATAGTTTAAGTATGAACTGAATTGGAGCCCTGCCTTCAAATTGCTACAAAACCAGTTCAGCTATGCTATATATAAACTGCTCAAAAAAATTAAAGGAGCACTTTGAAAACACATCAGATTTCAATGGGAAAAAGTGATGCTGGATATCTATACTGATATGGACTGGGTAATGTTTTAGGAACAAAAGTATTCCACATCATTAGATGGAAATGAAAATTATCAACCTACAGAGGGCTGAATTCTATTACACCCCAAAAATCTAATTGAAAAAATAATGTGGCATTAATCCATTTTGCTGAAATTTCATTGCAGCAACTCAAAATCGTATTCAGTAGTTTGTAAGGCCCCAACATGCTTGTATGTATGCCTGACAATGTCGGGGTATGCTCCTAATGAGACGATGGATGGTGTCCTGGGGGATCTCCTCCCAGATCTGGACCAGGGCATCACTGAGGTCCTGGAGAGTCTGAGGTGCAACCTGGCGGCGTCAAATGGACCAAAACTTAATGTCTCAGAGGTGTTCTATTGGAATTAGGTCAGGTGAGCGTGGGGGCCAGTCAATGGTATCAATTCCTTCATCCTCCAGGAACTGCCTACATACTCTCACCACATGAGGCTGGGCATTGTCGTGCACCAGGAGGAACCAAGGACCCACTGCAACAGCACAGGGTTTGACAATGGGTCTAAGTATATCATCCCGATACCTAATGACAGTCAAGGTGCTTTTGTCTATCCTGTAGAGGTTCGTGCGTCCCTCGAATGGATATCCCTCCCCAGACCATCACTGACCCACCACCAAACCGGTCATGATGAACGATGTTACAGACAGCATAATGTTCTCCACAGCTTCTCCAGACCCTTTCACGTCTGTCACATATGCTCAGGGTAAACCTGCTCTTATCTGTGAAAAGCACAGGGCGCCAGTGGTGGACCTGCCAATTCTGGTATTCTATGACAAATGCCAATCGAGCTCTATGGTGCCGGGCAGTGAGCACAGGACCCATTAGAGGACATCGGGCCTTCAGGCCACCCTCATGAAGTCAGTTTCTGATTGTTTGGTCTGAGACATTCACACCAGTGGCCTGCTGGAGTTCACTTTGTAGGGCTCTGGCAGTGCTCATCTTGTTCCTCCTTGCCCAAAGGAGCAGATACCAGTCCTGCTGATGGGTTAAGGACCTTCTACGGCCCTGTCCAGTTCTCCTAGAGTAACTGACTGTCTCCTGGAAACTTCTCCATGTCCTTGAGACTGTGCTGGGAGACACAGCAAACCTTCTGGCACTGGCACATATTGATGTGCCATCTTGGAGAAGTTGGCCTATCTGTTCAACTTCTGTAGCATCCAGGTATCGCCTCATGCTACCAGTAGTGACACTGACCGTAGCCAAATGCAAAACTAGTGAAAAAACTGTCAGAAAAGATAAGAAAGGGAAAAATGTCACTGGCCTCTACCTGTTAAACCATTCCTGTTTTGGGGGTCATCTCATTGTTGCCCCTCTAGTGCACTTGTTGTTAATTCCATTAACACCAAATCAGCTGAAACTGATTAACAATCCCCTCTGCTACTTAACTGACCAGATCAATATCCCAGAAGTTTCATTAAAGTAGATTGATTAAAAAGTGTTCCTTTAATTTTAAGAAGCAAACAACTGTTTTCTTTCAGAACATTTCTTAATGCAACTAGTGTAAAAATCAGCAGTGCACTGACTGCTTATCAAAGCAATTGGAACTGGACTACAGTAATGGTAGCTGTAAAAATACATCAGTGTGCAAAATCATGCAGGAGTAGTGTTCTCTAATACAAGATATATAATATCCATGTACTAACTGGAAAATAATAAGCTATTATATATTTGTTTTAAAGTGTATTAAAAATAAAACATGAAAAAATGAGCGTATGTACAGTATTGCTAAAATACAAACCTTAAAATGGAGATACAGTAAGTATCATTATAAATAGGTGAACATTATTTGGAAAATGTGCTCAGGGCCTCTAAGATGTAGAGTTTACTAGAGTGATAATTCAAATATAGGGTTGCTTCAGTATAGAGATAAACTACATCATATTGAGGATATTTTGGTTGAACAGAATATGGCAAGTTTGACACTGCAAGTGGTTTATAGAGCCTCATCTTGCAGACTAGTGTTAATAGCCAAATTCTTAATAATATCAAAAGTGCAAAGTTTAGTGGAGAATGTTATAGTAATAAACACCTTTTATTTACTCAAATTTAAATGAAAGAAATTTTGGAGCACAAGAAATGGAACTGGAAATGGAACTTCTAATTTCAATTTAAATGTATTCCAAAAAGATCCTTTTAAGCTTACAGTAAGTAGAGATGTCACATTTACATCCATATTCAAATGTATTCAAATGTGTATTACAGTTGGAATACTTGAAAATACATTAAAAGTCCTGAATGCCTACAAGTAGTGTTGCATCACTTTTCAGAGCACTGTGTAACATTGCAGAATTTATCAGATCTTCCTCTATTATTTACACCTAACTTCTAGGGACATTCTCTTTCTGTGTTAATCTCATTAGCTACTATTACAATCAATGAAGCAGGTAACCTTTTGTCAAAACCTTTTCATTTTCAAATGTGTGTGTCTGAGTTATGATTGAAACATTCAAATAAAGATGGTGTATAATCTCTAAACACTCAAATAGGTATTTTTAAATTTTTTTTAACATTAGTTGTCAGTTCAAAAGAATGTTTCAAATTTTTATTTATTACAAAAATTGCATGTTAATAGACTTCTTGCTGGATGATTGTACCCCATAAATTAATAAAAACTACATTATTAATGAAGAGTGTAATGCATATTTTGAGTACATATATTTAAACTCTGAAACATTCTAGTGTCAGTTATTGACTCAAATGATAGACCTAATAGTAAGGAGACTTTTAAAGAAGTTACAGAAAACAGCCGTGTATACATGTAACATAAATAATAGGAACCGCAACCAAAGAGCTAATGTACATGAGAGCAACAGTCAAAAGGGAAATTACAAGTACCAAAATAATGCTGCTTATAATGTATGAGAGATTCATTAGTTTATCAATAAAAAAAATAGTCAATGTGCAGGTGAAGTTTAATGAGAAACAAAGAAGAAATGAATTATTTAGAAATTCAAATGACTAAAAGCACTAAATTCTAGAATTATTTTTATTGTTCTTTTAATTTATGAGAAGGCTAATAACATAGCAATGTCTGTTTTGAGATTGGAGAGGAAAGTGCTGCTAGAATTTAGAAGAATATATATTGACTCTAGCAATCCAGGGTTCAGGTGCTAGTAGGAGATGTAGACAAAGCTAATGCACTGAACCAATTTGTAACAGATTTTCCCTCCCACTGTCACCTTCTTCAAATGACCAGTCTCCCCACACCATCCCTACTACAGTACATGAACAAATCCTTCCATGTCAACTGGAATGGCTAGTAACAAGTCCACCTTTGACCATCACTATCGACTGTTTGTAATTGAAGACCAAGTAAAGAGACAACTGAGAAAGCTACACATACTTAAAGCTGCAGGACCAGATGGAGTCAATCCTCGAGTTCTTAAGACCTGTGCTGACTAACTTTATGGACCAACTTTGAGTATGGAAAGGTGCTAAATAAATAAAATGTATTATTATTATTTTTCCTCTGTCACCTGTTCAGTCTGTCCATAAGACTTCAGAAAATGAAACTGTTGTGGAACACATCCTGCATTGTTCCTGTTCTGATGAAGGCAGGCATCTCTTGACCTAATGACTACAGACCAGTGGCACTTACTGTATGTTTCACATCATGAAGACCTTTGAGAGACTGGTCATGGACTATATGAGTCCTCTTATGGTAGACCACCTGGACCCATTGCAGTTTGCCAATCGAACAAAGATTGGAGCGTAGGATGCAGTAATCTTTCAGCTCCACAAGGAATTTCTCACTTGGACAAAGCTGGCAGCACTGTGAGGAATAAGTGTTTTGACTTCTCCAGCACCTTCAGTATCACCCAGCCATCCCTATTAAGTGGTAAACTTAGAGATATGCAGATGGATGAGCCTATGGTATCCTGCTTAACAGACTATCTTTCAGGCAGACTGCAGTTTATGAGACTCAAGGCCTATGCTCCTGATACAGATATTAGCAACACTGTAGCACCACAAGGAGCAGTCCTGCCTTCTTCTCTTTTCTGTTCACTTTTCTCTTCTTTTGTTTTCTGTACACCTCCAACTATAAATATATCACCAGGTCATGTCACTTGCAGAAGTTCTCAGATGATTCTGCACTTATAGGGTGTATTGATAAGGGGAATGAGGCATAGTATAGGCTTTTTCTTAGTGCAGAAACAATTGTTTGTATCTTAATAACAGCAAAACCAAGGAACTAATTATTGACTTTTGCCATAACAGAGAGCATCTATGTCCCGTCACTATTCAAGGAGTGGATGTAGAAGTGGTCCATTTCTACAAGTAATTGGGGGTCCTCATCAATGGCAGGTTGAGCTGGTCTTGAAACACTGAGGAACTATATAAAAAAGGGCAGAGCAGGCTCCTTTTTCTTAGTATACTGCACTCCTTTAATGTTAGGTGGTGTCATCCTTCACCTGTTCTATAACTCTGTGATTAACAGTGTGATTGTCTACTCTGTGGAGTGCTGGGCTGGTTACATCACTTCAATAGAGGCTCACTGAATCAACAACCAAGCTAAGTTATAGGATGCACTCTAACACCTAGTAGTAGTAGGAAAAGAGAGGATTAAAACAAAACTGAGTGTCATTTTGAACAATGCTGCACATCCTCTGTCTAACACACTAACACTGAGTACTTTCAGCCAACAACTTATTCATCAGAAGTGTGATTGACAGTAATATGTCTGCATAATGCATTACTTTGACTGTGACAGCCAAGTTAAAACTTTTTTTTAATTTTAACTTTCTTTATTTACAGTCATTCTGTTGTGTGTTCAGACCAAAGTGTCTGTGTATATGTATTTACTTATCTACCTATTTATTTATTTACTTATTTAAAGAGATCCTGTTAAAAAAATCCACCTAGGAAGAAATAAAGAATTAATCACCAAGTATTTGCTTAATAATCCAAATTTTTAAAAAATCTAATTTGCAGATAACACCAAAGTAGGTGGAATAGCAAATTCACATGAATAAGCAAAAACTCTTAGGAATGAGAAGGACTTACTTCATATTCTAATTCATAATTCAATTTAATGTAAATCAATGTTTTACATGTAGGGAGTAAACATATTAAACAATATTACACAATGGAAGAGTCTGCAGCTAGAAAATCTAATATATTTGAAAGATGTGTGACCTCTAAGAGACTTAAACTGTCCTCATATGAGTTCTAGAGAGGTTCTGAAAGAGTTTAACCGTTTCAGCTTCAGCATTCAGAGACTAGGAGGTGACACAAGTGTTTCTTTAGAGAGTTATAAAAGAGGTAAGGAGTATGGATTCTAGCTGTAATTTTCAAATCCTTTAATTAAATGTGAATAAAAAAAGGATACTATAGATAGAAGTTGGTCAAGTGTACATTTTGCACAAATACTATGTATTATTTCCTTGTACGAAGGACTTAAAGATGCCTGGGTCAGTTTGCTAAATGATGTCATTCTGTTTTTAAAAAGTAAATCAAAAATGAAAATAAATCCAGAACTGTATTTAGTCAATCAAATGCAGACATTAACTGAAACCAGTTCACTGACTGGAGATACTGATTGCAAACCTTACACATAGCTATCTCTCTGAAGTAAAGCAAGGTACTTAACTGTACTAATACTATAACCATAAAAACCTAAGTCTTGCAGCAGCTTCCTCTCCTAATAATGTGAATTTCCCATTGGGATTAATAAATTATCTATCTATCTATCTATCTATCTATCTATCTATCTATCTATCTAT
>JANRMT010062837.1:8876123-8906321 GCA_026402145.1 Polypterus bichir lapradei
TATCTATCTATCTATCTATCTATCTATCTATCTATCTATCTATCTATCTAATATAGTGAGCAAGCTCCATTCAGACTCCATGAAATTGACCTCTGCTGAGATGCAAGGAAAGTTCTTCTAGGGTTGAGAGTTGAACATATTCTAAAACATTCAGAAACTAGCCATTCCCTATGTACCCTTACTACATGCTTAAGTCTTCCAAGTTTATCCAGGTGACTGTCAATCCATCTTGGACAGAACACTGCCGCAGTTAATGTTCAGCACTTTATGTACAGGTTCAATTTTGAGTAACATTTGTTCGGACATTATTTTTGTTACGGATAATCTATGGCTACCACACTAATCTGCATAGATAAGGCTGATTTGGCAGTTGTTTGTATGTTTCAGCAGCACACCAAAATGGTGGCATAGTCCAAATTACAAAATAGCCTCTATGGCATCTCGATGTTCCCCTGGGGGCAGAACAAATGCCATGAAATACTATAGTGTAATCTGATCACATGATGCTTGTCTCCTCAGATTGCAGTGAGTTACTCCAGAAACTGTATAGTCCTAACCAGGGCAGGATGCATCTATGAAAAAATACTGAGAGAAATTTCTGATCAAACCAAAAATTTAAGTATGATGCCTTGGCAAAAAAACCTGGGTCAGCTGCTTCCATGACACATATGATCACATTTACACCTTCATTGCAACCTGCCCACTACTTTTTAACTGTAATATTTGAAGCTGTACTCTGCTAGCCACTTCAAATAGTCATACCCTCACAGATAAGTCAAATCTTATCAAATCACTGCTCCTGCAATATCTATGCAAATAGTTACATTAAAAGTTGAAGTCTTAATCATCATTTGATAAAATTTAATATCTTTAAAATTGCCTAATGAGACATAAGGGGGTGTTACCCATTCTTGATATATTTGTCACATTTGGTTAAAACCAGGGTTGCAGTTCCCAATCCTTGTCGTTAGGGATGCATTTCTGGTGTGTACTACCAAGTATGCTTGTTACAGAGGCTCAAGAAATGTAAAAGTATTAAAGTAAACATCAACAAAAACAATCCCTTAAATACACACAAGAAAAAAAAATGTTAGATTTGTTAATGATAAGAAAGTAGTTTCTTTTATTTTTGTTGTGGCAATGAATGAGCCCCAGTAGCAATCTTGACACTCTGCTGAATATTTTTTGGCTAAAACTACTTAATGGTAGTGCATTAGAGAGAGGATATGCAGCATTGTTCATAATGGCCATCAGTTTTGTCTTCCTTTTACCCTTTGCCATTGCCTCCAATGGGTTGAGAGTGCATTGCATAGCTGAGCCTACCTTCTTAATTAGCTTGTTGATTTCATGGGTCTCTCTTAATTGATGTTAGCAGCCAATTCAAATAAAATTACAGTGGCTGTTACAGTATTATAGAATCTGACAACCCGCATTAAAAGAATACAATCTCCTAAGAAAAAAGAGTCATTAAAAAACAAAACTCAAAACATTTCAGAAACATCCAATACAACCTGCTAAATGAAGTCATAAATCAATTCAATATTTATCCTATTAGTGAGCTGATCACTCGTGGCTGAGTCACCTGGAATTGGGTTTCTGGCATTTGAAAGACCTGCAACACTGAATATATCAGAAACCATATTGGAATCTGGACTAGTTTTGACTCTACTGGCTGTCTGTGAATAATGTGCTCCTGATATGAACTTTCTGTTCAAAGAGTTTTTTTGTGTGTGTGGAATCATAGTTGTATATTTCGTTTAGCAATTAGTCTTCTCCAATGAAACATTAGTTTGAATATATACTGATTGCAACAATAGGCCTCTATTGATCAATGTAAAATGTGTAAAACTTCTGAGCTTGGTGTGTAACTGGGCTTCTTCTATCATCATTCTATGAAAGGATTCTGGTTATATAATGTATAATAGACACACTCTGTATCAATCACTCTTTTCAGTGACTTATTTGTTTTTTCTTTATTCTGCGTCTGAGTTGAAATTAGTGCATGATCACAGGGGATGACAGCCTGAATTTTCTAGAGTGATCCCTAAAGAAAAGCCATTTCACTTAGGTCAGGGGTGACCAGCTCCAGTCCTGGAGGGCCGTAGTGGCTGCAGGTTTTCTTTCTAACCCTTTTCCTACTCAGTGACCAGTTTTTGCTAATTAAGTCCTTTTCCCTTCATTTTAATAGCACTGTTTTTAAGAATCCAGTCTTCTGAATTGATTCTTTTCTTCATTAAATGGCAGCAAAACAGTAATGAGATGTGAAGTGAGCCAACAGATAATTAGCTAAATCGGAGCAGCAAACTCCAATCAATTTCATGCCAATCAGTTTCTTAATTAGAAGCAGACTTGTGTTGTTAATTAAACCCTTTTTTCAATTCAATGGCTTGTTGCTGCTCTTAATCTGCCACAGCAGACATTTCCAAAAATGTTGATTTTCTATTTTTTTCTAAGAACACCGCCAAAATGTTTTGGTGACCTGATCACATCAACCTTACTGAGACTTTCACTTTTCTTTATTTACAGATGTTGTGTGATGGACGCAGTTTAGAGTCCTGTTTTGGCTCATTTTATGTCGTTATTGTTTGGCTGCTAATTAAGGAAAAAAGAAACAATTCAGGTGTCTGAGTCAAGCAAGTCAATTAAAGTTAAGACAAAAGAAGTTAATCAGCAGCAAAAAGTGGTCACTAATTAAGAAGATGGTTAAAATGAAAACCTGCAGCCACTGCGGCCCTCCAGGACTGGAGTTGGACACCCTTGACTTAGGTGTTGCTCTTCCCGGGGTCACCTTACTTTGAAATATTTTTTTTTCAACCCAACTTACGTTTCTTTTTTCCTGTGTTCAACTTTGCTGACTGTTTAGGATATTGTATAGATCTCTAATTTACAAATTATTTTTACTGTTTACATATATGATCCAATATTTTGTGATGATAAATCGGTTGATTAATCATTAGATCCATCCATCCCTTCACTCACTGACCATTTAATCAAGTTTAGGTTTACAGGTAGCTGGAGCCTGGAACCAACGAGGGTTGAGTGCTATCAAAGTGAGTAATATAGTATAACATGAAATCAATTGAAGATATTATGACAGCTTCTGTTCTTCCTTTCTCCAATAACAGGCTGTGCATTTGTGAAATACTCATCACATGCAGAGGCTCAAGCTGCCATCAGTGCTCTCCATGGCAGCCAGACCATGCCAGTAAGTAAACATCTGTCAAGAGATGGAGGGAAAGGGCAGTGCACTGTATTGGGGCACAGGCAGCACACATTTTATGTGGCCAATGGAAATATAAAGAAATACTGTAACTAACTTGGGGATGGAGGCTGCGTGCTGTTTATCTAGTCATCTCTTTCAAACATTTCTTTGTTTCATTATTTTTGTATGCATGTATTTATTTTCACTTTTTTTATTTATTTAATTTATCCAGGATATCTCCACTGCCAACGTAGTCTCTTTTCCAGTGGCATGGCAATGGCATCCGTACATGAGATACTCATATATACAAGATGGCTATTACAAGGTATTGAGGATCATAATGCTTTGCCAGCACTTTTGCAGGTCCCCTTCAGTGCACTCACCACACACTATTCAGTTCTTCATTATCTGTTTGATATTTCTTTGCTTTATTTTGTTTTTTAATTACTGTTTTGTTTACCTTTTTTGTTTACTTTTTCTGAATTACCACCTTATAAATGTGCCTGGATATGTATCTGTGTATTTATAAATGTATACTAAATGGAGACCTCACCTTGTAATTCTGAATTTGATTAAGTACCACTGCTCAGAAGAGCTATTTTAAGCACTTTCAAAGTGAAATAACCAGTAAGGTGCAGCACATCAATGACAGATGAAAGGTTTCCATTCAGTCAGACTCTTTAACTAATGTCTAAGATAAGTGGTTCTGAATAAGTCTGATGTTGATTTTTTGTTTTTAATGTGTTACACCTGTGTTCTCAAATTGGTCATGTAAATGCTGCAGTCATTTCTCTTGGAAGTTTGTTGTAAGTATGACATCATTTTAGACAAACTATTTGTTAAAAAAAAAGCATGGAGGAGCATAAAAGTTACGCAGACCACCCATATTCCACCCAACTTGCAAATGATAAAAAATAGCAATAACTGCATGGACAGAAAAACAATGGTATCTCACCAAAGCATGGGTTTTTAGTGAAACAATTTGCTTTTTTGAATCCATATTCAAAGCATTCTCAGTCAACAGGAGAGCATTACTCACACATAAAAAGCTCCCCTTTAAATAACATCACCCTGTCACATCAACAGTAACATGTCACTGGTTAGAGTCATCACCAATAATGTAAAGTTTCAGTTGTAGTAGAAGCCTGATGTTTTTACAGCATCAAGGGTGGCAGAACATTACATCAAGAACATTTCTCCAACATATGCTCTGTCAAAATGGACTGTAGCAATTTAAAACAATAAAGCAATTTTAGATCTGCCTAATTCAGTTCACAGATCAGTCTATAGCAGGGTGCCTGTAAATCATTTGACCCTCTCAGACACACAGAATCGTTAGTCATTCTATCATAGGTGTCTTTGTGGATGTGGGAGGAGCACAACATGCAAACTCTACATGGACAATAGATGAGCATGTGATTTGAAACCAGAAAACTAAGTTTGAGAGGCAGCACTTAGCATTTTGTCTCCAATGTATACTAATTTGTATTAAAGGCAGCCCAAAGTCTTCTTCTGTTAGCTCTTCAGGTGTACATATCAGGAAACAATGCTAAACAACTGCCAGAGTCTTTAGGCACCTGGGGCAATTCTGCTTAAGCACAGCCTCAACATTTGTATGTTATCTTCGTAACAGGTCCTTTGATGCCATATTAATATATCATAGAACCATACTTTCTGTCATCTACACTAGTGTTTCCTAACCTCGGTCCTGGGGGTACACTGTGGCTGCAGGTTTTTGTTCCAACCAGATTCCTAATCAGTGACAACACCTGATAGCACTGATCTCATTTAATTAGCTGGTATTATTTTTTCTTTTATTCTACAGTCAGAAAAGCACAGCTGCATGATTTTTACATTTACTGTATAAGACATTTAGAAATATTTCTGCTTTTTCTAAAGATTTAAATGCTTAACTCTCTTTTGTTGATTTCATTATATTTTGCCCTTTCTCTGTGCAGTTTTTCCCCTTCGTTGTATCTTATTAATGACAATTAAAAATGAGCAGAGCAGACACGTTGGCAAAACACTGAATAATCAAAGGCTGCAACTACTTTAGCATCAGAGCCACTAATTAGTAAATAATGGATTAGTTAAGCAATTAGAACACCTAGAAAAGTAGATCAAGTAAAATCAAGATGAAAATATTTTTAAAAAGAAAAAAATACATTATTCCCATATAACTGCTTGGTACATTTTAATATATATATGCACTCACCTAAAGGATTATTAGGAACACCATACTAATATGGTGTTTGACCCCCTTTCGCCTTCAGAACTGCCTTAATTCTACGTGGCATTGATTCAACAAGGTGCTGAAAGCATTCTTTAGAAATGTTGGCCCATATTGATAGGATAGCATCTTGCAGTTGATGGAGATTTGTGGGATGCACATCCAGGGCACGAAGCTCCCGTTCCACCACATTCCAAAGATGCTCTATTGGGCTGAGATCTGGTGACTGTGGGGGCCATTTTAGTACAGTGAACTCATTGTCATGTTCAAGAAACCAGTTTGAAATGATTCGAGCTTTGTGACATTGTGCATTATCCTGCTGGAAGTAGCCATCAGAGGATGGGTACATGGTGGTCATAAAGGGATGGACATGGTCAGAAACAATGCTCAGGTAGCCCGTGACATTTAAACGATGCCCAATTGGCACTAAGGGGCCTAAAGTGTGCCAAGAAAACATCCCCCACACCATTACACCACCACCACCAGCCTGCACAGTGGTAACAAGGCATGATGGATCCATGTTCTCATTCTGTTTACGCCAAATTCTGACTCGACCATTTGAATGTCTCAACAGAAATCGAGACTCATCAGACCAGGCAACATTTTTCCAGTCTTCAGTTGTCCAATTTTGGTGAGCTCGTGCAAATTGTAGCCTCTTTTTCCTATTTGTAGTGGAGATGAGTGGTACCCGGTGGGGTCTTCTGCTGTTGTGCGTGTTGTGGCTTCACAAATGCTTTGCTGCATACCTCGGTTGTAACGAGTGGTTATTTCAGTCAAAGTTGCTCTTCTATCAGCTTGAATCAGTCGGCCCATTCTCCTCTGACCTCTAGCATCAACAAGGCATTTTCGCCCACAGGACTACCGCATACTGGATGTTTTTCCCTTTTCACACCATTCTTTGTAAACCATAGAAATGGTTGTGCATGAAAATCCCAATAACTGAGGAGATTGTGAAATACTCAGACCGGCCCATCTGGCACCAAGCTGGTTGGAACAAAAACCCGCAGCCACAGTGGGTCCCCAGGACCGAGGTTGGGAAACGTTGCTCTACACAGTGAAGCTTTCAAGGTTATTCCTATTATAGAACTACAAGCACCTGCATATTGATTTAACAAGATCCATTATAATGTATGACTGCATGTAAACACGCACTCTAACACATCCCTGATATTTCACTGAGAGCTTTACTCAGAATATCATGTTTTCAGATGTGAATTGTGCTAAATGTCTGAAAAGTACCTATGCTTCTAAAGATATTAGTGTGTAGCCTAGTTGTGAAAAATCTTCTCAAATACTGTCTGCTCCATTTAAGCACAAATTTGTATTTATTATCCCAGAAATTTAGTTTCTCATATTAGGATGAAAACTAGCCTAGCTATGCTGAAAGCAATATTATATTTCGTAAAATAAGGGAAAAAAACACAGAATCAGACATTTTTTTTAAAATATTTTCAAAATATTCACATATTTTTATTTAGTCACCCTGTGCCAAGACTATTTCACCCACACATGAGAGAAGTTACACTACAATGAAAGCTTATTGTTGAACATGCCTCAGTATACAGAATCTGAAAAGAAAACACTTTATTGAAAGCAAGACTACCTAATATATATCAAACATTATAGTCTAGTCAGCAACCTTATTGGACAAGAGGTACACTTTCTCTTTATGACAAAAGAGGATACTAGTTAGCTTTTTCTTTCATGGCCACCAATCTTGTTTCATAATATCCAATTAAGAACATAAACAGCTAGGTAGTGATGGGGTCATTTTATATGTCCTGTGGTTATCAGGTTAGTTGATCAGGAACAATCCATTCCATACTTCTAATATGATGTTGCTCATTAATTGTTTTTCTGTATCCAGCCATTTAAAATACATCATTTTTAACTGTAAACTTCAAATAGCAGTACATTTATTGTCTTTGTTGAATAATATTAAAGTAGTTTGTTTTTCACAGCCAAAGTAATATCAACGTATAGACATAATGGACACTTCTCAGGGTTGTTCCCAATAAGTTTTAATAGACTGTTGATGACTAAAGTTTCCTACTCAGAGAGCAGAATGACAAACTTTGTTTCTGATAAGTTTGAGCACTTTACCACTGAGCTGGAAATATCTTAAAAAGCTTATTAAGGAACTGAACTAAAATCTTTTTAGAATGATAGGGGAGGTAATAATGAGGAGCAGAGTGTGCCTTAAGAATTCATCTATCAGTGGAGTGTAATTAAGAGGGCAATTATGGAGGATCGATGGAGAGATGACTGCACACAGTTTCCCTGCCTCTTGTTCACAAAACGGGGAATGTCATGCAGAGAGATCTCTGAAAAGTATTTTATTTACAGCCTGTCAGCTCCATTTTTTCAGAATTTGAATTAATATTTTCAGAGCTTTTCAGAAATAGCATATATTTATGAGCAAAATGTGGATGAATATGAAAGGAAAGAGGAAATATGTTAAACAGCAGAACTACAGACAAAAAAAGTGTGCAGGAGCAGAATGACTAGGGAGCTAACAGAAATGTAAATGCATTTTAATTTTCAGTTTCTTTTAAACTTCTCCATGCCTAAAGCTGAGATAATCAAAAAGATTCACAAACTAAGTAAATTTGTGTACAAGCCTAGAAGGTTGATCTTACTGGTCAATGCTTACAGAGACAGAACTCTAACTAGCATTGGTTGACCTACTACAGTGAAGTGTTAAAATGAATTCTCTTCTTCTAGAATAATCATTTTCTTTATTAAAATCAACAATGACTGCCTATCAGGGACACTAATCAGAACATGCTTTAGCAGTTAAAACCTATAAAGATGAGGATTATAACTTGACGTTTATAGATCATGACATTTATCTGAAGTTCCTTCAGGCTTATTAGGAATAGATATTATATGTAAAAGACTTCTTGGATTTCTTCTCTCATCACTATAGTATGTCTGAACTGCAGAAAGTGTCAATGAAGACAGCAACTGCCTAGTAATGCTTTTTAATTTTATTCCACTATTTTATTTTGTAATGTAATTATTTGCATGTAAAGGTACTATATGCAATTCAACATATCTGGATTGCATCTTTCACTCCTAAGCAGTACTGTTTTACCATCAAGTATAATCTTAAATAGGAATTATGAGTGAGCCAGCGCACTTAACTGTTAAATAGTGAGGTATTGATGAAGATAGGATTGTTTATTTTTTCCACACAATAAAGCACGCAGCCCCATTTAAGTGAAAGACCACAAAGTGGGGAGGGACAAAGAGAATAGCTATTGATTAAGAATGTGCTGGAAGGGAAGATTCCCAGGATCATTCATCCATACCCTCTAAATAGTGCCATTTCAGAAGAAATGCATAGAGGGAGTCAATGACTGAGAATGAAATCAAAAGAATTCCTGAAGTGATATGCCCTTCTCTGTCCACTTTACCTGTCTTGACATACAAGTAGAAACAGGCAGTGAATATCTGTGTTGGTTGTGTTGCAGGGTGCCTCATCTTCCCTTGTGGTGAAGTTTGCAGACACAGACAAAGAAAGGACAATCAGGAGGATGCAGCAAATGGCAGGTCAGATGGGCATGTTCAATCCCATGGCTATCCAGTTTGGAGCTTATGGAGCCTATGCACAGGCAGTAAGTATGCAGTCTAAGGTGTGTGGTCAATGCTTAGCCCTGTTGCGGTCTAGGGAAATACAGTAACACAAGATGTCATAACTAAATGAGGTTGAAAGACATAATAGAGAAAATAATGACTGTGTGATGTAGTGCAGTAAATGAGCGATAAAAGGATATAGAGGATATAGCTTGTGATTATAAAAGTTAGTAAATGAGTGATTGACTCAGTGAGTTGCTCTGAAGGAGGAACTTTAGGAAGAAACTGATAAAAAAATAGATGATCATAAAAATGACATTAAACTGAGCTAGCCCCAGGTAATGAAGGGAGAAAGAAAATAATAGACAAAAGGTGGAAAGATAATGCTTTGTGAGTCTGACAGAAAGATTAAAGAATCTAACTATAAAAAGATCTAACTGAAGATGGAATCGATTTGACTGAATACATCAGATGAATTCAAAATGATTTTAGTGATCCCAACAAAATAAGAATGGGACAAGGATTTATAGCAGGCAGATAAAAATCACTGCTTGTTTAGCATAAAATACAAGATAAGGCGCACTATATTCTTCTTGTTGGGCTTGTCTGTCGTTCTTTCTTCTCCTCTTGTTCCAGATGGTACAACAACAAGCAGCACTTATGGCTTCAGTGACACAAGGCGGGTACCTCAACCCAATGGCAGCATTTGCTGCTGCGCAGATGCAACAAATGGCAACACTGAATGTAAATGGGCTGGCAGGACCTCCCATTACTCCCAATTCAGGTACATATCTCTGTCTTTAAGCTTGCATAATATGTGTTGAGAAAATGCGAACAACATGAAAAGTCTAGCTTTAAGTATTAGAAGGGAATGTGAATTCTATTGGGTTAAGATTTCTGTTTACCCAGTATTTTAATGAAAGAATTTGGAGACACAGAAACATATTTTGTCATTTTTAACTAATTTTAAAAATGTATTTCTGTGTTGTTTTATTTCTTTATACTTTGACATATATAGCACTATTTACAAGTAACATCATCTGGAAGTGCTGCAGATAGCATACAGTATAACATTATATTAACGTTTGGTTGGCATACAATATTATGTGAATGTTGTAAAGATACCAATATGACATCTGTGTAGAACAGTGGTTCCTATATTCAGTTTTAGAGAGATACGGGTTTATGCCCCAGCCCAACTGCTTAATTAACAGTTGATCCTGGCAGATAACAGAATTTGTTATCCGGTTTTATGGCTTGTAACTCTTTTCAATGTCAAATGTCAGGTTATTCTTATATTGTAGATATTACCTATTCAAGAACATTATCCAAATAATTTGTGACTTGGAGCAGATTAGCAATTCTCATTCCTTAGATACTTTATAATGAACACACAGAGATGTTCAAAGGACCAACTTATATTGTGACTGTCTAGTTGCTTACTCATTTGCACCTTATTGTTATCTGACAGCTGGTTAAGAAAACACGAAGCAAGTAAAATAAGAATGTAACAATTTAAGACTAAAAGAAGCAATCTATAGTTGGAAATCTTAAAAAGCGATTTTACTGAAATGAATCAGAAAATGTTGCTTCAACCATAACTACATCAGGAGCAGTAATTGCCTCCTAATCAAACAATTGGGATGGAATAAAAACCTGCACTTCATGCAGCCCTCTTGAACCAAGCACCTGGGGCCTCATGTATAACGCTGTACGTAGGACTCACACTATAACATGGCGTAAGCACAAAAGCGGGAATGTGCGTACGCACAGAAAAATCCAGATGCATAAATCTGTGCGTACACAAACGTCCACGTTCTTCCACTACATAAATTCTGGTCAGCGTGAAAAGTAATGCACGTGCATGCGCCTGCTCTCCCACCCCAACTCCTCCCAGAATTATGCCTCTTTGAATATGCAAATCGATATAAATAGCCCTTAAGCTCAGCCTTCTGTGAAAAGACAATGGGAAAAGCACGGGGGAAAATATAAGAATTTCAATGAATACCAAGTGGAGGCAAGGAAAAACATATTATTTGTTGTGTTTAAGCAGTGGTATAATCAACAAAAGGAAGTTGATTGAGTGACAGAGTGTTGGAGAAACTCGAAAGCTCAAGTTCACAAAGTCGCACGGTGCCCGAAATAAAAAAGAAGTCACATATCAAAGTTGCCGTAAAAAGGCGAGTCGTAGTCCACCATCTGAGTGTCATATGAAAGCTTATTAGGGTACAGACAAAAAAAATAGACACCCAGTGGGAAAAAGCACAAAATGTCAACTTTAATCTCGAAATTTCCACTTTAATCACATACTTTATTTTGTCATTAAAGTACAACATCATAAACTTTATCTAAAAATCGTTTAATTTACTAGTTTCTCAAATCCCATCGTAACTAAAGTAGCACGTTAGCATGCTTTATTTTGTATTTGATCTTCTATGTGCTCTATGTGTGTGAATCACTACGTGCTTCTGGACTTTCTCTTCATCCGACAGGATACAGAATCCATTACATTTGTGATATTACAGCTCTCTGACTAATTAAAATACTGAGATGTATACGTGATATAATTTTCATGATGATAGGAGTTAAATCATATTATTAAACACTAGCAAAATACCCACGCTTCGCAGCGGCGAAGTACTGCATTAACATTTGTATTAAGAAGAAAATTTAACCTTTTTAAACTGAGGGAAAATATGCCAATAATTATTTGTTAAGGATCTCTTTGTATACCACGTTGTCAGTTCGGCCCTCCAGTTGTAACATGACCAAGCTGTGCGCTGAGCTTACTCTTGAGCATGCAACGTACAGTAGGCCATGTGAACAGTAATCTTGTCTCAAATCTCACAGCTTGGATTGCTGCTGTCATAATCAGTTTGAGGTTCATGGTTTGTTTCAATTACGACAGTATTTGCAGGACTTGTGTTGAAGTGACATTCGGCATCTGTCAAGCGTTGTAAGCTTACAACCAGTTTCATCGATAACTTCACATCCAGCTTTTGAGAGTTTAAACATTAATAAACATCAAAGTGTCCACTACTGAAATCGTCACCTGTGAATGTAAGATGTTTAAGAGGCATTGGCGGTTGTCGAAAGGTGTAAAATATTTGGCCATTTTGGTACACTTGAAAGCACCAACCGAACAATTCAGCGGCAGCCATCAACTCACATGCAGAACCATAGGTGAAGGGCTTAAGCATTTCACTCTTCTAGTGCTCCTGTGTAGTATAATTATCTCCTGTACTGTCATCAGTCCACACCATGAACCTGTCCCAGTCATTCAATACATAAGACACAATGTTCTTCCGGATATCAAGAGTGAGCCTGATATGGCCGTGCAATATGTAACACAGAAAATGGAAAAGTTAGGTGCCATCTCCAGCATGGAAACCACTCGGTAAGTGACAGTTCTTTGATCGATGGTGATTACCTCGATAGACATGGTAATGGGGGTTGGAATGATGAAGGAAATGGGTACCTGAGTAATGTAAAGTAAGTGTAAAATACCTATACAATAACTATAATTGTAATAAACAAACAATAAAACAGCGGAGAAGCCGTGGATTAAACAAAAAGGCTGTAGTTATCAGCAGGGAGACGTGAATCCCGTGGCAAAGCAAGGAAGGGAATTTAGAGACTGGAGCGACGGACGGCCTTATATGGGCAGGCAGCCAACAACGTGGGAGGCATTGGGATGGGGGACCCAACACCGCCTCACATGGTGACCAAGCTGCAGGCTATGAACGTATATATGTACGTAAGTAGGATTCAGTTAGCGTTGGGAACCCGTGTACCAAATTTCTTGAAGATGGGCCCATAAGTAACAAAGACTGTTGAAAAGTTCAATATGGTGGCCGACAGTGGCATCATACCACCGAAATAAGTACGTACATTGGTTTCGGTTAGTGCAGGGAAGCCGCCTACCAAATTTCAAGAAGATGGGGCCATAAATAAGAAAGTTCAACATGGCGGACGTTGTCGACCGTTATCGACCATTATGACCGTTACGTGTAGAATTTCGAAATGAAACCTGCTTAACTTTTGTAAGTAAGCTGTAAGGAATGAGCCTGCCAAATTTCAGCTTTCTACCTACATGGGAAGTTGGAGAAATAGTGATGAGTCAGTCAGTCAGTCAGTCAGTCAGTCAGTGAGGGCTTTGCCTTTTATTATTATAGATGGGAACACGGTGGTGCTGTGATTGTTCATGTCTCATGCAAGATGCTTGCTGTGCCATGTGCAAACTTCGATGAAATACTTTATTGTAGCAGTACTGTCTCTTTCAAACGTACTAACCCCCAATTCCTGCCCTTACTTTTCTTTCTCCAAATACCCAATCACTACACAATCAACTCTGTAATAGACGTTAAGCCATCTGTAAGCTTATGTACGTACTTATTTCGATGGTATGACGCGACTGTCAGCCGCCATATTGAACTTTCCAACGTCACTAATTCTCCAACTTCCCGTGTAGGTAGAAGGCTGACCCCATCTTCACGAAATTTGGTAGGCGGCTTCCCTGCGCTAACCGAAACTGACGTACATACTTATTTCGTTGGTATGACGCCAGTGTCGGCCGCCATATTGAACTTTCTAATGTCACTAATTGTCCAACTTCCCGTGTAGGTAGAAGGCTGAAATTTGGCAGACTCATTCCTTACAGCTTACACTGTAAAAAATACTGCGTTAAAATTACTTAAAAAAAATAAGGCAACAAATTACAAGCAATATTTTTGAGTAGATTTAATATACTGCACTATTGAGTAAACTTAATTTATTAATTAACTCAAATTTACCTAAAATAAATGAGTTTGATTAAATATAAGTAGTGGCAAAAATGGTTTCATTTTACTCCGATTTTCATTTGAATTAAAGTACTCAAAAAAAGTGAGTATGCAACGCTGGGCAGTAATGACTTAACAAATACATGCTAAAAATCCATATCTCTTTATTTATTTGAACATACAGAGATAGTCACAACAACGGAGTTATATTTTCAAAGAAAAATTGTCTGAGGATAATTTTTACTGAATTACTGACATTCAAATGTCAATGAAAATTTTCTTTTCTTTTTTTAAACTTTCTTCAAAAAGTATATCAATCAAATGGAATGAGTGGTAAACGGGAAGGAAACGGAGAGTGAAAGCGTGAAATCCTGCAGCAGGCACCGCTCTTCAAACACTTCCTGCATTTACGCCAACATATCCTCTTAAATGAATGGCCGCCTTTTCACTACTTTTCAGTATGTGATAGTGAAAATCCTGAAATAAAATAGGAAATAGGAAATCAAACATCGCTTAATAAATCAGTGTTAAAAATTAACCAGAAAATACATGACCTATGTAGAACACTAATTAAATAAGAGGTCAAATAATACCGTGACGGTTAGGCAAATGTCTTTATATGTTGTTTACAGGTCATAGTTTAGGACAAATGCCATATCGTTCTCAAACTTATCTCAAAGTGTCATTTTCTTTTTCTGTGTAAAATAAAAGTTTTAAACGATAAAAAAAAAACATATGAACATACGTAACTATCCGAGAAACGTGCTTGCTTTTTAAAACAAACCAACGAGGTAAGTTGTTAGAAAGACGCTACCTTGCCTGCCATGTTTCCCACATGAAGGGAAAGGTTTCGTGAAAACAACAAATGCTTACATCTGTAACTATATGAAATGAAATACTAGTTATTCATTACGGAATTAATATGCTTTATACTTACACATTCGTAGTAAAATAGCTCTTATTATGGATAAGCGTTACAGCTGAATGCGTTGTTGTAAAGACCAAGAAATCGATGTTAGAGGAAGTGCCGTGTCATTACATTTCGATGTGAGAGGAAGTGCCCTGTCATTAAATTTAACTTAACTTAAATGTGTTCAATTCACAGTATATTTTTTTTACTTAGAATAAGTTATAAAAAATGTTTACATTTTAAGAAAAATAATAAGTTAACATTATTCTTAAATTTTTTATTGAATTAGAATTAAAATAATCAAGAAAAAGGGTAAAACCCATTTTTATTAATTAAGGTAATGATTATTTTGCGTATAGTTAGCTATTTTTTATTATTTTTCACAAATGCAAGATTTATTTTTTACAGTGTACTTACAAAAGTTAAGCAAGTTTCATTTCGAAATTCTACGCGTAATGGTCATAAAGGTCAACAACGTTCGCCATGTTGAACTTTCTTATTTATGGCCCCATCTTCACGAAATTTGGTAGGTGGCTTCCCTGCACTAACCAAAACCGAAGTACGTACTTATTTCAGTGGTATGATGCCACTGTCAGCCGCCATATTGAACTTTCCAATGTCACTAATTTTCCAACTTCCCGTGTAGGTAGAAGGCTGAAATTTGGCAGGCTCATTCTTTACAACTTACGTACGAAAGTTAAGCAGGTTTCATTTCGAAATTCTACGCGTAACGGTCATAACAGTCGACAACGTCCGCCATGTTGAACTTTCTTATTTAAGGACCCCATCTTCACAAAATTTGGTAGGCAGCTTCCCTGCACTAACCGAAACCAATGTACGTACTTATTTCGGTGGTATGATGCCACTGTCGGCCGCCATATTGAACTTTTCAACAGTCTTTGTTACTTATGGGCCCATCTTCAAGAAATTTGGTACACGGGTTCCCAACGCTAACTGAATCCTACTTACGTACATATATACGTCCATAGCCTGCAGCTCGGTCATCGTGTGAGGCAGCGTTGGGTCCCCCATCCCAATGCCTCCCATGTTGTTGGCTGCCTGCCTATATAAGGCCGTCTGTCGCTCCAGTCTCTACATTCCCTTCCTTGCTTCGCCACGGGATTCACGTCTCCCTGCTGATAACTACAGCCTTTTTATTTAATCCACGGCTTCTCCGCTGTTTTATTGTTCGTTTATTACGATTATAGTTATTGTGTAGGTATTTTAGACTTACTTTACATTGCTCAGGTACCCATTTCCTTTATCATTCCAACCGTACCCCCATTACCATGTCTATCAAGGTGATCACCATCGATCAAAGAACTGTCACTTACCGAGTGGTTTCCATGCCCAGAGATGGCACCTACCTTTTCCATTCTCTTTGTTACATATTGCATGGCCATATCGGGCTCACTCTTGATATCCGGATGAACATTGTGTCTTATGTATTGAATGACTGGGACAGGATCAAGGTGTGGACTGATGACGGTACAGGAGATAATTATACTACACAGGGGCACTATAAGAGTGAAATGCTTAAGCCCTTCACCTATGGTTCTGCATGTGAGTTGATGGCTGCCGCTGAATTGTTTGGTTGTCGCTTTCAAGTGTACCGAAATGGCCAAATATTTTACACCTTTTGACAACCGCCAATGCCTCTTAAACATCTTGGATTCACAGATGACGATTTCAGTAGTGGACACTTTGATGTTTATGAATGTTTAAACTCTCAAAAGCTGGATGTGAAGTTATTGATGAAACCGGTTGTATGCTTACAATGCTTGACAGATGCCGAATGTCACTTCAACACAAATCCTGCAAATACTGTCGTAATTGAAACAAACCATGAAACTCAAACCGATTATGACAGCAGCAATCCAAGCTGTGAGATTTGAAACAAGATTACTGTTCACATGGCCAACTGTATGTTGCATGCTCAAGAGTAAGCTCAGCACACAGCTTGGTCATGTTACAACCGGAGGGCCGAAATGACAATGTGGTATACAAAGAGATCCTTAACAAATAATTATTGGCATATTTTCCCTCAGTTTAAAAAGGTTTAATTTTCTTCTTAATAAAAATTTTAATGCAGTACTTCGCCGCTGCGAAGCGCGGGTATTTTGCTAGTATGACATATAGTCAGTAGTCTCTGCCAAACACTACCCTGATATTTCAATTTGCGTGTTTTCTTAGATTGTTTAGCTTGCAGGTCTACATTTAAAATAAAATGTCTCTGCTTTACTCATCTCCTAAACCAGGCCAATTCAAATGGCAGCCCGCGGGCCACATGCAGCCCAGAAGCAACCAGCCTGTGGTCCCACCAGGGCTCCAGACTGCCACTAAAATAATTGTAAATGTGATCAAAAATAGGTTTGGTGATTATCATTTTTACTTAGTTCGCCAGTGGTGAATGAAATCATTCAATCTTGAAACTAATTATATTGTAACAGATGCAAAAAGCCTTTTTTTGTTTTATTGTTGAACGTATGTGCCATTAACATATGTGTCAGTATGAGCTCCCCCTTGCATATCCCCTGAGCCATATAAAGGCTGGTTTATATCCAATGCTGGGTGCAAAGAAGTCGCTGCAAAAATGTCAGACTTGGAGACATGCGCTAGAAAATATTTCTAAGTAAATGGCCCTGCTGATGGGACGACCATGAATTGGTTACGCTTTTGCCAGAATAATGAAAGAAGGGCTGAATATGATGCAACTGGTCATCAAAACAAAAGGTAGGCATGCAAAATATTTGAAATTCATCTGCCCATCATATAGGTTCCCTGCTATGAATATATCTGTGCCCGCCCTGTAGAATTTCAGTTCTCCCTTCTGATTTGCCATGGCACACTAAAGTGTGATTTGTCACTGATCTCCCTGTGTTCATGCATCTTTGCACACCGTTTTTCTTTTGATTTAGTGCATACTCCATGCAAAATGCTGACCTGTCTGTCAGTTAACATGTACGAGTAGTCACCTGCCTGCTGTTTCATCATACACAGCAATGTGATGAAGTCTGCATTTTAAGACTGGCAGATGTATTACTGTCGCTTTACTGGGCTGCTCTGTGATTGACTGTGGACAGTAAACTTTGCTAAAACGGTATCAAAAAATGAAACTTTTAGTTGTGGCCTCAGTCATTTTGGCATGTGTGCTATATGTTCTTTTACCAATAAATTCTTCAATGGGAGTTCATCAACAAAGGAACATCGAAAATAAGAATTATTAAAAGCTAATAATAATAATTATTATTAATAATTCATTACTTGACACTCAAGAACACTGTACAAAGATATTTTAAAATAAATGTACTAATCCACTTTCATGTCATAGTGCAGCCTTGCTCTTAAACATTTGCTCAGGTAGTTTTTTTTTTCTGGGGGAAAAATATTCCATAGGAAAGGCTTTGTTGTGGAACTGGGATTTTACCCCCTGTCATAAGAGTGAATAAAACCGTGTGAATTAGTTTAAGTTGTATGAAAATAAAAATCCCTTGCCTGTTACAATCACCTCTTTAAATTGGAGGAGGATCTCATATTTCAAAAGGGAAACAAATATTATTGCTAACTCTGTGCACTTTTTAATTTTTATGCACTTTGAGATGTTACTGGGTCAGATGTGAGCAAAATGTTTATTTTTTTATTTCAAAACTGGAAAAAAAATATTGGTACTACTGTACCTCAGATTCTGTTCAGTTATAGCTTTTTATGCATTTTTTGATGTGCCTGTGTCAGATGTGACCATATGTAAAAGGGAAACAATGAATAAACATTATTTAAATACATTCATTTGCGATGATTTAAAATTTGTCATAACTTGCTGCTTACCAACTACTGAAAATGTCTGGCCCAGCTAAATTTCTTGGTTTGAAAATCTGACCCAACTGAATTTGTAATTGAATAGCCCTGTCCTAAATAGTGGTCACTGTGAAATGTCAGGAAGACATAATCAACTCGTTTGGAGGTTGAATGCTGATTGCAAGAGCCAGATGGACTGCTGCTCTGTCAGCATTCCTCACACATGAAGACTGAGGCTGCCTCATTCATTTATAAAGTAATTGCATCCATCTGATTTCCTTAGTAATCTGTGCAAGAAGTAATGAAGCTGCAGAGCAGCAAGTGAGAGTTTGGACAGCACCCTGCTGTCTCACTCTGCACTGCTTCACATAATCGACCTGCAATGAATGGTTTCCTTTTAGGGAACTTCTCTGCTTCCATAGTGGGTCCATTCCTTACAGCTGTGCATGACACTTTCCCCCCAAAAGCACCTCCCTAAACAGCTTTGACGCACCTGCCCTGCATTCAAATTAGTTCTTAATGGCAAAACCAGACGCTCCATTTATGGGCATTTAGCTGAGAAAGAAAGCACCCTGCTGCTTAAAATATGAGATGCACTAAACTTAGAGGGTTACAGAAAAACAGAATAAGAGTATACAGTGTATGTCCTGACTGTAAACTTTATGAATGATGGGGGGGGTACCCATACCCAGAGCCCCAGAGCCCCAGACACAAGTACAGACACACAGTAAAGAGCTTTAATAAAGTGTGTTTGATGTTTATTTGATGAAAATACCTTATACAGGACACAGTCCTCCAAAATACAGACTTCTCTCCAAAATAAATCCTCCGTCACACCTTCAGGCAAGCTTTGTCCACCTCTTCCCAACTCAATTCACCTGGATGAGGCTGGGTGGCTTCTTTTATGTCAGACAAGGGAGTACTTCCATCATCAAATGCCTATAGCCTGGAAGCACTTCCAGGTCAGGTGGAACCTCTTTCCATATGTGCACCTTTTTTACAGAACCCACACACCGTGACAGGGCTGCTCAAAAAGGTTTTATTTTCTAAGGTGCACTGCAGGAGCATGAATGAGAGCTCTGCTCAAGGGAAGCTGCCATCTAACATAGTGAGTGATTAAATAGCCCCCCATCCCGCTATTTCTTCTCACCCAGGAAAGGTACTGCAGACAAAACTGGCCTGGGTACCTGTCCAAGAACCTGAGATCTCCCATCTGGGTAAGAAACCTTCCTCCCTTCTGGTCAGGATGGCAGTCCATTTATCTTGGCATTTATATGACAACCCCCAAGCTGAGCCTTATAATGTGCAGCGTTCGGTCCCGAGAAGGGGTATTTCCATTCCATGGACAGCACAGCATGGTATCCATATAATTCTGCATTGGAAGAAAAACATACAATTCTCTCAATGTGTTGTATCCAATTCGCCCCACAGTTCTGCAGGTAGCTGAGGACAGTGTCTCCAATAATGCCCCATCCTTGGTACTTAAAACACTGTCTCAGCTTTTTAAAAACAGCAGGGCAATTTCATACTTATTTCTTTTTCCTGAGCTTTGGGACTTGCTGGCTTGAATTCTCCTTCTTCTTCCTGCTTACTCCAGGTAAGCAAAACTGGAGTGGGTGGACATCTCAGGTCATTTATTTCCTGCCAATCAACGGTTTGAGACCCTTGATGGGTTAATGATGGGCTCTTTACCGACTGAAAAGCCTTTACAGAATACAGAGGAGGTAAGGAATTAGAGACATCAGATCTGGTAGTTTGTGCAGGAGACAGAGTTGTTTGAATGCCCCTGTTATGCTGAGCGCCCCTGTCACTCTGAACACTCACTTCTATGCAGTTACCCACAATATTGTGGTCATTTGTAGGAACAGTAGCTACTTAGTTCCTGGCACCTCTGTCTGGGGCCCCTTCGCCCTATGCTTTTGTCTCTATACTCATCCTGATTTCAGTAGTCTGAGGAATGGCCTCAGTGTGTAAGCTTTCAAGTATGAGAAAGTTTCTTTCTCTTTTTATGATGTTTGTAGAAAATATGATTCCCCTCAAGAGTAGCAGGGACCATTTCACACCGAGTTCCAATCTCATATACTATACAGATCTCTCTCACCTATACAGCCAACCCCTCAATGGCCAAGAAAGGTGCTTTTTACTGTGTCTTCTAGTCATGTCACTGCTGTCTGAAGAGTCTCCAGAACTCATAGCAACACCAGTACCAGCTGGAGTTACTCAGCGAGATTATCCACGTTGACCTGTCATTCAAACCTTTTTGTACTGTGTCGGCAAGGGCTTTGAGATTTCTTCATCACTCTCCTAGGAGCTGAAATAAACTTATGTGGACTGCGCATGTTGTCTGGGCCTTTTGTCAAAAGAAATTCTGAGATTTGCAGGTCCCTGCAAACAGCACGGCTGACTACACCATTTGTTAACACTAGGGGGAACCCAGAGCCCCAGATTCCACACACAAGTACAGACACACAGTCAAGAGCTTCAATAAAGTGATGCTTATTTCATGAAAATACCTTATACGGGTCACAGTCCTCCAAGATGCAGACTTTTCTGTACAATAAATCCTCTGTCACTCCTCCAGGCAAGCTTTTCCCGCCTCGTCCAAACTCAACTCACCTGGCTGAGGCTGGGTGGCTTCTTTTATGCCAGACCCGGGAGTACTTCTGGTTTCAAATGCCTACAGCCTAGAAGCACTTTCTGGCCAGTCAGTACCTCTTTCCAGGTGTGCGCCTCTGGCAGAACCCACACACCCTGACAGGGCTGCTCACCAAGACTACATTTCCCAATGAGGTCTGCGGAAGCATGAAGTAAAGCTCCACCCAAGGGAAGCCACCACCTTCCATAGTGGGGGACTAAATAGCCCTCAGAGACAGTCCTTTCCTGTCCCTCCATTTCTTCCCGACCAGGAGAGGTACTGCAGACAAATCTGGTTGGGACACCTGTCCATTCAGTTGGGTCCTACTGTCCGGGTAAGGAGCTTTTCTCCCTTCTGGTTGGCCATCATGCCAGGTTATCCATCTTGGCATTTACAACTATTAACTCTACATACTGGTCTGGCACCTTCAACTATGAGACTGTGCTCAGTTCTGACTGCACACCTTCACTCTCTTTTTGCACCTTCCTCTGAGACTGAGACCAAACTAATTTATATCCTTATTGTACCAAGTTTTGAGGCTCATTGCCTCTAATTTAATTTTAAGGGAGATGCTGCACTGATATATGATGTCATTTGATTACTAAAAAATGAACTAAAAGCTGGAAGTCTTTGAAACTATTGTGGTGACCAGCCTCAACACAGACAGGCAGACACTGATGGTTCAAACACCAACACAAGTTTATTCATATTTACACTATGTACAACACCACGCACAACCCGGTGCCCCTGCACCACACACCCTCAGTCCAGGCTTCTTTGAGTCCTGTCCTCTCTTCAGTGCCTCCACTCCTCTCCTCCGAGCTTCGTCCTCTTCCACCCGACTCCAGCTGATGAATGTAGGGAGTCGGCCCCTTTTAAGTCCACCAGGATGTGCTCCTGATGAGCTTCCTGCGGCACTTCCTGGTGTGGCGGAAGTGCTGCACAAGCACCCAGAAGCACTGCGGTGTCCCTGGTTTTCCTTCCGCCAACACCTCTGGGTGGTGACCACGGGCCCCTATAGGGTTGAGCTTCCATGCCCCATTCCCGTGGTCCCCATAAAAACCAGGTTGGCTGCCCTCTCGTGGTCCAAAGGAGGCGAGGTCCCTCTCCCGGTCCTTCCAGGCGTCTCGGCTGGGTATCACCCCCAGCCACCCGCCACACTATAAATCTGTAAACTCAAAAATCTGCCAAAAGCTGTAAGGAAAACACATTTCTTTTAAACTATAGACAGGCTACTGTCTAACAAAGAGCTTTACTTGTTTGTGCAAAAAAGGAAACTTGATTTCTGTGTACTTACAGATGATTTTGAGTTACAGTAATTGCCAGATACAAAAGTTATAATCTGTATTATATAAATTGAGAAATGTTAGATAACTGGACTTGAGCAATTTCTTTTCTTACTGTTCTTACCTGAATATGACTTTGGGTTTTGGTGACTCATTGTGTTTGCATGTTTTCTTTCTAGCTAAACTCACTCGTGTTGAATTATTGACATTATTTAAACTACTGGATTAATCAAAAAATAATTTCTTTCCTGCATTTCCTGAAAAATCAGATTAAGGAAATAGATGGTATGAAAGGACTCAGACCACACCGCAAAAAGGTTTGGGGGTAGCCATATACTTAAAATTGGCTGTCAAAAAGTGAAGATTTGGTTTCACAGGTCTTTACAGACATCAGTCCAAACCAAAACAGAACTGGCAGACAAAAAACATGGCAGTTTTAAAGCTGGGCAGGGGGAATGATGTCGTCCGGGTAGGAACCGGAAGTGATGATATTGGACCCAGAAGTGACGTCGTCGAGCCCAGGCAGAATTTGTCATGGTCAGTATAGAGAGGATAATCAGTGCACCCTTCCATCCCCTAGTCCAGCATATAATTATCCTTTTTTGAGCCCTTTAGCTGCCTCCCATGCGCATGTGTATGACATGGCCCCCCCACTCAGCCAAGACCCATCGGGTCAGGCATTCCTGACTGAGAGTTCATGAACCCAAGAAAGAGAATTAGCGATGGCGTGACGAGAGTCCCAATGGTGAACGAGCATAAAGGCTGTAGGTCTAAAAAACCATCATGGGTTCGATTCTTTGTGTAAGGCCATCCACTGTAAAGGTGCACGAATTCACAGCCCAAGAGGTAGTACCTCAGCTGTGTAATCTTCCATTTGATCACCAAGGCCTACCATTTCACCGCTGCATACCTGGTTTCCCGTTCCACCAATTTCCAGCTCAGGAACATGACAGGGTGTTCAACACCGTTGACTCTTTGGCTCAGCATGGCCCCCAGGCCTGTATCCGAAGCGTCTGTCTGGAGAATAAAAGGCAAAGAAAAGTGTTATCATCCCATTCCACAATGTTTGGGGCCCTATTATTTGTAAGTTTAGTCAAGAGACAAACTTACAGGTTTAGAAAAACCTGCGGTAGTATCCCGTTAAGCCGAGACAGGCTTGGACCTGCCTCTTGGTCTTCGGACAGGGCCTATCAAGATGGCGTCTACTTTGGAACACTGCGGTCTCACAGGTAGCCTAAATACTTCGCTTCGTTTATCCTAAAGAAACATTTCTTTGGATTAATACAAAGACCGGCTTCCCCTAATGTCCGCAATACCACTTTGACCTGCTGTAGATGTTCTTTCCATGTGCTGGAATAGATGACTACGTTATCCAGGTAGGCAGCACTATAAGAGTTATGAGGACAGAGCACTTTATCCACCACACATTGGAAGATTGTGAGTGCCACATTTAACCCAAATGGAAGGACACAATACTGCCAGTGACGACTAGGGGTACTAAACGCAGTCTTAGCCTTCGCGGAGTCTGTTAAAGGAACCTGCCAGTACCCCTTCGTCACATCAAGAGTGGTCAAGAATTCAGGCTATCCCAGCCGCTTGTGACATCGGATAGGCATCAATTTGGGAAACTTAATTAAGCCGCCAGAAGTCATTGCAAATCTCCAACTTCACTCAGGCTTAGAGACCAAGAAAATAGGGCTGGACCAGGGACTATGACTTTCCTCTATCACACCTAGCTCCAGCATGCATTCGATCTCCAGAGATGGGAACGAGGACCATGACACCATCTCCAGGTCAAAACTCCCACAGAGATGTGCCACAATCATAATGATGGACCTGATATGCCTTTTTCATGTTTGCTTTTAGAATAGGCCAGATTTTTTTGAATATATTGCGTAACTGTGCAATATACTCTAGAATATTTGTGGAGGGGAGGGCCTTCTCCCCTCAATCCTCTTTTAAAACATCTAAAATTCCATGGATTTGCTGCCCATACAATAATTCAAAAGGTGAAAACCCCATGGAGGCTTGTGGGACTTCCCAATAGGCAAAAAGGGTGAGGAGGAAGAGCAATCCCATTTCCTTCTATCCTCGTTGACCACCTTGCGCCGCATCTGCTTGCGGGTCTGATTAAACTTTTCTACTAGACCATCGGTATGAGGATGATATACTGAGGTTTTTAAATGCTTTATCTTAAGTAACTTGGCCATTTTCCTGAATGTCTCTGAGGTAAATAGCATCCCTTGGTCCATTAGGACTTCTTTAGGGATGCGACTGGCACAAAGACCCCTACTAATTCCCGTGCAATAGCTTTGGAGGTAGCTAGGCACAGTTGACTCTCCCAGCAGGATGTGCAAAAAGCAGAAAACCTCCTCATTTATTCACGGCCAATAAATTTGGAGCTTAATATGCTCCAGGATTTTTTCAGTTCCCAGATGGGCACCCAGGAGGTGGGTGTGTGCTAGTTCACAGACATACTGCAGGTAGGACCGTGGGACTAACAGCAGCAACCGTACCTCCCTCTCATGCTCTGCTACCCAGTAAAGAAGTTTGTTATTTAATACAAAGTGAGGACTCTGTGGCATAGGATGCTGAGTGCAATGGCCATTGACCAGAACAACTGCATGTTTTGTGAATTTGAAAGAGTCGTTGTTCCATTGTTCCCTCTTAAAGGAAGCCGGGGTTTGCTTAAATTGAAAGTGCAGCTGTGAAAGAGGGTCCACAGCGACCTCAAGGGGCGTGATTTCATTCTGTTCTGCTGTAGTGCCTGATGATGACATCTCATTGTGCGACGTCCTGGGAATAGCCATGTCACTCCGAAGAGCTGAGTCTCCACTCTCGCCTGGTTCTATATATGGCGTGGAGGCAGCCTGAGACGTACTCTCTCCGTCTGTTACTAGGCCAAGTTTTGTTAAAGAGTGGTCAGTGTTAAACTTTTATTATCAGTCCAATCTTGCCTGAGTATCACTGGAAATGAAGGATTTGAAAGGACTGCTGTGGTTAATTTTTTCTGCAATCCTTCATATCCAGTGAAACAGGAGGTGGATGTCCCTCAATGATCTCAATGAGAATGACCATGTTTTTAAAAGGTTGTCCGCCAGGCTGCCTGGAAGAGATATTCTGGCAATGAGTTTATCAGGATGAAACAGGCAAGTCGTTCTACAACCTGTTGGTCATTGTTTTTGATTGTCCTTATCTAGCACACAATTTAGCCCCATAGGCTGAAGGCCTGAGAAAGGGTTGGGCACTCGGGGTCAAACTTCCACCTCAATGTTTTCCTCACCTGCGTGCCTGGGACTCTGCCATCTTTTTCATAGGTCTCTGCCTTTGTGGGGTTTTGGTAGGCAGTCTTCTCTCCTGAGAGACCATAATAAGCCTTGTGTAATTCCCCCTTCCAGCAAGGCTGTATTCTGCTAACCCTCTTCGCACTCTCCCTTAGGACTGTGTTTAGTACTGACCCCTGGGCTGAAGCTTGCGCCTGGCCCTCCCGACCTGCAACCCATGCCCCATACTTGGCCACACAGTACTTTCCCACCTGGACCCTGAAGGGCTGGAGTTCAGAATTCAGGTCCTTCTGCCGGTTCCTCATGGAGTCAATCATCCTGCCGACTACACCACTGTGAAAGGACTCAGACCACACTGCCGAAAGGTTTGGGGGCAGTCACCTGTACACTTGAAATTGGCTGTCAAAAAGTGAAGATTTGGTTTTACAGGTCTTTACGGACATGGCGTCATCCTGGCAGGGACAGGAAGTGATGTCATCAAGCCGAGGTGGAATTTCCCATGTTCAGTCAGAAGAGGAAAAAGAGAAAGGATTAGTGCACCCTGCCATCCCTTGGTCCAGCATGGAATTATCCTATTTTGATCCCTTTAGCTGCCTCCGATTTGCACGTGTGTGACAATGGTTAGATGTTTTGGTGTCTGAATTATTTTATTTATGATATAATAATCTACACTGTCTGTGGCTTTCAAGAAAACTGGTGACATGATATTTATGGTGAAAAACTGTTCAGGTGTGTGGGAAAACTATATATTATCTTGACTCAGCTGAATAATGCTACGATTGGTTTACTGCGACTCCAGTTACACAATCAAGCAGACAATGTCCAAATAAGTATGTCTTCCTGATACTAGATCCTACAATTATTTGCAAATTTAGGCAGTAATCTTCTCAATGGAAGTCAGTTTGGTGACTCCAATGGAAGACAAAATGGCCTAAGCACCCTTAATACCCTTGTAATCAAAGCAGATCAGTAAATGTATAATAAGGCACCAAGCTATTCAGTTATTGAGGTGCTCTGTAGAAATGGAAATCAGCAGGGGCAGTGGTGAAGACTGAACATGCTGCTGATATGTAGTCTAGCACAGCCCAGCCATGGTATGGATGATGCCAGCATTTGCTTAAGGTACATCACTATGGCATAGATAAACCAATACATTACCAGCTCATAGCCAGGGTTGATTTATGTAATTGCCTGCAGCATGTCACCTTTGCAGCAATACAATACAGACTACTTGCATCCAAATCCATTTTGATAGTAACATATTGAGAAGGTTCCTTCTTCCTAATACAGTGGAACCTCGGTTCATGACCATAATTCGTTCCAAAACTCGTTCGGTTTCGTAAACCGATTTGGTCGTGACCCGAAGCAATTTCCCCCATAGGATTGTATGTAAATACAATTAATCCATTCCAGACTGTACAATCTGTATGTAAATATATATATTTTTTTAGTTTTTAAGCACAAATATAGTTAATTATACCATAGAATGCACAGGGTAATCTATACTAATAAAAGGCAAAGCCCTCACTGACTCACTCACTCACTCACTCACTCACTCACTGACTCACTCATCACTAATTCTCCAACTTCCCGTGTAGGTAGAAGGCTGAAATTTGGCAGGCTCATTCCTTACAGCTTACTTACAAAAGTTGGGCAGGTTTCATTTCAAAATTCTACACGTAATGGTCATAACTGGAACCTATTTTTATCCATATACTGTAATAGACTGCAGCTCGATGGCCGTGGGAGGCGGAGTTGCATGTCACATCATCACGCCTCCCACGTAATCACGTGAACTGACTGTGAACGCAGTACGTAGATAACAAGGAAGAGCTCCAAAGAGCGCTGAAGAAAAAATGCATACAAGCATATTCATAAGTGCAGCTACTGTGGAAACAAAGCACGGTGTAAACCGTAAGTTTAAATTAAGTTTATAGACACGCTTCCGCTGCTGTTTGGCATGCCTACGACGAACGGAGTTAAAATTGTTGTAGCAAGAAACTTTTAAGTGCCGGGTCTTAGCTAACATTAAATAAAGCCGTGGACATCGCAACATCTCACAAGAGAGCAGCTCACGTGAACTGACTGAACGCAGTACGAGTGATCACTTCCATGGATCAAACCTGTTCAAAAAATGCATTACACAATTGACAAGGTAGGAAAAGAATATGCTCCGAGCTGAGCTCCACAGCTAACGCGGTCTGGCGGAAGCAACTTCGTCACGCTGCCACCAAATACTCACAGAAAAATCCACAAGTTAATACACACGCTGTCTCTAGAGTTTCTCCACACTCAATGTATTCCTTGCATCCCCGTTATACCCTCTGATCTCCCATTTCAATTCAGATGCCTCCAATTTCTAGTAAGGCTCTGCTTCGCGATGACAAGTAATAAGTCTCAGGGACAGACCCTACAAAAGGTTGCCATTGATTTGAGGCAAGATTGCTTTTCTCCTGGACAACTATACGTTGCATTCTCAAGAGTAAGCTCGCACAGCTTGATCATATTACAACCAGAGTGCTGAACTGACAGCGTGTTATACAAAGAGAACTATAACAATCGTAATAAATGAACAATAAAACAGTGGAGAACCCGTGGATTAAATAAAAAGGCTGCTTCCTTGGCAAAGCAAGGAAAAAGGATGGCCTTATATGTCGTTCGTTTATAAAACAGCGGAAAAGCTGTGTAAAGGCTGCTTCACAAAAAACAGTGGATGCGCCTTATATGAGCAGGCAGTCAGCTAAAGAGAGGAATCAATAAATAACTATAATCGTAATAAACGAACAAAAAATAGCGGAGAAGCCGCGGTTAAATAAAGGAAATGGGTACCTGAACAGTAAAGTAAGTCTCAAATAGCTACACAATAACTATAACAATCGTAATAAACGAACAATAAAACAGTACAGAACCGCGAAGCAAGGAGAAAGGACGGCCTTATATGGCGTTCGTTTATAAAACAGCGGAGAAGCTGTATAAAGGCAGCTTCACAAAAAAACACCACAACTCCACACTCTGAATGTATTCCTCGCATCACCGTTATACCCTCTGATCTCCCATTTCAATTCAAATGCCTCCAATTTCCAATAAGGCTCTGCTTTGCGATGACAATTAATAAGTCTCAGGAACAGACCCTACAAAAGGTTGCCATTGATTTGAGGCAAGATTGCTTTTCTCCTGGACAACTATACATTGCATTCTCAAGAGTAAGCTCGCACAGCTTGGTCATATTACAACGGGCGTGCTGAACTGACAACGTGGTATACAAAGAGATCCTTAACAAATAGTTATTGGTATATTTTCCCTCAGTTTAAAAAGGTTTTCTTTTCTTCTTAATAAAAATTTAAAAGCAGTACTGTGTCGCTGCGAAGCGTGGGGATTTTGCTATATACAGTATATATATATGCAGATATGTATATATATATATACGTATGTATGTATGTGTATATATATATATGTAGATATGTATATATATGTGTACATATATGTAGATATGTATATATATATGTGTAAATATATGTAGATATGTATATATATGTATATATATGTGTCTGTGTGTATATATATATGTGTGTGTGTATGTATGTATGTATGTGTGTATATAGTATATATGTATGTATGTGTGTATATATATATGTATGTGTATGTGTGTATATATTGTGGAGCCGACCCGGACACAGACAGTTGGACATGTTGGTAATCATCACCACACGTTTTATTTACAGTAATATTTACAATAAATGGTCAGTAAGACCCAGTCCAAAAGTGCACAAACCCCAATACACAGTCCTGGCCACACAAATGCCTCTTCTCGGGCCTCCTCCACACCTCTCTCGTGCCTTGTCCTTCTTCCACCTGACTCCAGCCTTGAATGAAGGGAGACGGCCCCTTTTATACACTCCCGGACGAGCTCCAGGTGGTTCCCGGCATTCCCCTCTTGGCCACGCCCCAGCGTGGCGGAAGTGCCGGCTGTTCTCCCGGCAACTCTCCGGGTGTCCATCTAATTCTTCCCCCCAGCACTTCCTGGTGTGGTGGAAGTGCTGAGGTCACAAGTCCCCAAGGCATTGGGGCGCCTCCTGGTGGTGACCACGGGCCCCTACAGGGTGGGGCTTCCATGCCCTGAACCCTTGGCCCCCAAAGCAACCAGGAAGGCGGCCCCCACGTGATCCCAGATGGGCACACGCCCACTTCTGGTCCTTCAAGGCGTCCCGGCCGGGTCGTGGCCCTTGGCATCCTCGACAATATATATGTATAGTTATGTGTATGTATGTATGTGTATATGTATATGTGTGTGTGTGTATGTATGTGTGTATATGTATGTGTATATATATGTTGATATGTGTATATATATGTTGTGGCAGTTGGGGGTGCTAGTGCTCCCTTGAACCCTCAGGTACGGCTCCAGACACTGGATAAAAGTCCAAGACTTTTTATTGATTAAGAATAATGTGTACAAAGCACCCTCCACACTACTCATAAATCAACAATAACAATAATAT
>JANRMT010062837.1:8912222-8950447 GCA_026402145.1 Polypterus bichir lapradei
CATTCCCATTTTATTAAGGTGTATCCATATAAATGGCCCACCCTGTACTTCTCCGCTGCGAAGCGCGGTTATTTTGCTAGAAGTAAACTAAATGTAAAAACATTGAATAACACTGAGAAAACCTTGAACAACAGAGAAAACTAACACTGTAATAGTTTGCGCTATAGCGCTAAGAACCGCTCGCTAAAAACACTTTTTTTAATGAGTTTTAAGCCCAGGGAAAAAAATTTACATTTGAAAAATCCGTAATTTAATAAACCACCAAGAAAAGTAACATTGCAACAATGCATGCTACGAACCGATTGCTGTAAACAGAAATGAAAGCAAAACCAAGCCCAGCTGAATTCTTTAACTGCCTTCTCTACCCTATGTGTCCAGCTCTCTCTCTCGTGTGTGCGTGTGTCTCTCTCTCGCGCGTCTGTGTGTGTGTGTGTCTCTCTCTCTCTCGCGCCTGTGTGTGTGTGTCTCTCTCGGGTGCCTGTGTGTGTGTGTGTGTATGTCTCTCTTGCGCTCCTGTGTGTGTGTATCTCTCTCACGCGCCTGTTTGTGTGTGTGTGTCGCACTCTCTCGCTGCACAGGAAATGCACAGGGAGAGACTGAACATGTACAAACCAAATGGGAAACTAGCTTGTTCGTATACCGAGTGTGTGGTCATGAACAGAGGCAAAAGTTTGGCGAACATTTTGGTCATAAACTGATTTGTACGTGATCCGAGACGTTCGTGAATCGAGGTTCCACTGTAGCAGGAAGTGATTCATCTTGTGATGGAATATAAATGCATATGTCCATCTTAACAATGAGGCAAAACATTTTAAGTGCAGGATGTTGCGATGGCCTGTTGCAGCGGTTCTCTCCCTTTATTCCTCCAATGTCTTCCAGTGTACCACAAGAATATGTGAGGGTCAGTGATATTTATCCTCTACTGCAGTCTTGCATGCTTGTTTTTAAAGTTAGCATTGATTAACAAAACTATATTTGAAACTAGTGCTATTACACTGCATATATTTTTTAAAGCATTCAAGAAGCAGTTTTAAAGCTATTTCAAAACCAACCTAACCTATATGTTTTTATTAAATAAGTTATTTTTGCTAGTGCCTGAATTCCTTAATCATAATATACAACGAGAATGCACTTTTTAAGGAATAAATAATGAGCAGTAATTACCTAAACACAGAAATTGCCACTGCAGACATTTTTGGTAACAACAAAAGCTGCTCACTTTTTAAATTAAGCACAAAGTTGTTCAACATTTGTTAAAATAATAACTCAAAAGTAATATTTAAAATGCAGAATTTGACACTACAGACATTTTTTTATAACTTAATTACAGAAGCTACTTCTGTATTCAGTACTGGAGTGTTTCAATCAGTGATAACCACTTTTAATGTGAGTGGAAATGAAAATGTGTTTTCTCTCAACATACTTATGTGCAGAATGTGGTGTGATCAAGTTGACAGTATAAACATCTGTGGTGCACTCAGTAAGACATCCACATTTTGAGAAGTAAAAAGGAACAGTGAAAGACTTGTTTTTGAGAAAAAAAATGTAATTAATGAAATATGTGTGGGTTTCTTTTTTTTTTTTTTGTTTTACACTTTGATTTTTGGTTTACGTTATGGTCTTGGCTAATTACGTACTGATCCCCAAAAACTAAGTTGAGAAAAGGCCATGATCAGGTCGGCTGCCAACTTTCTGATACACTATTAAGGCCTTACAAATCTCTGTTCTGTTTCCCCTTGCCACATAATTATAAGGCAACACACCTAGAATCTGGTGTTAGATAGTACCAGATTGCATTAAGAAAATATGTAATGCTAAATACAAAATAAATGCATGTTTGCACAATACTCAGACACAATGAGACTGAAACAAACTACACAAAATTGCAGTTAACAGTCTCAGAATGCTATCTCGGTGCAGTACGAAATTACACTTTATATCCTTCCACATGTTCAACCTATCAGCTTCCCACTCCTCCAGGGTAACTAATTTGGATGTGTCTCAGGAAAAAAATGAACATTGCAATCCTTGGTCACATGCTTCTGAATGGTGCAGCACACATCTTTTCCTGGTAGGTGGCTTTACTAACAATCGAGTGTTTGCCCATCCCAAAAGCAATCAGTGTGATCCTCTCTCTGGCTTTGGAAATCCCTCTCAACACTGTATATCCTTTTCCTTTTAAACTACTTCTTGCTCCTGCTTTAGGACTATTCCAATGAACCTTGCCACCCTTAATAGTGCAGTTCCTATGTCAACATGGTAGAAAAACACAGCGAGACAATCAGACAGTACAATAAGGGGAGATGACAACACTAAGGACAACATATACAGTATGTGGTGCTGCTGTAAAGTTGAGTCAGGATTTCTCATACATTGACCTAAGCCTTTTCATTGGCAGTACTTTTCTGCTTTCTCCTAAATCTCTGCTGCTCAGCTCCCCTTCTAGTCTACTTGAACTTGCCTCAGCCCCATACAAACCAAAAATAGAAAAGCATGACTAACATTAAAACATGCAGAAAGTCAAAGTCTAAATATGTTTTAATCTATTTTTTTTAATAGTCTTCAGTTAAAAACATATTGAATAAAGGCACGATGAGCATTGTGAGCAAGAGACTAAGTTAAAATTTGAGGTATTTTCATTAAGAAACTGGAGTAGAAATTAATTTATATCAGTATACAAGAATGCTAGTGTTTTCATAAGGGTGAAGGAGTATTATAACAAACGTGAATCTTAGTAGAAATTCTGCAACAGCCTAAAATGTATTCAGATCAAACTAAATTTATCAAATATTTACCAATTTAATGACTCTTTCTAAATGGCCTTAACATTTCAGACATGCCAAAAGCTGCATCTTCAGTTTTAAATGCTTTGATTATTTTCTTACTGTTAAATTAATTCCTACTGTCCCTAGGATTTCCTTCAATTTCTTCTTTATTTCTCTTTACAGAAGAAAAGATTAGGAAAATAAATTATCACTTTAATCAGCATTATTTATCTTTTATATTTAACACTGCCTCCCTTTCAATAAACAGATAAGAATGTTGTATTGTTCGTTCTTTTCACAGGTGGAAGTACCCCCCCTGGCATCACTGCACCGGCAGTCCCCAGCATTCCCTCACCTATTGGAGTTAATGGTTTTAGTGGCATTCCACCCCAGGGAAATGGACAGCCCACTGCTGAAGCTGTGTTTGCAAATGGCATCCATCCCTATCCAGGTAGGATGAAGACTGGGACTCCCTTTTTGTGACTTGCCATTGTGAGTCATATAGCCATGACTATCACCACTTGACAATTTGAATTACCTTGTAGTCATGTGGGAGTCTGTCATTGGCTCAGCTTGCTTTATGTAATGAGATGTTAATTTGTGTTTTTAGATTAGCAGAAGATCAGCATTTGCTGTTTTCTTTCATTCTCTGTGGCATACATTCATTTACGAGTGTTAAATTAGTAGAGTTAACTGTTCCAAGATCATTTGGATAAGCTCAGTAAATATGATACTGTTTTTTCTCCATATTGTCATTAGTGGTTTAAATGTTTTAAGAGTCAGCTGGAGTGGACACTGGGTGACTGGAGGGCACTGGTTATCAGGTTCACTATTTTTGAAAAGGAAGCACTTCCATTTATGATTACTGCTAGCTGTGTGGACTGTAGTTAATGGCTGACTGTAAAGCGAGAAATTTAAATACATATCACTGGCTGCAAGATTCTTTTTTATTAGTAGTAGTAGTAGTATTATGTTTAGGTGTCACTGCAAGTCTCGTTAGTTTGTGTGTCACAAATGTTTAGTTTGATCAGTGGCTACCTCTAAATGAAATCAGAAATTGTTGACTTAAATAAAAACTTTGTGTTTGTGGTTTTTATAGAACCAAGATGGCACCAGTAGATGGAAAAAGCAAACATTCTTTTTTTAAGTATTTGTTTTAAATGAAATGGATAACTAAAGACAATTCTACAGCCATCCATTTTCTAACCTGCTTATCCAGTTCAGGATCATAGGAGAATTGTAGTTTAATATAAATATACAATAATTTTCTGTCCTATGAAAACACAGGATTGTGCAAAACAGGGGTTGTCACCAAACAACTCTGGTCTGTCCTCTCTCAGTTCATTGCATTAATCTGTTTACTTGAAATTGCTGAAATTATGTATGTTGCTCTACAAAAAAAGACACTGTCAAATATTAATTTTACCACAGATGATCCCTCCCTGAATTACTCTTACTGATTATTAAACTAATTAGAAATTGGAAGGTAGTAAACATTTATATATAGTCAGTTCAAGCATGGATTTCAGTACACCAAGCAAAAAAATGCCACTGTTAATTAATGCAGAACACCACCATATACTAGTCTGGTAACAACATTGTACCATCAAAATTATTTTGCTTAGACAAATGTGTTCTTCAATCTGAAAGTAATAGTTGATCAGTGATTATCTTTACAAGCATGGAGAAGGGCACAGGACACTAGACCTGCCTCAATCATTTGCTTTCCTTGTCAATATTATATTGATGTCCTGTGACTGCTCACATTTTGGATGCATTTAATATTTTTCAATTTTCTTTTGATAATTTTTGCATTACATATTGTGATTCAAAAGAAAGTAAGGTGAGTTGTGATTGTATATCAGAGTTTATATGGAAACAATACTGTTAACAAATTAAGCTTAAACTCTATGTGAAAATGAGGTAAATGGTTTACCTAGTGCACCTTCTTAATGTGAGGAAAAATAATATCCAAATCTCATGTTCTAAGAATTTAAGCATAGCCACCATAGTCTATGGACATAAGACCACTTCTTTATCTTCCCAACCAATCATCAGTTGGAGTCTAATGAAGAAACGTATGCACAAGTCACAAAATCCAGTATTTGTAAACATTATAGTGAAAAGTACATGCCATTACTATGCAAGTATATTTTTAAAACAGTTAAATTATTTTGACTGCACACACAGATGCTGAGGAATGTATCATTGAAGCATGCAATTCTGTATGTTCTACTTTGTAGAAAGAAAACTCTATAGTACAAATATTTTTATAACAACTAGCTAGTGATCTCCAGGATTTTCTAACTTGCTAGGTTTCTAAAATAAATGCCAAAACAATTATTATGGCAAACTAACAACTTTTTCGTTGTAATGGCCAGATTTCCTTATTTTGAGCTATGCTTTTTGCATACCAACAAATGTAAGTGCTGTGAAACAGCAACAATTTATGCTGCCTAGTGCCTACAGCATTATTTAAGTTTGGATTCTGATAATCAGCTACACAATGTAAGAGAATTTGTGGATGATGTTTGGATTCTTCCTATTTAGGTACTCTAGAATCTTCAGTAGTTTGTGGCTGGTCATTGCGAACTAAATCAACCATTCATCCATCCATTTATTGAATCCACTTAATCTGATTCAGATTAACTTGAGGCACTAGGCAAGCATCAACAAAGGACATGGCACAATCATTAACTCGTTTCATCATTTGGAAAATATTCCATAATTTTTTAAAGCACAAGTTATCGAATTACAACTGCCTATCTGTTTGGGTATGAGACAAATGAATCCAGCCGCAGCCAATTCAATAAGAATGTGCTTATTCTTTCTTTGCAGATTAAGCTCTCCCTCACAGGATGGCAATAACGGCATGGGCATTGCAGCAGCTGTGACACCATTCTTTGTGTAAAGAAAAACATACTAATGTTTGTGCGAATTTATGCTTGCTCCCCCAAAGGCAGTATAATGTGGAAAAAGCACCCATCAATCATTTCATATGGAACCAGTCATCAATAAGGCACATATAACCACACCAGTGTTTAACCCAGACCAGACCAGACTGGAATACAGTTATGTCACATGTCCCTATCCCAATCCAAAGGATATGAGGACTATCTTAGCAGAAGCTACTCAGTCCTTTCTTTAAAATTTCATCCATTAATTTTAAATAATGTTTTTCAATTATGTGATTGGTGTTTAAGAGTAGTGCACTAATTTACCCACAATGTGCACAATGCAGTGTAACTATAGCTTCCTCAGTGCATTGTGTATTTCTTTTGCTAGATATAATGGCTGGCCTGTACACTGGTACTGTGAGTGTTGTGCATAGTGGAGGCAGAACCTCGGCATTTTTCCCAGTTGATTCCAGGGATTCGTTAGAGGTGTGTTCTTGGTCCTACTCTGTTCATTGCTTTCATGGACTGGGTATTGGGCAGGGTCGTGGGGCCCGGCGGCCGTGGGGCATATGTTGGTGAAGAAAGATTCACTGATCTTGACTTTACAGACAATGCTGTGATTTTCTCAGAAACAATGGAGTGTCTATTCGGGGCACTCGAGAAACTGAGCATGGTGTCTGAGCGTCTGGGTTTGTAAGTGTCCTGGATAAAAACAAAGATTCAGGCCCTAAATGACCTCATGGGCACATCCATCGGCAGTGTGTCTGTCTGCAGGAGAATGTCGACCTTGTCAAGTGGTTTACTTACCTTGATAGCGACATTCGTGTCTCTGGTGACTCTTCCTATGAAGTTCGTAGATGGATTGAAATATCTTCTTAGTACATGTTTAATTATTCTATCCATCTATCCATCCAGTGTCGTGTCAGCCCCAGCAAGGGCAGGAACAGTTCCTGAACTACCTAGCGCTATGCCACCGTGTCCTCACATGTTTAATTATTAACAATATATATTATTTAAATGATGTTAACATTGTATCTGTGTAATGTAATAAACATATTTAGCTACATTTCATCTTAAAAATTATATCATCATCATATGTACGTAAATACGAGCTTTACAGAGTGACTCAGGTTGTGCAACATTATAACTGTATCGCAAGTTTACAGTGAGGTAATTGTACTAATAAGTTGTCACAATAAGAGACTCCAGACATTGCAAGAAGGTTTGGGGCAGCCACCTGTATATTATAATCCAGGCTGCAAAAGGGTAGTTTACACTACTGAGTCCAAGACAGAACTGATCCCCAGAGGAAGGGGAGCGGTTTTAATGGAGAGTTGACTGGAAGTGATGTTGCCCTAGGGGCCAGGACTGGAAGTGTCTTCTTCTGGGCTTCGGCACCTGACGGGATTTCCCAGGAATGGTCTGCAGGGAACTGAGAAAAAGAGTCAGTACACACCTCTGCCCCCTGGTCGGATAAGTTGTTACGATTATATAAGCCCTTGAGCTGCCTCCAACTCGCACGTGTGTGACAAAGTACAAACAGTTCTACAAGGAGCACTTGATGGACTGATTGAGTACATTTATAATTCTTGGGATGACACTGTTTCTGAACTGTCAGGTCAGTACAGGAAAGGCTCTGTAGCATTTGTCATATGAGAGCAGTTGAAACAGTGCATGGCTGAGGCAGCGTGTGCTTGATGCTGTATACCAATAATTCTCTTTCCGATGTGGCAAGCAGCTGGGGGTGGTACCCAGCCGGGATGCCCAGAAGGACCGGAAGAGGGGCTACAAGCTTTTATCTGTTGCACCTCTATATATCAACCACCTTTTTCCACCCTCTCAAACATATACAGTATTCAATATCTGGAAAATGCCAGGGATTAAAACACTTAGAGACTTGTACATAGATAATGTGTTTGCATCTTACAAAAAATTACACTTCAAATACAACTTCTCATCAACACAATTCCTCCAGTACCTTCAAACTAGAAATTTTGCTTAAAAGAATCTGCCACATTTTCCTCTCCTTTCACCTTGTTCGATTCCAGAAGAATTATTGATAATTCTCAAAGACAGTATCTCTACAATTTATAAAAAATATTTTAAAGTCTCTTTCTTTCAAAGACCCCAGAGTATATTGGGAAAATGATATTTCATTCAATATTTCAGAAAAGGAGTGGAAGTCAGCAATGCGCAGAATACACTCGAGCTCCATATGTGCCCAGCAGTCAGTCCTGCAACTTAAAATCTTTTATCAAGCACATTTACGTCATTTAAAATTGTCCAAAATGTTTGCAGGGCAAGATTGAACCTATGAACGTTGTAATTTAGCTCCAGCCTCACAGGGCCACATGTTCTGTGTGTGCACCAAATTAACAACATATTTGACAAAAACCTTTGCATGCCTATCAGACAGCCTTCGTGTCACAATCACTCCTAACCCATTAACAGCTGTGTTTGGTGTACTCCCAGACAGCCTTAAAGTGCCACAGAGATGCACAACAGTTTATGCAAATCCAAAAATGTATCTTTGTATGGCTTTAGGATATTCAGGAATTTCAATGTGGTGCTAGCTGTCTTCCCTGATTTATTTTTGTACAATCCAAAAGTCATCATACTTGGTGAAGTTCACTAGATAGGTTCTCATCTGTAATTCCATAATGATGAATCATTACTGGTAGTGACTGTTTGTTCAAGAATGAAGCATGTTTAGGGCTTAGAGAAGATATTCCTTTCAAAACAGAACAATTGCAGAAATCATCTGTTTTTGTAAGGGGCAATTTGTGGTCTGAGTATCATCCAGAATGTCCTGCAGGTGACATGGTTACATAGCATACCTCTTGTCCTGTTGCAACTGGGTTGAAATGCAGTTTATTGCACACTGGGCCTGAGCTCTCTTCAATATGTCATTCCATAACTTCTCACTGAACTTCTCTTCTATTGTCTGTGTTATTGACTGAACAAGATTAGTTGCAGATGCAAGTTCTAGATGTGTAGATTGCAGGTGATCAGGCATAAAAAAAAGTGTCATGAAACAGATCCTCAAATAAAGTAAGATTATATTGGTGGTCTATGGAAGCATAAATTCATTTTGCTTCAATTTTCCTTGCATTATTAGACTGATCAATTATGTCTTTTAAAGTTTCACAAATTCCATGGAGCATTTTTCAATTGCCCATAAGAGAATACTGACAAGCCCACCATTTTTCTGAAAGTTTCTTTTGCTTAATGGGAGCTCATGTTGGTTTAGTTTCTTTCTGTTTTTTAAGAAAAAGGCTGAGGAAAAGAGCTTGAAAAAACTGTACAGCATCTGCACTGTTTGAAAGAATTTAGAAATTCTATGTTTTTAATACAGTCCACCAAAGAATTAAACATTGTGCATGACAGTGAATGTTTAGTGTCTGTGGAGCTGCTGTACTGAATTTCTCTGCTACTCTATTGTGACAGCTTGACATAGCACTGCAAATGTTGGCATCAATATTGCATTTACTTAGAGTATTTTTGATATTTTTAAAAGTGAATCAGCGTTTAATTCATCAGCTAGAGTGAAATGTTGAAATTCCTCCCGTACAGCATCACTATGCAAAGAGCAGCCACCACAGACACCTGTCCTTTTTTGTTAATATCTGTACCTTCATCTACTAAAAACAAAAACAGTCTAGCTTCTGTTTCACTGCTTATTTGCTCCCTTACCATATTTGTCATGATTTCATTTAACTCATTCTGTACATCAAAGTGGGTATATTTTTCCTTTATAAGATTATCTGAACAATGGTTTTCTCAAACTTGCCAATAAACTGTAAAAGTGCAATGAAGTTACCTCTATTGGCGGATTGTTCATTTTCTCTGTGCCTCTTCTCTTTGGACCACTGCTTGACATGCTTTAAAGCATAGTGGCTCTACAACCACTTTTTTTCTTTTCCGAATCTCTTTTACCATTTTTAAATGTTACTCACTCAGATCATTGCAAATTTTAGAACCCTGTCCTTTCCTAAGGTCAAATTCTGTCTATTCAAACACTGAATACTTATGCCCTGCACTAACATTTTGTGTTTTAAAAGAGACTGTTGTTTTCTTCCAGTTCTGATATCCATCTTGTATAAAAACAGTGTCTGTATGCCCAACAACACCTGTGCATAAAAGTGTGGGCAAACAAAAAAAGACACAATTCTTAGAAATTGAATATTCAGTCCAGTTGGAGTATTTATACCATTTGCAACTGAACAAAAAAACACCTTTAGGCTAATTTTTCATCCAGGGTAAGTTTTGAGAAAAGGGCACAGAGGTCCTTCTCTTAGTGGACTGCCTTGGTCCAAAGGCAGCGATAATGATTCCCTCACTCAATTTTCCAGCTCAGCTTTAAGTAGTGGATGCTGGTTTGTGTTGCCAACGTCCTCAGGGGGTTTAGAACTGTTCTGTGCATCTGAAGACTCTGGTCGTTTGCTAGCTTTTAGAAGGAGATCTATCCTCACATTGAGTTGAAGCATGCTCTCACTAATATTCAGGTAAGGGACATTAGTCTGCAAAAATAACCTCTTGTGAGATCCTATCATCAATGAGTATTTATAGTAATACCATCTCACGAGAGTCTGTTTTTATCTATTTATTTGAAATGTATTATGAAATATTTCATCAAGTAACCTTTCAAAATGATTGCACAGATGCAGTACAGTACAACATTTGGAGGTGCTAAGCCAGTGCTATGCAAAATTCATCATCTAGAACAAGAATATGTGTGCGAGAGTTTGAAAAAGACTTTGCCTTCATGTTTTGCTACTGTTACTCTAAAATAACATATTCTCAACTTTGTAAAGTACGTTTGTTAAAACAGCTGCTTCTATCATTCATCAAGTTTACCAAGTAAAAAAATGAAATGATCTCAAGAGAGTAATCAAGAGTTTAAGAGTATATAACTTTAACAAAAAATCTCTTTTCACTTTAAAGTATTTAATATTGTTAGCAGATTTATTTATTTATACTAAAACTGCTTCTTTATGTTAATAAAAATATAAATGCCTCCCCAGCCACAGACATAACATAACTCTCTTAAACTTGTTTAATCCATTGGGCATTGGATGAAAATCAGGTAAAATTCCTGGATAGGAAGCCAGTATAGCACAAGACTCACTCAGGCACCCACCCACAGAAACCCAATCTCAGTCACACAAGATCCAATTTGGAAAAAGCAAATAACATAACCCACATATCTTGCAGGATAAGGATGGAACACAAGCATACTCACAGAAAAAAATCCATACGATCTTAGAAACAATTTACAGACTGAACTAGGATGTGAACCCAGAACAGCATTGTGAGCCCTAACCATTGCACCACTGTACTTTTCAATTCAAATATGAGAGAAATCTTGTGCATTTTTAATGAAAGCTGGCATTTAACTAAGCAGCAAGAATATCAATTCATTGTAGGAAACGCTTAGGCTACATCCATACTACTATGTATTAGCGTTTTCACATTGTTTGCAATAGTGTATGTTTGTCCATAGTAAAACGATCAAAAACGCATATGACGTAGACTATCACCTACAATGGGAATATGCATATATTGGCAGAAAATTCCTTGAAGGGATGGTAATGCCTCCAGTCATTGGATTTATTGCAACTGTAGTGAACTGTGAATTATTTCCTTTTTTTTAATGAAAACGTTGTAATGTGGACTTAGCTGCAGATATACATCTAAACTTACCCTGGACTACTGTATCTGTCCTGGGAACAACAGCCACAAAGACATGCATGTTAGGTTATTTGTCACCTCTATTTATAGCACCTGGTTGATTGTTTTCTATATAGAATAAATGTTATAACCATCCAAATCTGTTAATGAAACACTTGCGAAAATTATATTTCTGATTGTTTTACATTTTACATTGTCACTGGGGCAGTTTTAGTCCCTTAAACATGTTTTCTATCATTCATATTTGCCTTAGATGCAAACATGAGACGAGGCAATGGTGAACTTTTCAAATGTACCACAAAGCCATATGTGAAGTGGTATATGCACTTGAGGTGCTGTACTCCCCCTTGTGGATGTAAAGTCTGTTAGCATGTTGCAAAAGGCAGCAGAGGGAGTATGACCTGTGATGGAAGAATAGCAGAAAAATGTGCATTTTCAAGTGAACTCTGCTATTATTAGATATTCTTCAATTAAGCCTTCATGAATCTTTTAATCTGATTATAGATAGAGGATATTGAGCTCAGTTTATTTTTTTTCTTTGAAGCAACAACTTATATAGCTACTGATACATCTTTTCAAAAAGTTTTCAGACCTGAAAAATTAAATAGTTCAGGATAATACAAATGTATTATACTTTTTTTTCTTAAAATACATTTTTGTAGCCTATCTGTAACACCTTAGCACAACACAGCAGCCAAGTGTTCTAACCAGCAGGTCAGTGGAAGTTTCTTCATTCTGAATTTCGATTATAAAAGGTGAACACAGAGGCCAGTTGCTCTGTAATGTGCAAAGATAAAAATGCCTAATTTGTCGTCTTTGGGCTGAATATCAGCCTCTCTTAATGAGAGAGATCCTTCAGAATCCCCTGGTGAGTGCCGAGTAATGAATGGGGGTCATTAACCAAGGCCTTTGAAGCGCTCCTAATTGGGACATTTGTCCTCATAGTGGGGCACCACTGCAAAATAAAGAATCCATCAATGTCTGCACCACCAGGGATTTTTCTTTTTCAAATCTAAATCCTTCTCCCACCCCCTCCAAAAAAGTGTTTTTCTTAATTAAAGGAGATAACAGCAAGACAGTAAACAAAAAGGCCTCTCTTTATCTCGAGAGTCAGACAGTACCCCAGAGTCCTTGGATACATAAATGGTTCCATCGTAATGCCATACAGGAGGAAGAGCTGCAGCAAATGTTCAGTAGCTGCTCATTTAACTGATGCGTTACTATTATTCTGGAATGATACATTACTGTGCTTGTTTTCCCTCAAATATTAAAAAAAACCTTGCCAGTGATATAAATTCTGGAAATGCTACAGTTCTAAATATTATCAGCAGCACCACCACTTTACTTGCTATGCCACAGTTTGGAAAAGAATGAGTGGGTTACAGTCATTAGTCTAGAGTTGATAGGAGACTAATATTTATACAAGGTATAAATGAGACATGCCTGGAAATAACGTTGGCTATAACCATAACCTTTATTGTGTGGAGTCTTTTCTTCCTGAACATAATCTCAAAGTACTTTTCTTCTGCATTGTCATACTACTTGTCTATCTGCAACTCAAGGAACTAAACAAGAAGTAGTACTAGAACATACATTATTGAATATACTGTATGAGAAGAGGTCAGTTGGCTTATATGGGTTTTTTTTTCCCAGTGTGGTTCCCAAGAGTGAGCAATGATGAAGCCTAAAACCAAGGAAGATTTAGCTGCTTCTATTTAAAAAAGAAACTTTAAGCCATTATCTTCTTTATCTTCCTATCTTATACTTCATGCATTTAAAATCCTTTCATAATACGTCACTGCTAATATTTTAATACCTTGGCAACAACTAAAATGACCACAGTGTCAAGTACGATTATATTCTTTCAGTGATAACATTTTTAATACATACTGCTTTTTACTATTTTTGTGCCTATTTGACAGGTAGAAACTAGTCTTGCAGAGCCAGGCATATAATATAGTATATACTGTACGTCTGGAGGCAGCCATGAGTGAATTTTGCTTAAAAGTGGGTGGTAACAAGTAAATGGCTCATCAAGTGTCACATTTCTAAACTAATGCAATGCTTCATGAAGATGGCACTCAAAGCAGGGGCAGTGATTTTGAACCGCAAGCAATGGTGTTCTTGTTAACCTGGTCTAACAGTAAGCAAGCTTCTGATTATAGTAAACTGCCTACAGCCAAAAAGTCTCCTAAAAAAAACTGCAATTAAGCATATAAATGTGTGTCACTTGTGCAGAGAGCACATTGCATGTGTTAAAAATAAACATAACACGGTGCAAGGGAACTGCGGCGGGCTGGCACCCTGCCTGGGGTTTGTTTTTTGCCTAGGGCCCTGTGTTGGCTGAAATTGGCTCCAGCAGACCCCCGTGACCCTGTAGTTAGGATATAGCGGGTTGGATAATGGATGGATGGTGCAAGGGAAACATCTTTCTGTAAAATCAGATTATACATTGGCATTCAAAGACATCAATGGACTAGTGGTAAAAATAAATAATGTTCTGTTGCAGGTACTGTGTGTGCTCGCTATTGTTCAGTTACCATGATAGTGTCATGGAGTTGATGTAAGCTTGAAAGAATTGGCAGCTATGTTCATGAAAATATGAATTGCTAAATATACTTTTGAAGTAAACAGAGGTGAGAAGGACTACGATTAAGAGAACTGAAAACAAAGTGCACCACAGGAGATGCAGATTTGGTACTCAGATTTGGTTCCTGTAGAACCATGGATGATAGTACAAAGTATATACTGTTTGATTGCATGTCTAATGAATTGCTAAATTAAATTAACATTAATATCTGTTTGGAAATGCAAACATGCCATGCCAAAATATATTGAAGCTGCAGCATTTTACCACATAGTATATACCTAGACCACAATGCTTATCTAAACTCTATTTCCTATTGCTTTAATGTATAGTGATACAATAGTCAAAATGACACAAAGATCTCATCGAAAGCAGAAGGACTTCCCAAGACAAGTATCTGCAGTTATTTGTCTGTGTGTTTCTTCTTTCGTAGTGTTTATTGTAATGTAAAAATTAATCATTAGTATTCCTTTACTTTGTGTTATTGAGCTCTTGAATTGATAGAAACAATTTTAGCTTTTTATTTTCTCTTAGCATTAAGTCTTTTGTTCAGTTTTTTTTTTTTTTTGCTCTCTCCCTGAAACCCTGGCTATTTACAGTTGCATTGACTGGAGTATTGGGAACAGGTTTTTAAGAAGAAACCCTGTTAGCCATTTCAGCAATGGAAATTGTTGCTGTTCACTACAAACTTTTTATTGAGTTGTCCCTAGATGTGTGTTCTCATTTGAGAGTCACATCTGGCTCTGTATGACTAGGTGTAAACAGTCTCATGTAGAGGCTTGTTTGTATGTCACCATGCAAAAGTAGGTCTGAAGTTGTGAGTCTCTTTTTTGTACTACATGTTCTCCACTGCTGCACAATGTACAGTTGTATAATAAATAATGGATATCCACTTACTCTGTAACTTGCACAGATATATGGCAGTGTAAGAAAGTGAACACATGCACAATACTTTCAAAATATGCAACAAAATCTGATCTTTGCTATTGTATAAATTCCATGTGGTTTGACCACAGACTTAGGGTTTAACACAGAAGATCTGTTTTCTTCAATCATATCAGTTTCTACTTGTTTGCTAAGTCTGACCTTTTCTTTTTTCCTAATAAAGGATGATATTTTTTGCTAAGGTTTTAGTTGGACAACCTATTATGCAGTCACTAAAGCAATTTAAAGGTCATCTATAGTATGAAATTTTTTTGTAGTGTATTTAAATGATACACGCAAGTATTTATTGCACAATCTTTAACAACCATCAAGTCAGGTATAATGTTGTATGTGGCCCATTATGCTTGATTGTTGATTGTTCCGCTATATTAGTTTTAAAGGGAAGCACAGTAATGCATTTAGGAAGTTATTTAAGATATACTATTAGCATACATTGTTGTAAAGTTTAAATGGCTGACGTGATAGGAGCCTAGTTGGTGGCTTCCAAAGTTCTAATATGTAGATCTGGAAAGCCATCTTACATTTGTCTAGAGTTTGTTCTTTAAATAGTGTCCCAGGTCATTTGCAATACTTGTACAGTAGAATGTATGGTGAGTGGGAGGGTCTCTTTTTCAGTTTTACTGCATGCTTGCTAGCCTTCGAGTGTACCTTTACTGGAGAGAGAACAGACACATCAGTAAGAACTCTTGTGAGTGTCTCTACTCCAGTGCAATGTTTCCCTATAAGTAAAGGCACAGTAAATTATAAACGGGTGCTGTTCTACTTGTGGTCATTGAGAGTGACTTCTGAGCCCGATGGAGCTCCTTTTCAAGGCAGTGAATTAGAGGTAGCGGTAGGTAAAGAGGTAGACAGAGTTAGCCAGTAGTAACTGATCTTATTCTGGGTTGATGACTTTAGAAATGTGAAGGAAGTAGATCAATATTTTCGAGTCCTCTGGAAGTTTTGTTATAATTCTCTGCTGTACTTTCCTTTATCGGTCTCAGTGAGCCCATGTGAACAATCAAGCCCTTCCCTTAACAAGATCAACAGTTATAATCTTTACCGTATGTTTTTGCCTTTTTCGTTTATCACATTATTTCTTGAACCCATTGAAATATTAATTTACTATCACATAGGGGCATAGCTACAAGTAGGGAAGCGAGAGCTGAGGCTCATCATGATTAATCCTAAATCTACTTTGTCCATTTAATGCAAGTTTTCATTACATCTTTTTTTGAATGGCACAATATTTCTGTTTAAATTTTGTAGGGTAATTCAAAACCGCTCAGCACAGTAGTGTTCAGAGACCTAGGTAGTTGTTGTTTAGCCTGTGAGATTAAGAGAGAGAGAGAGAGATAAAAAAACATGGTTCATTCATTCTTTGAGAGAATGATGATGTATCTAATCAACTCAAAAATTTGATTAATGATATTATAAATGATACTACCATTTATACAGTACCATACGGTGCTGGTTTCATGAGAGCTTGCACTATGGGTTCAGGTCCTAGAAGGTGACATTTCTTTTCTTAGCTTGCATTGCATTTTCTTTAATATCCAAAAGATGGAGTAGAGAGCTATGAGACAAATAAATTTACAACACCTGTGGAGTATTCCACGACGAGCACTAACTGAGTAAGCCTCCCTTAAATTTAGGCTTATGTGAGCTGGTTTCAGTTCCACCAAAGAGTATTATGCAAATCACACTTGGAAATTGCTTCATACCAGGCTAATGATGAAGCTAAGCGTAGTCCTGACTGAGAGCTCATGAAATTCATGATTGAAGAGAGACAAATTCTGAGAGAAAGGTTCTGAGGCTTTTTCTTTCTTAGCATATCTGATGTTGCTGAATTCTCATTTATGTTAATCTTCCATGTTGATTATAAAATGGTAAAGTCTTATTACCTAAACTATCTTACATTTGGTCGACTATAGCATTTTCAAAATGTTTTTTCAATATTTATTATCCACAGGGCAGCTCTTTCTTATTGGGTATGTGTGGTTTGTTATCCAAGAGCAGTTTGATTATTTTTATTTATTTATTCATTTATTTATTTTGTAGATGATTTTATTCAAGATGACTTACGAGTTAAAATACATAGAGGGCAACCAGAAGTAAATCAAAATGCCGAAAGAACGAAGAAAAAACAAAGCGAAGATTACAAACAATATAGGCTACCAAAGGCTTAGAAAATATAGACAGAGAGTCCTACAGAATTAAATACAGCAAAAGGCTGAAGTGTTTCGGGACTAATGCAGAGAAGTTAGGAAAGAAAAGTCAGGACATTAAAGATGAGATCAATGGAGTCATTTTTGCCCAACCACACTGATGAGTGAGACCCTGTGTTTTCAAATTTATGCACTTTGCAAATCGCTTTCAAAATGATCATTTTTTTAGTGGTCAAAACACTTTGTCAGTTTAGACGGAAGGCAAAAATGTATAAAAAAAAATTGAGTGTAGTCTCCCCTAGGCTTTCTCATATACTCAGATATGGGGATGCATATTTAAGGAGTAAACTGTAAGACAATGATTGTATTTTTATATTATGTACATTAAAGAACCATCAACAACAAATCAAATCAAATTAATAATATACTGAACAATTATTACAAAAGTAAATTTGAATAAATCGGACTCTGCTGCTGCATAAACAGAAGGTAAAGTATCACTTCCAGTTAGCATAAATAGCCCAAAAGTTCATAGAAATATACATTTTGTATCTAATACTTGTATGCAAAATTTGGTTGACCTAAGTGAAAGCATACTCAAGTTATCATGTTTACATACACACACACACACACACACACACACACAAAGACATAATTCCAAAAATGGTATTTTCGGACGCAAGGAAGTCTAAACCATTGAGATTCATCCAAATCTCGAAATGGAATTTTTGGAGGACTGCAATACTTTCCCTATACTTGATATATGAGAAAGTCAGGGAGGTCTAAAATGTTGAGATTCATCAAAATCTCGACATCAAATTTTTGGACGATTACAATACTTTCCCTATATTTCGTATACAAAAAAGTAAAAAAAAATGTGTTTTCAAATGTATCTGTGTATGGATGCAGAAAGCATCTACATTAGGGTGGGCCTGAAGGCACAAAAGGGAGAGTTGTATGGTGTGAAAGAGAAGAGATTGCTGCAGAAGTCCATATTACAGGTCATTAACAACAGCAGTATTCAGTAATGTTATAAAGGTGATTTAAAGCTGATTTATTCAAAGCTAAAAACTGCTAAAAATATTAACTCTGTATTGGCATTAAAGCGTAAAATGAGTATCCCCTTGTTACACAGTGGGTTTGAATAAATGTCTACCACTAAAATTTTTAACAATAAAATTTAGTAATTACTTTTTCCTTCATTGTTCTTTTTCTACTACATTCTGCTACAGAAAAAAATCGTGGTTCATTTTGTTCTATTGTAGCTTAGCTTAATTGCTTAATTTTTATTATTATCATTTTTTAAATTCCCTTTGTATTTTTCTTAGTTCAAAAAGTGCTTAACCCTGGTTGTTGATTGGTATTGTGAATAGCAATATGTAGGTGACATGGCCAGATTAAGACCTTTAGAAACACTAAACATTTTAAAGATTTGGGTGCCCCTATATATATGAGCTGCATTCACTCACAGCGGACAACTGAATGGGACAGTGAGCTTCGTGAACCACAGGACAATTCCGAGAATCTAATTTAGTCGTGATCCCAATATTAAAATATATCATTAACCTCTATTATTATAATTTTATTATTATTTTTATTTTTGTGTATATATACTTATGATTTTTTTTTCATTTATTGTATGAACCCCTTTTTGTGGAACCTGGTTCAGCTGCACCATTTGCAGTATTTCACTATATGGTCCATGGTAAATCTGGCAATGGAAAATTTCTATGGTGTTCCTCCCCATGATGCCCTAAGCACATGTTTATTTTGCCAGCACCATCCAGCAGACTGAATCTTGCATCATGAATTATGTCAAATGTAACATCCAATAGATAGTTATAAGCAAAGTTTCCTTTTTGAATACATTACATTTTGAGTTTGATTTTACAATAGTGAAACTCACTAAAAAAAGTTATTTTGATTTGGTAGGTTTTAAAGTTTTTTTTTGGGGTAGAATGAAAGGAGCATGTTCCATAAGAATTTGGCAACACTGCATAAGCCAGTTTTGGATCTGTATATTTCTCAAAAGTGGTCCAAATTAAAATAAATGAGGGAAAGGTGTTTTTTGGAAATGCATCATGGCTACACAATCCAATATAAGATTAAAAGATGTACTGTGTGTAAAGCGTAATTTAGCCAGACAACGATAATGCTTTCCCAAAGTGGATGAGAAAAAAAATAGGTAGAAGCTGTTATCTTTGATGACATCCAACTTTCTCTGATGCTCTTATTTCAGATTATTTGGTGCTTATCAAATCATCCGCTGCAGCGCACTCCTTCCCACCTGATAGGAATTTAGTCCCCATGTTGGCATTTCTATAGGGTTGCAGATGAGATGAAGAGATTGGGAAGATAAATGTGTCTCTTCCTGGATCAAGTGAGCAAATTTTGCTGGTCAAGAAATGGCATATTTTAATGATTCTTTATGTGAAGCAAAATTCTTAGTGTGAACTCAGGCAGGTAGTGTGGTGTAGTGGTTAAGGCTCTGGACTTAAACCCTAAGTTTGTGAGTTCAAAGCCTGCTACTGACACTCTGTGACCATAAACAAATCACTTGACCTGATTGTGCTCCAATTGGAAAACCCAAAGTAATGTAACCAATTGTATCATAAATGTTGTAAGTAGCCTTGGGTAAAGGTGTCAGACAAATTAGTAAATTTAATGACTAAATTTCACTTGAATCATTGGCACACAACTATAAGCTAAAATAGCCAGTCCCACATCTGTGCTAGCATAAACAAGGTCTTTTACTTTTTAAAAGGGAATTGTCCCAACCTAATCACCCTCCCCCCCATCCTAATCCTCCAGCTATTTTTTAAACAAACAGATGACAGAGAGTTAACCCGGGGGTTTGGGCTATATTGGGGGGAGGGGGGGTATGGGGTTGGGAGCATGCAGGTGTAAAACTAAAAATTAAGAGATTATAGACTGTGTCAACTGGCAAGTCAGATGAGTTCAGTCTGAGTATGCATACACACACACTGCATTCAGCATATCTAGTGTGTTTTTGTGATTGTTATCAACCTGTTATGAGCGAGTACCGTATCCAGAGGTTTGGATTGTTCCTGCTTTGTGCCCAGTGTTTGCTGGGATAGCCTCCAGCCCCTCAGGATGTCCAAATATCATCAGTAATAATTTTATTCAGTAACATTATATGACAGGTTAGATGTAGAAAGAGACAGAGTTTTGTTTTTCTAAACAAAATTTTAAAACTGTACCACAGCATTTATCGATTTACTAAACCAGGAATATTTTATGTAAAGTGGTAATCATTTGTAATGTTTGAATTAAGTCAGATTTATTGAAATGTTGCACATTTTACAGTTGCAACTTGTATTTTTCATTATTCGATACTAGATTTTAAAAGCTCATGTCTGTATTAAACTCTTGCATGGTTGTAGAAACTATAAATATTATTTCTTTTTGTATCTATCCATCCAGCCATCTTCCTTTTTCCCCTGATTTCTGTTTTAGTAACTAGTTAGCCACGTGTGAGTTTAGTTAGCCACATGTGAGTATAAAGAAAAAAAAAAAGAAAAAAGACGACCTGCGCAACAGTATAGTGCTGATTAATCTGACTGGCGACTTTAAACTGGCCCCTTGTGATTGTGTGTGTGTGTCTAGTAATGAGCTGGAGTCCCATCCAAGGTTGGTTTATGACCTATAGCTTACAGTATAAACTGCCTTTTCCCACACTGAGTTGCCTTTTAAGGACTAATAATGTAAATGTTTGAGTAATAAATCGACAGGCTGCTACATTGAAACAATGAGAGACATGTTAAGGTTTACATACAGTTCAAATTAAACCCTCTATGCAATAACTAAACAGAACAAAATAGAGCAGAATACTTCTCTTGGCAGCCCTGAACTGCAAATTGTTGACTTTTTAATTTAACTGTATCTTGTACATGTGAGGCTAATTTAATATATACATGGTTAAGTGGTATTGCATGTATAGTCTCCTTACATAAAGACTTTTGATTATTATTATTATTATTATTATTATTATTATTAATAATAATAATAATAATAATAATAATAATAATAATAAATGAATACTGAAGTGGGCAGCACGGTGGCGCAGTGGGTAGCGCTGTTGCCTCGCAGTTAGGAGATACAGGTTCACTTCCCGGGTCTTCCCTGCATGGAGTTTGCATGTTCTCCCCATGCCTGCGTGGGTTTCCTCCAAGTACTCCGGTTTCCTCCCACAGTCCAAAGACATGCATGTTAGGTGCACTGGCGATTCTAAATTGTCCCTAGTGCATTGTGCGTGTGTGTGCCCTGTGGTGGGCTGGCGCCCTGCCTGGGGTTTGTTTCCTGCCTTGCGCCCTGTGTTGGCTGGGATTGGCTCCAGCAGACCCGTGTGACCCACTATAGTTGGGGTATAGCGGAATGGATGGAAGGATGGAATACTGAAGTTGATAGTGCAGCTTCCAAATTAGGTTAATTGGTAATTTCACATTGTCTCTGTTGTGCGTATTTTCATGAGGACTGGTGTCCTGTCCCATGAGCCCAAATTGGATTAAGCAGGTCTGAGCCGGTATATGTGTGTATTAACATTAGCAAGGCCTCTAATATTGTTATTGATGTGATGATATGATGTAGCAATAAAGTGTGACAGAATTCTGTCATTGCAACATGTAAAATCTATAATGAATTTTAAAAGATATGAAAATGTGCTTAAAGCAAAGTGCAATGCACTTTTGCAATGAAACAACATCTAAAATCCTTAATATATAATATGTATTGTAATGATCAGAACAGAACAATGCAAACCTGTGGCACTTTGTTTCCTGTTGTCTTTTGTACTCTCAGGCATACTTCTTGTTATCAAAAATATTGTGGGTTTATAATCCCATTCCCCCAGCACCACCTACTGCAGATGCTTTCCACAGTCCATGCTCTAATGTTGCATCCAAGCTATCTTTAGAAAAAATTAAAAAAACAAAAATGAATATACTCTATAAGCAGAGACATCTGACTTTAATCTAACGTAATAAATTCTTCCATGGAAAGTGAACAGCTTATCCAATTCAGAGGCATAGGGAGTCCATGCAAATCCCACATACACTGCACTATTTAAAGGGCCCATTTGGTGGAGTGTCATGCATGCATACATCTATATTTACCCAATTTACAGTTATCAGACAATCTAACCACTGATTGATGGACAGGGCATTCCCAGCCAAACAAAAACAGTTTATTACTCATAGAAGTAGACCTGTAGAGGCTGAATGGTTTTTGTGTTTTGTTTTAGCTGTTTAGTTTTTTTTATTCATTTACAGTATATCCTTTAACTTGTATGATTCTGCATTAGGAGGACATCCTCTCTTGTGATAATATGTTGGATTCCTGGTGCACTTGTTTTCTTTTTAAAGCTCAAAGTTTTAGGGCATTTTCTACTTCAGTCTAAAAAGATGACAACATATGTGCATTTATGAAGCACTTTTATGCAGTGAAATCATGCATATGTTAACATTTATTGCACAGGCAGATGAAGTGAGTTGTGCAGGGTCATCCAGTGAGTCAGTAGTGTTGTTTGTACGTAGTTTTAAGTCATATACACTATTTACATTTTATACCTAAAGAAAGTTTTTATTTTCTTCATTCTTTATTTTCTTTTCTTTTCCATAATGTTAGACTGGACAAAAATATATATTAAGAATACCATCACATCCAAAACATTCAAATACAAAAGAGAACATACTATGTATAACTTCACTTTAAAAGCATGCATAATGTGCTATGGTCTAAACTTTGAAATTATCATTTTCTAAGGAGATTCTGTAGGTCCTGTGGTGGGCTGGTACCCTGCCCAGGGTTTGTTTCCTGCCTTGCACCCTGTGTTGGCTGGGATTGGCTCCAGCAGACCCCCGTGACCCTGTAGTTAGGATATAGCGGGTTGAATAATGGATGGATGGATTCTGTAGGTCAAGCAATACACTATGATGTAAGGCCACTTTAAAGTAGATCAATATATATTCTCAGTTTGTGTCATTTTTACTAAGCAGCCTTGAATGTTATTAAATGTTTTATTCTGCTGTGCACATTGTTAGCAAGCAATGTGACACTTTACCATACTATTACGACAGCCAGCTCACAAAGCTTGATTACAGTTACAGAGAGTACTTTATGTGGGCCACTGCAGTCCAGGCTGCTCATTTAGCAGCCTCAGTATGCTCTGCCTGCCAAACAGGTACATTGTGAATGAATTCCACAAACAGATTGTATAATCTGTACTAAAAGCTTTTTTTTTTACTTCTTTATCTTATTCATTGTAGGCCAAAACAATCAACCAGACTTTCCCAAGTGAAATATACACAGCAGCGCTATGTCTACCACTTGTTTCTGCCTTTCTGACTGGACAGACAGCACTTTCACATTTACATGCCACCAAGAATTTGATTCCATTATCACCAAAGCAGCACAGAGCAGTGATGATAAATCTTATCTAAGTAACAGCTAGAAACAGTGATAATAAATCTCACTAAATGACAGTGTCATATAAACCCATTCAGAGGAATGATGATAAATCTAGCTAAATGACAGTACTTTATAAAGTGTACCTTTCTGCCTGTTTTTGTTTGTCTTTGTATTTGGTTGTGGAATAAACCTAGTAAGTAACATGTGAGAATGTTCTCCAATTCACATTTTTCCCCAATCCACATTTTCCTGATATTCGTCATAAGTCACTAAATCACATTTAATGTAATATGTTCTTAGTCCCCACTAAGCTTACAAGCTTTTATTCTTTGGCTTTGCAGCTTCAAAAGCTGTGTTTTTTGCATGAACCATTTGACTGTAATATGTAATATATGACAACATGTCAGCCTATCTGAAACTTAAGAAAAGTGAGAGATGCGGATGAAATTAACCCTGTACCCAAGGTCAATAAAAAGGAAACATCCATATATCTTTCTGTCTGCTAAGTCCAGTCTTAGAGTTGCAAGGAGCCAAAGCTGATTCAAACATTGAAGTAGTATTTGGTGCAAGCCATCCAGGTAAATAAACAAATAAAGCAGATATATCTGCCACATTAAACATTTTGGCATAATTGCAGTTGTTTTATGTGTATGAGTATATGCAAAGAATATGCTGCATTCTTCTATTTAAGTCTCTGACTTCTTTTATACTGCAGAAAGTATGACATATAAAGTATTGTTTCTCAAAGTAAACTACACAGTTGACGGTTTATTCCTCACCAGTGACTCTTTAGCAAGACGCTTAAGCTTTGGCAATGCTTAGATTGAAAGAAAATGTGAATTTGATGGTGTGTATTCATTTAGTTCTTGTTTTCTTTGTCAATAAAACTTTGAACTTGTCTATCCTATTCTGTAATAACACTTTGCAGATTTTAATATCCAACAAGTTTTAAAGGCACATTTTAATAGTTAAGTCAGTGAAAAACAAAATAAATCTTTTCATTACATTTTCCTGTGAGGACTCTTAATACCAACTTTACATGTAAACTGCCACTGTGTACACTTGTACTGTACATGGATCCACAGTATCTGTCTTCAGATGGACTTACATCTTTTTTCTTGTTATTTCCTGCTCTGTATTTATTGCTTCAAGACTAAACTGTTGCTCTCAACTATCCTGCACAGACAGCATGAAAGTAAATTGTAGTGTTGAAGATAGTTTTAAGTAAAATATTCTTTTACCCTTTTATATAAAAGAGTTACATTTATTAAATTTCTAACTTCACACTAATAATTTGCAAATGAACATAGTGTAAACCCCTCCTACCAGGCAAAAATGGAAACTAATATACTGGATTAACACAATCACTTACAAGTACTCTATTCCAATTGCATCTTGTTTGTCATCTAACCTTCAATTGGTGATTTTATTAATATATCTTTGTTTTTTAACTCTTTCAGGCTATTTTTTTTTTTTTTTGAAAAACTGAGTGATAATCGGAGAATTAGGGAAGTGAGCATCATCAGCCCTATTCTCACTGCAAATCCAATTAATTTAAATGAGGTGGTAGTAGTCTGCATTTACACTAGGCATGTATGTAGTGATGGGTTGGTGCACCTTCTAGGACTGGTTCTTGTTTTGGCAGCTTGCTTACTGCTGCTTGGAATGGATTAAGTATGTTATAAAATGGATGGATGGATAGATGCTGTAGGAGTAACCATTTAATCTGCATTCAGGCATGTTACTACTATTCCTTGCCAACTAGTTGAAATAAGGAATTCCGAAGAGAAAATGCTGTGGTTTTGCTGGCTATAAACTGTGGTCTAAATGATTTGCTTGTTGGGGAGATTTTTAACCTGGCATTTGGTAAAACACCTTATTGTGATTCGGCCACTAACAGGTCACATTAAGTTAAAATGAATATTGACTTCATGCTTCCCAGTGAAGGTTTAAACAAGTACCATAGTGCGTAAAGGTTATGTAGCCTTCTTGAACTGAATTATTACATTTTTCAAGAATTTTTTTATTGTTTTATTATTTCTGTATATTTCATAAAGAAGATTTTTGCTTTTATTTTTCATTGCTGTGCACTGACTTTGGCCAATTATGTGTTGATCGAATTCCCTAATTTTAGAATACTAAATTATCATAGAGAAAATATTATCTTAAAAAGCAATTAATAACCTTTATATATTGTATAATTATATGAACATATTTATATATTTTAATGAAAGTAGATAGCATGGTTACATAGTGATATGTGCAGCTGCCTTATGATGGCCCATATACTCTGTGAGCAGAGTTGGAATGTTCTTGCTGTGTCTGTTTCCTTCCACATCTCATAGATGTGTTTTAGGATATTTGGCGACTCTAAATAAACACAGTTCAAGTGAGTGTACATGTTATTACTGTGTTTCCCCAAAAATAAGACAGGGTCTTATATTAATTTTTGCTCCAAAAGATGCACTAGGGCTTATTTTCAGGGGATATCTAATATCTATTCATTTACAACAATATATATCTATCCAAATACAGTCATGTCATTTTCTTCTGGAATATCGTTAAAACTCTCCACATTCAAACTCTGAATTTCAGCATGAATTTCTTGCTACCCCAGCTGCTTTTAGGATCCTACAGAATCATTGTGCATCCTTCGATGTTTGATGAATGGTTCGATGTGGTGAAGCAAAATGCCGACATACAAATGCATTTGTGGTGCTTTGATATTCAAGAGTCGCATATTCCCCAAAGTAATGACATGATCCATTTTAAAAGACTCACATACCATCTTCTGTGCCGTCTTTTTTTTTTTTTTGCACCTTTACAATACAGTAATGTAACGCATTTGAGCCACAGAGAAAAAAAAAATAAGGACATAATGAAAATGTCTATTTTGTGATTAAAGTGGAAATTTCAGCTTTAAACTCGAAATGTCCTCTTGAACTTCGTAGTTTTCTTTATCATTAAAGTAGACTGTCATAAACGTGATCTTAAAACTGACCCAGTTGTTATATCACTACGCGCTTCTGTGGCTTACATGTTTTCCTGCTGGGTTTCCACAGTGTGCTCAGTTTTCCGTCCAAAGACATGAAGGTTTAGGGATTTGGTGAAGTGCATCCCCGAATTGATGGATGTAATCATTAAACATCCTTTTCAGAGATATTGTAGCAAGGTGTTCTCAGCATTTAATGGATATTTCAGGCACACACATTGTATCGCGTGAAGTATAAACCTGGCCTTAGGCACCTTACTTTTCAGCTGACGATCTTGACTAGAGCTTATTTTTGGGGTAGGGCTTATATTACAGAGCAACCTAAAAATCATGCTAGGGCTTGTTTTCTGAGTAGGTCTTATTTTCGGGGAAACACGGTATAAGTGTGGTCTGCAGTGGACTGATGTGCCATCCAGGGTTGACTCCTGCTTTGTCCCCAGTGCTGTCAGGGTGGGCAAGTTTGACAATGGATGGCCAGATATATCCATTTTCATATTGGGTCAATTTAGAGTTACCAATTAGTCTAATATCCAGTCTTTAGAAAGTGGAAAGAACCTGTAATTTTTGTTATAATTTACACAGATGTTTGTACAGTATTAGCTTAATTGGCAACTCAAAATCAACCTGGTATGAGTGAATATAGGTGTGTATAAGTGTTCATACAATGGAATGTGCAAACTCTTGTCTTGTGCCCATTTCTTCTATAATGGGTTCCTGCTCTCTGCTACCCTGATCTGGATAGTCAGAAATAAGTATGTAACTGGGTTTTCATCATTGCTAGCTCCTTAAGCAGAAGAAATTGTTACCATATCCATCTCATTTGGATTTATGTGACTTCTTATCATGGCAACCCTACTCTAGTAGCATAATTATGGACACAGTAAAAGTGTGTACATTTGGACAGCATTGTGACATTGTTACAGATTTGTCATGTTTTTCTTATTTAAATATATGCGTGGAGAAAAACATTTTTAAATCTTAAAGTTTTGCAGGAAATAATTTTTAGAGAGGACACAGCGAAGCAAGATCTGGGTGTTACGCAAAGAAGCTGTTTTGCAGTCCAGGGGAACTGCTTTCTGGCTGCTCTGACTGAAGGTATCTTTAAGGCTGTTTTCTTTCACCTTGTGTTGCTGTTTGCTGGGTTTATGTGCCTTGGCTTGTAGCTCTATACCAAGTGTTTGTGGTAATTAGTAAGTGTGTCTGTGATGTTTCTGCAGTTTTGTTTTGATACTTGGTACTGCATCTTGCTTTTGTATTGTATTTCTTGTGTCTGGAATGTAAGAAGTACTGTACATCAACAAAACAAATAAAAATGCAACTGCTACTATATTTTCATTCTGTTTTGTTGATAATCTTGGGCAGTTCGGCCTCAGCATGTTCCATGATGTGAAGAGGTAGTATGATGTGATCTTTTTGTGGCAATCTAAAGGATAACTTAAGAAGATATGTGCTCTGTTCCACAAACTACAAACATATTGTAATCACAGTAAAAAAATATTAGTGTGACAAATCCCCAGGGCAGTGTTTCCCAAACTCGGTCCTGGGGGCCCACTGTGGCTGCAGGCTTCTGTTCCAACCAGCTTCTGTTTTTAATTGAACTCCTGGGCTAATTAAATGAGCTGTTATTTCCCAAGTTCTGTGTTTTGGGGACAATAAAGAAATTATAAAACTAGTTTCTATATTGTTTGCTAAAAAAAAAAAATATTAAAATGTGCCAAGCAGTTATATAGAAATAATGTATTTTTTTCTTTTTAACAGTATTTTCATCTTGATTTTCATTCTACTTTTCAAGGTGTTCTAATTGTTTAATTAATCCATTATTTACTAATTAGTAGGTCTGACGCTAAAGTAATTGCAGCCTTTGATTATTCTGTGCTGTTTGCCTGCGTGTCTGCTCTGCTAATTTTTAATTGTCATTAATAAGATACAACGAAGGGGGAAAACTGCACAGAGGAAGGGTGAAATATAATGAAATCAACAAAAGAGAGTTAAGCATTTAAATTTATAGAAAAAGCAGAAATATTTGTAAATGTCTTAAAAATGTAAAATTCATGCTGCTATGCTTTTTTCTGAATGTCGAATAAGAGAAAAAAAATACCAGCTAATTAAATGAGCGCAGCGTTATCAGGTGTTGTCACTGATTAGGAATCTGGTTGGAACAAAAACCTGCAGCCACAGTGGGTCCCCAGGACCGAGTTTGGGAAACACTGCCCCAGGGCATCCATCTTCTTAATGTTTGTATGCCATGAGACAAATATAAATGGGGTGAAGGAAAGAAAATTACACCTCAAAGAAATTAAAATATTTTCTTTGCCACATTGCCAGTTACAGTACATTAGGCTAGTCATTTTATTAGAAAAATGTCCCGTTCATTTGCATTACTCTAGTTATGGTATTGGTATTACCATATAATTCCAGACTAGACTATTTCAAATTTTGCTTCTTTTAAATAGAGGATCATATTTTTACTAAAAAGATATGGTCTTGTTCCTAAATATCCCATGATTCAGATAGGGTTTGCCAATGAGATGTAAAATGAGAGCTGGTCCTCCCATGCCACCATGATTCACGTAGTCCAACAACAAAAAGAAGGTTTAGTATTTTCCTGCCTCAAGTTTGCTGTTTAACATATTTTATCAACTGTAATGAAAATCAAAATACTACACCAAAACAAACAAACCCGAGCAGTGTGTATGATGCCAACAGGCCACCAATTGCAAATATAGGGACTTAATCAAGAACAGTGTTAGAAAATTCTAGAATCTCATTCAATTGGTTCAAATATTAAACACTTTATTCATTGGTTTGCTTACAGTCATAAAAATCAGCCTTGGCTATCTACTGACAGTTTGCTGAGACATTTGAATTACTTATATAGTTATATTACTTATACACTTATGTCTTAGATGGGAGAAGCTCTCTTAGTAGCTTACCAATGATGACATCATTTTTGCACTTTTCTAAATTATTTAATAAAGTATTAATTAATTTTGTTTCACCTGTTTACATTTTTAACCTTAGATGTCATGACTGATGTTGTTTGAAACCATGCATTGTGTTTTAATTAGTTTCTAGTCTGATATAATACCTAATACTCTTGTCCTAGTTCTCTCAGGAAAAAAGTGCTCCATAACATAAAAATCATGAAAATATTTCATTATTGGCTGGTCATAAGAGCAAAGAAAATGTACAAGGAAGTTCAATCAGAGTCAAAAAGAACAGACAAGAGGTCAGCACCAGGAAACCTTTAATGTGAATCTAAACCCTAAACACTTTCAATCTAAATATTTAAAGTCAGAAAGTTTACCATGCATCTAAACCCAATACATTAGATAGAACTCAAAATCAATGAATTCATTACCAAGGTCTAAATCTTTAAATCAAAACGACAGCAAAACAGCAGTCAAAATTTAATGTTTATACATAACCTTGTACAACCTGGAAGTGCACAACACTGAGCTTGTTTCCATCGTAAAAATGACATCAGGCCTCATACAGTTCCAGATGTCATGTTGTAACAACCATAAAGAAAGGTTCCTAAAATGTCAAAATATGTTCCAAATAACAATATATTATTTACCCTATACAGCTCCAGGTACCTCACACACCAGACAAACAGACGAGCTGGGAGAACTTTTTGCCTGAGTTAAGCTGCGGCAGTGGGGGGATGGAATAGCAGTCTGCTTGATGCTTGTGCTGATTGACACATTTACAAAACAAAAGACGCTGATGGAGAGGTGTGAAGGAATTTAAGGTGGCATTAAAATTTTTTTTGTAGACTTCGGGGATTCTAGTGTTAAAAGACAAAATGGAGGTATGTAATCAGCAATATTATACTTTAAGCAATTTGGACTATGACAAAACACAAATTTGAAGTAAGAGATTAGTGGCAAAATTAGATTCTCCATATCCCAAAACCCCTATAAATATAACAATCACATTCATAATTACAGAAGTAGGCTGGAAATGAAATAAAAACACAGCAATGCCATAACACTAAGGATTGAAGTAGCAGTGAAGTCTTTTTTTTTTCATTTATCAAAAAACAGTTGAGTATTTGTATGTCACATACAGTTATCTGCTATCTAAAATGATCTACTCCACAGGATGAAAATTGCCAATTTGAGTTGGAAACAAATTGCCTGAAAATTGCTCCATTATTTGTGATGAATCATCCACTTAAGTTTAAAACAGGTAACTTTACAGAAGCAGACTGCAGAAAGAAGAATGGAAGAATCTTTGAGAAAATAAATAATTAACAAACATATGAAAAAAGCAAATTATTATGCTCCAATAGCATCTCAAAAAACAGCAAACTATGGCAAAATAATTATTTTTTGTTAATTTATATGTTGAGACTGAAGGTCAGTAGGCCATTCAAGAGTTTTAGTGCCCTATGGCTGTAGAATCCCATCTCCTGCAGTAGTTTTGATGATTTGGATGTCATAATTTAATACTGTGTTTCCAAATTATATCTCTCTATTACAGCATATACAGGGCAAAGGGAATTGCCCAGAGGCTCACTGTATCTACATAATGAAAATAATTCGATACCTGTAAAATAAGCAACTAAGAATTGTAGCCGACAAGCCAACTAAATTCTGAAGCCTATGTAGAAGAGTTTGTTTATTAACAGTATTAAAAGTTGTGCTTAAGTTTAAATAATGAAGATATCTTTGCATTGGAAGAGATTAGAAGATCTTTGACAACATAAGTTAATTTCTTTTCTAAGATGTGAATGGGGCAAAAGCCAGATTGAGACTTCTCATAAAAAGTGTTTGTTTATGATAAGATTTGCGTTTTAAGTTTGTAGTTTGGAAGATATGGAAAATTTTAAAGTACTCTGTAATTCTTAACATCATTCTGTTATTAAACTGGTTTATTTAATCAATATCTAACAGTCATTACTTTGATGGAATGAGAATCAATGACATTTAAAAATAATTTATTAATTTTCTACATTATTTGTTGAGCTACTACTTCAAGTGTATTGTTTCCACTAAATAGCTGATATTAAGTAAAAAGAACAGGTAATAGGCTTTATTAATGGCAATCAGACAAAATCTGTTCTGCCACTAAACTGGAAAGCTGACTGCTCAATTTCGACCTTATATGTTCTAGTTTATTTTTCAAGGAACTCATAAAGACATTGCTACTAATAAATGGAATTATGTTGGACATATTGATCTAAATGTAATATTGTTTATTATCAGGTTCACATTCAATTTGGAAAAATAAAAATTAATATATATATATTTCTTTTTTATCAGAGTTTCTGCTTTGGCAATAAGTGAAATTTCTAGTCCAATCAGGGAAAATCACTGTTTTTAAAATGAAGAAATGAGGTTTATATTTTTAGGTGTATGCAATACCAGTTCATATCAACTGCAAATAAGTTTCTGATATGTCTAAATTAATCATTAGAAAATGAACATATGATTCCTGTTTTGTATTTAAATATTTAGGATTTCTTCAAACAAGACGCCATACATATTTATCTATTCTACAATATTTCTATATTTGGCTTTAATTTTGATAGATGTTTAACTCTAAACTGCTCAGTACATTTTTGTGCTACGTATCAGCATGTGGAGACAGTCGAGGAGCAGTGAAACAGATTTAAAAATGTTTTACATGTAATGCAGGAAAGATACATACCTAAATTTGGAATTAATAGGAAACCAAAAAAAACTCCACGGTGGATTAATAAAGATTTAAAAAAGAAGTTGCAAAGGAAAAAATTGCTGTATAATGCATATAAGACTAATGACTGCAAAGTGAATCGTAGCAAGTATAAGAACATGAGGGCAACCATTAAGAAGGATATCAGGGAGGCTAAAAGACAGTTGGAGAGGAATATAGCAGATAAGGCGAAAGAAGACCCCAAGAGATTTTTTTAGTATTTTAGTAGTAAAAGAACAGTTAAGGAGGAGGTCAAGTGCATCAGAAATAGTAAAGGGGAATTAAAAGATACAGACAGTGAAATAGCAGATGCACTAAACTTACATTTTTCTGAGGTGTTTAAAAGTGAGCAAGTGGATAACCTCCCAGAGGTAAACGCAACTACTAAGGAGGTACTGAGGGAATTGGAAATTGTAGAGGGAGAAGTGCTGCTCAGATTAAATAAGATGAAATCAAACAAATCACCAGGCCCAGATAATATTTATCCTTGTGTTTTTAAGGAGGCTAGTGAGTACATATATAAACCCTTGACACATATATTTAGGAAGTCACTGAGCACTGGAGAGATTCCGAAGGACTGGAAAATGGCAAATATCATCCCATTATATAAAAATGGTGACAGGGCAGATCCAAGCAACTATAGGCCAGTAAGCTTAACATGCATCACAGGAAAATTAATGGAAGGAATTATTAAGGATTAGATTGAGCAACACATGGCAAGGACAGGAGTTATTCTGAACAGTCAGCATGGGTTCAGAAGAGGGAGGTCGTGTTTTACTAACATGTTGGAATTCTATGAGGTTGCAACAAAAGCATACGATCAAAGTGGAGCTTATGATATTATCTATCTGGACTTTCAGAAAGCATTTGTTAAGGTGCCACATGAGAGGTTGGGCATCAAGTTAAAAGAAGTGGGAGTTCAGGGTGATGTTTTTAGATGGGTGCAGAATTGGCTCAGACACAGGAAGCAGAGGGTGATGGTGCGAGGAACCTCATCAGAACTGGGCGATGTTAAGAGTGGTGTTCCGCAGGGGTCAGTGCTAGGGCCGCTGCTATTTTATATATATATATAAATGATTTAGATAGGAATATAAATAACAAACTGGTTAAATTTGCAGATGATACCAATATAGGTGGATTAGCAGATAATTTGGAATCTGTTATATCATTACAGAAGGACTTGGATAGCATACAGGCTTGGGCATATTTGTGCCAGATGAAATTTAATGTCAGTAAATGTAAAGTATCACACATAGGAAGTAAAAATATTAGGTTTGAATACACAATGGGCGGTCGTAAAATCGAAAGTACACCTTATGAGAAGGATTTAGGAGTCATAGTGGACTCTAAGCTATCAACTTCCCAACAGTGTTCAGTAGCCATTAAGAAGGCTAACAGAATGTTAGGTTATATAGCACGATCTGTGGAGTACAAGTCCAAGGAGGTTATGCTCAGCCTTTATAATGCACTGGTGTGGCCTCATATTGAGTACTGTGTGCAGTTTTGGTCTCCAGGCTACAAAAAGGACATAGCAGCGCTAGAAAAGGTCCACAGAAGAGTGACTAGGCTGATTCCAGGGCTACAGGGGTTGAATTATGAGGAAAGATTAAAAGAGCTGAGCCTTTACAGTTTAAGCAAAAGAAGATTAAGAGGTGACATGACTGAAGTTGTTAAAATTATAAAGGGAATTAGTACAGTGGATCGAGACTTGTATTTTAAAATTAATTCATCAAGAACACGGGGACACAGTTGGAAACTTGTTAAGGGTAAATTTCGCTCAAACATTAGGAAGTTTTTCTTTACACAAAGAACGATAGACACTTGGAATAAGCTACCAAGTAGTGTGGTAGACAGTAAGACGTTAGGGACAAATATCAAAGAAATACTTTCACAAAAGGTACAAATACAACAGAAAAAGTGAGCTTTTATTCAAAAATATAACTGCAGAAAAACAACACGCATTAGGGTGTGACATTGACATGCATTTACTACGACTGCTTCAGTGGTGCAACGGTATCAACAGTTGACTGGTAATCAAAACTTCACGGGTTCAATCCCTAACAAGTCCATTTTGAGAAGGGAGCTGCTTTTACTCTTAATATTTTAGAATAAAAACATACATTTGATTTCAGTCTGTAACAGCCAGTGTAAATGTATGATACTTGTAAAGGTTAGCTTTTTTTTTTTTTTATTCAGTTTCATTCTCTCAATCGCGTTCACGATCCTAACCCAACCCCCTCCCCCATCTGACACTGCTGTTTTCACATAAAGACGGGCTATAGCTCTGCACTCTGTAGGAAGTAAGTAAATAAATCCAAATAAATAATATCTGGATGGTGTATGTGCCCTAAGAAGAAGTCTGACTGCATTCTCGTACCAATGCTTGCGAACTGAAGAGTCTGCGTGCACTTTTCGTGGCATTACACGTGTATTTTTTGAGCATGCCCGTGTCACTCAAACACAGGAAGCTCTGCAGTGTACTTGTGAGTTTCTTTTTTCTTCAGTTATAGTCTTGAATAAAAGTGCACTTGTTCTGTTATACTTGTACATCAACATTTATATGTTACTTACATATGAGCCAAATAGAATGTTATTTACTTACTTCCTACAGAGTGCAGAGCTATAGGACGTCTTTATATGAAAACAGCAGTGTCAGATGGCGGGGGAGGGTGTAGGGTAGGATCGTGAATGCGACTGAGAGAATGAAACTGAATTAAAAAAAAAAAAACAAAGCTAACCTTTACAAGTATCATACATTTACACAGACTGAAATCAAATGTATGTTTTTATTCTAAAATAGTAACAATGTCACACCCTAATGCGTGTTGTTTTTCTGCAGTTATATTTCTGAATAAAAGCACACTTGTTCTGTTGTATTTGTACCTTTTGTGAAAGTATTTCTTTGATATTTGGACTTCAGGCATCACACATTATAAACTTTATGTCTACATTTTGTCAATTATTACTAAAATATGAAAAATGTTTATTTTTTAACAATGTGTTTACATAGACCGCTGTAGACACGAAACATACATGAAATGCATGTGTTCCAAATAACGATATAGTATTTATAAAAGGTGTCATTTTGTTTGACTTCTCACTCTATACAACTCCAAGCAACTGACACGCAGGTAAACAGACTTGAGCTGAGAAAACTGTGCGCCGGTGGAGGATGTGATAGCAGACTGCTTGCTGCTTATAAACACCTTTAAAGGACAAAAGACGCTGACGGAGTGGTGAGAAGCGATTTAAGGTGGGACGGATCTATGAGTTTTTTCGTAGGCTCTGGTAATTCTAGTGTTAAGTAACTGTGAAAGTAAGAGATTACTACAGTCAGAGGATGTATCAACTGTCATTTGTATTGTTGATTGTGACTATTATAAAGGTCCTGGAACAGAGAAGACAGCAAAATCTCTATTGTTACATTAGTTTCAAATTTAGTCTTGTAATGTTACATTAATCATTTAAATATCCTGTATATTATCGGAAAAGATACACAGTTTTAAGAGGTGCTTTTGTGGTATATAAGCCTCAAACTGACCCACAAGTTTCTCGGTTTCTTGGTTTCAACAAATACATCTTTTATTATACCTGATCACAAACAGATAAGAATAGGTATCAGGAATACATTAATAATTTGTTTATGTTTTTGATTCGATATTTTTAATTTGTATTTATTTTATTTTTATTTATTTTTTTATCTTTATTTAAATTACATCATTGAGTCACCACTTTGTATGTTTGTTTGATTTTTCATGGGTGCTGCCATTTTTTATATCTAATTGATATGATGTTTGTGTCATTGCTAAGCATGTGATGCAAATTCTATGCAGCCGATGACCTTGTGGGCTGTGATATATGTATGATAGTCATTAGTGTTATGCAAGCATTCAAACATTAAGACTTCTTATTGGGAAGACTTATGAGAGAGCAGTGCTCAGGCAAACTAAATACTTATTGGGGACAACTTCCTGGTTTTTAATTCTTGTTTCGTTTTGACTGATGAGTATGGTTTGCAACTTTGTATTGAAGATAATAAAAGTTAATCAGTATAACAGACCTCATTTCAGTTCTGATTTTTTACTAAATCCCCAAAGGAAAATGTTGGCTAATTACTTCTGTTTTTGAAAAATATAAACATCCTGTTTGATTGGACTTCATTATGTACAGTTTGATCAAAATAACAGGCTTCTAATAGCCAAGTAAAAATCTGATCTATCTTAAGGAAATAAACATGTCGGGGATAATATGGCCTCAGTGGGGGGTGGGGAGCTGCCCTGAAAAAACTCTCTGTAACGCCATGAGCAAATATCATATTAAATACTGAAACTCTATGAATATTAGCCATTCTCTTTGGTCTCACTTCCATTTATACCTTAATATAGCTAAAGAATTATACTTCACTGAACTCTGCTAGGGTGGCACGGTGGCGCAGTGGTAGCGCTGCTGCCTTGCAGTTAGGAGACCTGGGTTCGCTTCCTGGGTCCTCCCTGTGTAGAGTTTGCATGTTCTCTCCGTGTCTGTGTGGGTTTCCTCTGGGTGCTCTGGTTTCCTCCCACAGTCCAAAGACATGCAGGCTAGGTGGATTGGCGATTCTAAATTGGCCCTGTGGTGGGTTGGCACCCTGCCCGGGATTGGTTTTTGGCAGACCCCTGTGTTTGGATTCAGCGGGTTGGAAAATGGATGGATGAAATCTGTTATTCCTTGATATGCTAGTGCATTTCCATATGAACAAGTACTTCACTAATTTCATGCAAAAAAGAAGAAACGATTGATTTAGCTGTCTGCAATCCCCTTTTTTAAAGTAACGTTGTCTGGGACCAATTAAGTTATTCTCAGTCTGTGGCCTTGTTAAAGTTACCTACAATCCTGTGCTAATCTGACTAATTCTAATGGAATTCGTTTACTATAAGAATGATGTGATGTTTTATAATGTGTGGTAATGGATTTATTTATGAACAGTAGATGAAGTAATTTTATATAAAACTGCACACAAACATCTTCCATTTCTGGTCTTCAACAACCAATTTTAGTGATTTTATTAATTTGTCATCTATTTTTCTTTTTTGTGGTTAATCTTTGCCTCTAGAATAATATATAGCTAAATGTATGTATTGCATAAGATCTCTCAAGGATTTTTATTATTGATTCCTCGGCTATAATGATTCAGTAAATGTTCACTGAGGAAGGTGCCAACCACCTTCACAGAATGAATCTTGCGCCATTTTTCTCCAAAAATTCAATGCAAAATTAGCAGTGCTTCACTAATTGATTCATCAACACAAATCTAAAAGCATTGGTGCTGTTAGATTCTTTATATTTTCCCAAATCCATTGTTGCACTTTATATTTTCCAGTTTTCTCCAACACATTTGTGATTTTAAATTTCAGAATAATATTTTTATTAGTCTTTCTTGTCTACTACACATATCTCTGAAGATCAAAGTGTAGAGCACTTGCCTATGCTTCTTTTTGCATATGAATCTGTGCACCTACTCAGTGCTGCCCATAGCCAGGCTGGGGCCTTAAGTGGAATCTTCTTGGGCCTACCAACCACCCTCATCCCGAACTCACCTCTCCATGATTCCACTAACAGAATTTTGTTTAACAGCTTTAATTTGAACAATAAATATACCATATACATAAATAATAAATAAACAAAGAAGCACACATCACAAGCTTAGCTTTTAATGTCAAATACAAATACATTTTTTATAATAATTAAAACTTGAAAGTGAATGTTTAGGGGTTTCTTTAGTCTCTTTGTTGCATATGATAACATCACACATCTAACATTTTCTGAAGGCAAAGTCATCAATCACACAACAGCTTTTGTGCAACTGAGATGATGCTGATGATAGCCAAGCTGATTATACATTCTTGTACCATGGATGATGTAAAGTATATCTTAATGAGCTTAAGTTTTTAAAAACTGGTAACTGGTAGGGTTGCTGCAGTGCCAAGGGCAACCCATAGATATGGACTCCAATGGTATTTAATAGCATTGATATACCAATTGATTTATTTCCTTTATAAAAGAAGGCCTTATTATTATTATTATTATTATTATTATTATTATTATTATTATTATTAT
>JANRMT010062837.1:8950457-8962025 GCA_026402145.1 Polypterus bichir lapradei
ATTATTATTATTATTATTATTATTATTATTATTATTATTATTATTATCATTATTATCATTATTATTATTATATAATGATCCAGGGTATAAATTTTTACTTGATATACCCAACAATATCACTTGTGACATGATACAACAACAACAGAAACTTTTAATATTATTACTACTACTAAAAATAATAACAGTAAATAATACAACTTCTAGTAATAATAATAAATATAAAAATACAAAATATAACAACTACTACTACTACTAAAAATATTAAAATATATAAAGTAATGTTACTAATAATCTATATATATAAAAGTCAATGTGTGTATGTATGTTCCAGCATCATGCCCGAACGGCTGGAGTGATTTTCTTGAAACTCGGTACACGTGTTCCTCATTGGTCGACTAAAAATACCGTAGGGTGAAATCAGCCATAACCCACCCCCTTCTGGGTAGGGTGGGGGGTGACCTTGGGTCTTGTATGCATGTTATCATCCAGTTGACACTCGGAGCGACCACCAGAGGGCGAACTGGAAGCGACTGCCAGCATTCTTTATGTTTCAGCGCCACCGCTCCCCTGTTGCTTTTGAAATTAAATAGAGTTCTACGCGTGGAAGTGTGTGTGTGTGTCCGGCTCGGAAGTGAGACATAGAGTCGGGGTGAGGGCTCCAGCTCCGAGGATACGCAAGTGAGGCCAGTACACCCACAAAAGGAAACCTCCTAAGAAAGACAGTCACTTAGCTGCTAATGCACAAACGATGCAAGCACTTCGGCAGCATGAATCCTTCTAGCAGAGAGATTCCCACAGTAGTTCTGACGATTAAATACTTTCTAGGATCCCATGCTTTTAACAGCACGGTCTTACACAGTTAGTATATACCAGGCGACTGCCAGTATTCTTTATTTTTGAGCAGCACTGCGCCCCTGTTGTTTTTCAAATTAAATAGAGTTGTCCGGTTCCGAGCCTCAACTAGATGATAACATACATACAACACCGCAAGACAAGCACATTAGTTAGCCTTTATCCATCCATCCATTATCCAACCCGCTATATCCTCACTACAGGGTCACAGGGGTCTGCTGGAGCCAATCCCAGCCAACACAGGGCGCAAGGCAGGAAAGAAACCCCGGGCAGGGTGCCTGCCCACCGCAGAAAACCCACGCAGAACTCGGGGAGAACATGCAATGTCCAGGCAGGGGGAACCCGGGAAGCGAACCCAAGTTTATTGTTTGTTAATTTATTTTTATTTTAAAAGTTGTGTTTTTTTAATTATGTTTTTCTCAAACAATAAAAAAAAACACGTTTTTTTCCTCCGGGGAACCGCTGGGTATTTCAGCTAGTAATAAAATAAAAACTGCTAAAACTGCTACTGAATGTACTTAGTAAACTTACTTAATACAGTAAATACAGGGCCAAAACACACCTGAATATTTAGATATTTAAAAATGAACATGTGAATGTATCACCTATACTTATAAATTTATCTAAATTTCATTTTGTCATTTCAATGACAGCAGAGAGCAAATAAGACATTAACTAAATCAGTAATGTCAGCTACGAATAAACTAAAATAACAGTTCAAGCTAATTTGAGCTAATTTCTTTTTTTAAATGTGAAAGTTGCTTGGTGCTTTTCCACAATTCCGGTAATAACTAACGAGTAAGTAAGAGAGCGTGTATGTGTTGTTGAAGTTTACAAATGTGTCCCCAACGCAACAACACTCAGAGCACTTCATATGTGGTCTAATATTAGCAGCCTTTAACATGTGTAGGTACTGAGGTTTATTTGGCAGTTAATAAATATTCTTTAACAATTTGTCAGGTAGATACTATAAAATAGTATAACATCTGTTAAACACTCAATATTAAAACTTATACAGAAATCACTACTCCATTGTTACTCTAGCAAACTGGTAGTTTTAGTGTAGTGGCAATTGTAATTTTAGTTAGTTTACTAGAAGTTAGACAAATTTTGATTTCTTAACACACATGCAAGTGCAGCATGAGCTGCTTCTTCATGCTTTAGTTTTTTTCTTTTCTGCACTCCTGACTGGTATTGACTTGAAGCAATCTCACTCTTCTCATTTGCAGTAAATTATCACAACAGGTGACTGTCAGCAACATTAATTTGATAATTCATGAAATATCAATAACTCCTGTAGAATCAAGCTGTAGACCTCCAGAGCTCCACTCCATTAAGGAGGTTGTTGCTTTGCTAGTGATTTTATGTGATATGCCCGGTTACACTATGGTTAAGATTAGGGTAATGGGAGGTGTTATGTGACTGAATTTAAGTAAACAACGTGACAAAAACATGAAATAGAGTTGGCTGTCCAGTGGAGCTTCTGAATCAAGGAGGTTTGTGAATGCCCAATGAACAGATGGTGTCTTGATCAGGTGGTAGCGCATATGGAATTATAAGCAGACCTCCATTTGAAGATCTAAGGTTATGATTTGGAATGTAGGGGGACAGGCAAACCTTAAAACAGGACAGAACAAGGTTATTTAAGGCTTTATAATCCTTTAGTAGTATTTTAAAGTCAATTCTGAATGACACGGGTAACCAATGTAACAATGCTAAAACTGAGATGTGCTCAAATTTTCTTTTTCTAGTTGCATCTTAGTAATTGCAACCAATTGTCTTAGGTAGTCCTGCTATGAGGGCATTACAATAATCTAGTCAACTACAAAGAAAAGCGTAAACTAATTTTCCAGTGTCTCATAGTTATAAGAGGTCTAACCTTTGCTGTATTCCTTTAGTGGAAAAATGCAGTTTTAGTAATCTGGTTAATATGTAATGTTTAGGTCAGAGTCAATGATTACCCCTAAATTATTTTCCTCCACCTTGACTTTTATCAAGTTTATTTCTAATATTCTCATTATGTCCATGTTTGACAATCGCTAAGATTTCTGTTTTTTTCCTTATTTAGTTTGAGAAAGCTTCTACTCATCCAATCAGAAATTCTGCTAAGATATTGGATCAGAGAGCCAAGAGCACCAGGGTCATCAGGTGCTATGGATAAATACAGCTGTGTGTCATCTACATAGCTATTTGTAGCTCACCTTGTGCCCTAAGTCTGAACTAATGGAACCATGTAGATTGAAAAAAGCAGTGGACCCAAAATAGATCTTTGTGATAAACCATATAAAATATCATGGGTCTCCAAAGTACAATCACTACAACTAACAAAGTATTTTTTACGTGTTAAATAAAACTGAAACCAACTTAAGATGCTGCCGAAGAAGCCCACCCATTGTATAAAGCAATTTATTTATATGGTGTCAAAAGCTACACTTAAGTCTAAGAGAAATGGAACAGGTATATGGCCTCTGTCTGCATTAACCCACAAATCATTTACTACTTTAACCAGTGCAGGTTTTGTATTATGATTTGTTCTGAAGCCTGACTGAAACTTCTTCAAGAATAGAATGTTTATTCAAGAAATCATTTAGCTGCTTAAAAACTGCCTTTTCTTGATTTTTTCTTAAGAAAGTAAGGTTAGAAATTGGTCTAAAGTTGTTGAAGAAACAGGGGTCAAGATTATTTTTCTTGAGCAGGGATTTAACAACTGCAGTCTTTAGACAGTCAGGGAAGATCCCCTCCCCTGTATCTAATGATAAGTTAACTATATCAAGTACACTATCATTTAGGACATCAGAGACTTCTTTGAAAAGGCCTGTTGGTACTGGGTCAAGAACGCAGGTGGAGGGTTTTGGCTGAGAAATTATTTTACAAAGTTTGGTTAGACCTATTCCAGTTAAAAAATGTAACTTACTTAAAATGACATGCTGGAATACAATAGGATTAATTTTTAGTGGATGTACTATATTATTTCTAATATCATTTATTTTATGTTTAAACATATAGCAAAAGCCTTACAGGTTTCACTAGTAGTTTTTAGGAGGCATTCCATTGAGTGAGCTGGGTTTAGAAGACAATCAATAGTTGTTTGTTTTCAAATCAAAAGAGGAAAAGATTATACAAATAGAAGCAGATCTTTGGCAATGTACATCTTTTAATTTCTACAGCTGTAATGGCACCTGAATGCTTGAAGTTGATTTTTCAAAATTAATTGAAAAAGAGGAAACAAATGTATTAATTTGCTCCTTTACTTAAATCTGTGTATTAAACTCTTCGCATCTTTCTTAAGAAGATTTATATTAACAGTTTTCCTGTCTAGTGGAAACATTCACCATATTTGTTTTTGTTTTTAAAGTGACAGATTCATATAATGGGATGTGATTTGTCAACTTAGTTCCCTGATAAAAAATGTCAACACATGTGCTTTATGTTGACTCAAATTACTGTGATGTGTTCTGTATTTTTTGATTTATGAAGGCAACAGGAGAATTACGCCTAGCCCAGCACCAGCAGATAAAAAATGTAAAATAATAATTACTCCATTATTGCGTTACAGCTAAAATAAAAAAATACCTGCCATAATTTCTGAGGTGAAAACTATAGTATTGTTAAAGTACATACACCATGCACTTCAGATATACTGACACTTTATTAGTTTTTTCTCAACACTAATGGTAATGAATTCCTATGTTCACAATTTGTGGTTCATATGCAAGAAATGGCAATCCACAGCTTTTGACAGCTGTGGATAAACAGTGTTTAATACTAGAATCCCTGAAGCCTATGAAAATATTTGTAATTCCCTTGCAGCTCCTCATCACCATCTTTGTTTTGTAAATGTGTCAATCAACAGTTGCAGCAGGCAGCCTGCTCACTCATCCCCCAAAGATGCAGCTGAAATCCATCACAAAATTCTCAGAGCTGAAGTCACTTTATTTGGGAGTAAGGAGTCTGTAATTGTATAGGGTAGACCGTAAAGGATTGAGGAACAACCAGCAGCAGAAAGGTTTATGTTGTCCAAAACTGAAATTTTTCATTTGCAAAGTCACCATGGTTCCAGATGAAGAGTTGTTGAGAAGTGCATTGATACCTGTCTGTAGTCTTGTGTGAAGCATGATAGAGGATCTGTCATGGTCTGGATGTTAATTTCAACCAATAGCGTATGTGATTTTGTCAAAATCCCCTTCTAAGAAATATAAGCAGATTTTATTTTATCATGATATACCTTCACAAAAACAATTTACTGGCAAAATGTGTCTCTCAACATGACATCCCATTAAAGCAGCATTCTCAGAAGTCCATCCATCCATCCATCCATCCTCTTCCACTTACCCGAGGTCGGGTCGCAGGGGCAGCAGCTTGAGCAGAGATGCCCAGACTTCCCTCTCCCCGGCCACTTCTTCTAGCTCTTCTGGGGCAATCCCGAGGCATTCCCAGGCCAGCCGGGAGGCATAGTCCCTCCAGCGTGTCCTGGGTCTTCCCTGGGGCCTCCTCCCAATTGGACGTGCCCGGAACACCTCGCCAGGGAGGCGTCCAGGAGGCATCCTGATCAGATGCCCGAGCCTCCTCATCTGACTCCTCTCGATGCGGAGGAGCAGTGGCTCTACTCTGAGCCCCTCCCGGATGACTGAGCTTCTCACCCTGTCTTTAAGGGAAAGCCCAGACACCCTGCGGAGGAAACTAATTTCAGCCGCTTGTATTCACAATCTCGTTCTTTCGGTCACTACCTATAGCTCATGACCATAGGTGAGGGTAGGAATGTAGATCGACTGGTAAATTGAAAGCTTTACCTTACGGCTCAGCTCCTCGGATTTGGAGGTGCTGATTCCCATCCCAGCCACTTCACACTCATCTGCGAACCGATTCAGAGAGAGCTGAAGATCACGGCCTGATGAAGCAAACAGGACAACATCATCTGCAAAAAGCAGTGGCCCAATCCTGAGTCCACCAAACCGGATCCCCTCAACACCTTGGCTGTGCCTAGAAATTCCGTCCATAAAAGTTATGAACAGAATCAATGACAAAGGGCAGCCCTGGCGGAGTCCAACTCTCACTGGAAATGGGTTCGACTTACTGCAGGCAATGCGGACCAAACTCAGACACCGGTTGTACAGGGGCCGAACAGCCCTTATCAGGGGGTCCGGTACCCCATACACCCGGAGCATCCCCACAGGATTCCCCGAGGGACACGGTTGAACGCCTTTTCCAACTCCACAAAACACATGTAGACTGGTTGGGCAAACTCCCATGCACCCTCCAGGACCCTGCTAAGGGTGTAGAGCTGGTCCACTGTTCCGCGACCAGGACAAAAACCACACTGTTCCTCCAGAATCTGAGGTTCAACTATCCGACGGACCCTCCTCTCCAGAACCCCTGAATAGACTTTATCAGGGAAGCTGAGGAGTGTGATCCCTCTGTAGTTGGAACACACCCTCTGGTCCCCTTTCTTAAAGAGGGGGACCACCACCCCGGTCTGCCAATCCAGAGGCACTGTCCCCAATGTCCATGCAATGTTGCAGAGATGTGTCAGCCAAGACAGTCCTACAACATCCAGAGCCATGAGGAACTCCGTGCTTATATCATCCACCCCCGGGGTCCTGCCACCAAGGAGTTTTTTAACCACCTCGGTGACCTCAGTCGTAGAGATGGGGGAGCCCACCTCCGAGTCCCCAGGCTCTGCTTCCTCATTGGAAGGCATGTTAGTGGGATTGAGTAGGTCTTCGAAGTACTCCCCCCACCGACACACAACATCCCGAGTCGAGGTCAGCAGCGCACCATCCCCACCATATACAGTGTTGACACTGCACTGCTTTCCCCTCCTGAGATGCCGGACGGTGAACCAGAATCTCCTCGAAGCCATCTAAAAGTCGTTCTCTATGGCCTCCCCAAACTCCTCCCACACCTGAGTTTTTGCCTCAGCAACCACCAAAGCTGCATTCCGCTTGGCCTATCAGTACCTATCAGCTGCCTCCAGAGTCCCAAAGGACAAAAGTGTCCGGTAGGACTCCTTCTTCAGCTTCACGGCATCCCTCACCACCGGTGTCCACCAACGGGTTCGGGGATTGCTGCCACAACAGGCACCGACCACCTTATGGCCACAGCTCCGGTCAGCCACCTCAACAACAGAGGCATGGAACATGGCCCATTCAGACTCAATGTCCCCCACCTTCCTCAGGACGTGGTCGAAGTTCTGCCAGAGGTGAGAGTTGAAGCTACTTCTGACAGGGGACTCTGCCAGCCGTTCCCAGCAGACCCTCACAACACGTTTGGGACTGGCATCCTCCCCCACCATCGAATCCTACTCACCACCAGGTGATGATCAATTGACAGCTCCGCCCCTCTCTTCACCCAAGTGTCCAAGACATGTGGCCACAAGTCCGACGACACAACTACAAAGTCGATCATCAAACTGAGGCCTAGAGTGTCCTGGTGCCAAGTGCACATATGAACACCCCTATGCTTGAACATGGTGTTCGTTATGGACAATCCGTGACAAGCACAGAAGTCCAATAACAAAACACCACTCGGGTTCAGATCGGGGCGGCCATTCCTCCCAATCACACCCTTCCAGATCTCACTGTCATTGCCCATGTGAGCATTGAAGTCTCCCAGCAGTACGAGGGAGTCCCCAGAAGGTATGACCTCTAGCACCCCCTCCAGGGACTCCAAAAAAGGGTGGGTGCTCCAAACTGCCGTTCGGCACATACGCACAAACAACAGTTAGGACCCGTCCCCCCACCCGAAGGCGGAGGGAGGCTACCCTCTCGTCCACCGGAGTAAGCCCCAATGAACAGGCTCCAAGTTGGGGGGCAATAAGTATGCCCACACCCGCTCGGCACCTCTCACCGGGGGCAACTCCAGAGTGGTAGAGAGTCTAGCCCCTCTCAAGGAGATTGGTTCCAGAGTCCAAGCTGTGCGCACTAGTTGAGGCTCCTTTCTGTTCAGAGAGGTGACATTCCACGTCTCAAGAGCAGGCTTCTGTAGCCGAGGATCGGACCGCCAAGGTCCCCGCCTTTGGCCACCACCCAGCTCACACTGCACCCGACCTCCTTGGCCCCTCCTACAGGTGGTGAGCCCATGGGAAGGGGGTCCCACGTTGTCTCTTCGTGCTGTGCCCATCCAAGCCCCATGGGTGCAGGCCCGGCCACCAGGCGCTTGCCATCGAGCCCCACCTCCAGGCCTGGCTCCAGAGGGGGGCCCCGGTGACCCACGTCCAGGCGAGGGAAAACGTCGCCCAAGGTTTTTGTTCTTCATAGGAGGTTTGATTGAACCGTTTGACCCTACCAGGGGCATAAAGCCCCAGACAACAGAGCTCCTAGGATCATTGGGACACGCAAACCCCTCCAACACGATAAGGTGGCGGTTCGAGGAGGAGTTCTCAGAAGTCCAGCACCAACATAATTGAAGCTGTGTCAGATCAATTGCAATGGGAGAAGAACTAAAAGCATTCAAAGCAAACGTTTGGAAAAACTTACCATAGGACCATAGGAACAAATTGTTTAGCAGTTGTACCAAAACAAATTGCTTTGGTTTTGTTTCTAAGGGAGGTGACATAAAGTTCTTGTTACTTTTTATTGTATTAGCATTTTTTTATCATTTGTTTTCCCTAAAATTGTTTTATTGAGCAAATAAATAATGTTGTTTTATTAACTCATTTTCCAAACAGTGTAAATACATATGTAGCAGCCAGGCTGTTGGATTCATAGAGCCAGAAGCAATTATTGGGTTACTTTTACTAACTCCGACTTACTAAATGTAAATTGTAATATAATGTGTTCAAATTTATAATTTCACATACACTGTTTTGATTAAACTATTTTTTCTTCTAGATGTTTGATAAAAATATAACATATTTTTAATTTAAGTTTAGTCTTATATTGCTAAGTTTTTGTAAGCCACAGCAACATTACTAGAACCTTTAAAGCTGAACTTTAACAGGTTAGGGTGGTAAAATATAGCTTTTGTGTATGGACTCCACAGCACTGCATATGAGATACATAATTTAGGAAGGGACAAAATAACAAGAACTGTAGTAGATATGAAAGACAAGTACTGTGTATACAGTATTTGCTAAGCATGAAATTCCTAAATTTACACAAATTTTTCAAAAAGACACTGGATTCATTCTTTTACCCAGGTGAAAAAAGCATACTGAAGTGTACTACAAGCTAGTGTGCTAAAGTATGAAAAATAAACTTGGGTCAGGACTAATGATAAGTATATTTCAAATGTGTTACATTGGAACAACTAATTTTGTGCTAAAAGTACTTAACTTGTACCAAAATTGTACACAATACCAACTTTGTGTTAACTATACTTGCTAAATTGGGTCTATTTTAAGTATACTTCAATATAATTAAATTGTATTGTTTTATATATACACATACAATAGATTTAAAATGTACTTTTTATCTATTACAAGAGCACTATTATTACATTTTATTTTAATAATGTATTTGAAATAGCTGACAAATTTAAAATATTACTATTAGTGTTTGGTCATACTTCGAAGTTTATTTAAATTTCCAAAATAGTACATTAAAATGGAACTTTAATTGTACATTATTATAAAAGTTACATACAACCCCAATTCCAATGAAGTTGGGACGTAGTGTAAAATGTAAATAAAAACAGAATACAATGATTTACAAATCCTTTTCAACCTATATTCAATTGAATACACTACGAAGACAAGGTATCTGATGTTCAAACTGATAAACTTTATTGTTGTTTTGCAAATCTTCACTGATTTTGAATTTGATGCCTGCAACACGTTCCAAAAGAGCTGGGACAGGGGCAGCAAATGACTGGGAAAGTTGAGGAATGTTCAAGAAACACCTGTTTTGAACATTCCACAGGTGAACAGGTTAACTGGAAACAGGTGTTTGTCATGATTGGGTATAAAAGGAGCATCCCCAAAAGGCTCAGTCGTTCACAAGCAAGAATGGGGTGAGGTTCACCACTTTGTGAACAATTGCGTGGGCAAATAGTCCAGCAGTTTAAGAACAACATTTCTCAACGTACAATTGCAAGGAATCTAGGGATTTCATCATCTACTGTCCATAATATCATCAAAAGATTCCGAGAATCTAGAGAAACCTCTGCACGTAAGCGGCAAGGCCGAATACCAACACTGGATGCCTGTGACCTTCGATCCCTCAGGCGGCACTGCATTAAAAATCGACATCATTCTGTAAAGGATATTACCACGTGAGCTCAGGAAAACTTCAGAAAACCATTGTCAGTTAACACAGTTCATCGCTACATCTACAAGTGCAAGTTAAAACACTACCATGCAAAGCGAAAGCCATATATCAACAACACCCAGAAACGCTGCCGGCTTCTCTGGGCCCAAGCTCATCTAACTGACGCAAAGTGGAAAAGTGTGCTGTGGTCTGACAAGTCCACATTTCAAATTGTTTTTGGAAATCATGGACTCTGTGTCCTCCCGGCCAAAGAGGAAAAGGACCATCCTGATTGTTATCAGTGCAAAGTTCAAAAGCCAGCATCTGTGATGGTATGGGGGTGTGTTAGTGCCCATGACATGGGTAACTTGCACATCTGTGAAGGCACCATTAATGCTGACAGGTACATACAGGTTTTGGAGCAGCATATGCTGCCATCCAAGCGACGTATTTTTCCGGGACGTCCTTACTTATTTCAGCAGGACAATGCAAAGCCATATTCTGCATGTGTCACAACAGCGTAGCTTCGTAGTAAAAGAGTGCGGGTACTAGACTGGCCTACCTGCAGTCCAGACCTGTCTCCCATTGAAAATGTGTGGCGCATTATGAAGCGCAAAATACGACAACGGAGACCCCAGACTGTTGAGCAACTGAAGTTGTACATCAAGCAAGAATGGGAAAGAATTCCACCTACACAGCTTCAACAATTAGTGTCCTCAGTTCCCAAAAGCTTATTGAGTGTTGTTAAAAGGAAAGGTGATATAACACAGTGGTAAACATGCTCGTGTCCCAGCTTTTTTGGAACGTGTTGCAAGCATCAAACTCAAAATGAGTGAAAATTTGTAAAACAACAATAAAGTTTATCAGTTTGAACATTCGATATCTTGTCTTTGTAGTGTATTTTGAATATAGGTTGAAAAGGATTTGCAAATCATTGTATTCTGTTTTTATTTACGTTTTACACAACATCCCAACTTCATTGTAATTGGGGTTGTACTTACAATAAACTTAAAATATTTTAAATGAATAATAAAAGTCTTAAATAGTTGAAAAAATACATTTATAGTGTAACTAGCAAAATACCCGCGCTTCGCAGCGGCGAAGTACTGCCTTAAAATTTTTATTAAGAATAAAATTAAACCTTTTTAAACTGAGGGAAAATATACCAATAATTATTTGTTAAGGATCTCTTTGTATGCCACGTTGTCAGTTCGGCCCTCCAGTTGTAATATGACCAAGCTGTAGCTGTGCGCTGAGCTTACTCTTGAGCATGCAACATACAGTTGGCCATGTGAACAGTAATCTTGTTTCAAATCTCACAGCTTGGATTGCTGCTGTCATAATCGGTTTGAGTTTCATGGTTTGTTTCAATTACGACAGTATTTGTAGGACTTGTGTTCAAGAGACATTCGGCATCTGTCAAGCGCTGTAAGTATACAACCAGTTTCATTGATAACTTCACATCCAGCTTTTGAGAGTTTAAACATTTCTAAACATCAAAGTGTCCACTACTGAAATCGTCACCTGTGAA